>BTPG01000004.1:109503854-109531354 GCA_036245525.1 Semisulcospira habei
AACAATGTTTCAGTTGATAGATCATTAGTCATGTAAGTAAAAGGAACAAATTTGTTTAAATTGTGTGTTTTTTGGTTGTCAATTGACTTCTCGATAGTCCTACGCCTCTATCATTAGTCCAACGTATAGAAATTAGTCTTATCCTCAATAGCCTCCAAAACCTTGCTTTGTGTCGCCTAATACAAGGCTCTGCATTAAGACTACTTCATAACTATCTGTGAAATTAACCGGACTCAGCTGTGATATTATCTGATCGACTGGTGTTGTCCAAGGGTAAGCCCCAATTCACGTGGCACCATCGGCTTAGAGGTGAACAAAGTAATCTGGCACTGCCGTTGAACTATCAGACGAAAGTCACTTGAACAGTAGATCAGTGACACAAGTAACTACTTTATGTTGTTTTTAAAAACAATTGTTTTCATTTTTAATATAATTTTATTTTTGTTACAAAAAAAAAAAAAAAAAAAAGATCGATCTGTACACAAGTACACAAGAGGTTCTTGGCATACAAACATATTTCTTTACTGTATAATTACCTTTTACTTCACTTTAACTGCAATTTTAATTAAATAATAAATTTACTTTCAGTTTATTGACCGTGTCCATGATTAGTGTCAGATGACGCCAATCCACTCGAGGAACACCGCGAATAATTATTATTGGGGCTGCCATGAGACATGGATCCTCATGGGGGGGGGGGGGGCGGGGGGCGTCTTTGGGGGCCCATGAGGACCATTGCCTCTTGCAGCTGGATGTTGTTCATTATGTCTAGGCCGTACAAGGTACAAACTAGTGCTGCGGTCGTATAGATTCTCAAACGTGTATGCTAATGCTGTTTGTATCTTTTTGGCGTAATGTCTGATACTGTCAGTTACCATTCTTGATATGGCTTTCCTGAAGATGAACTGCCATAGCGTGTGTGTGTTGGCGTGTGTATATACATGTGTGCGAATCGTGTGCGTCAGTGTGTGTGTCACAGCGTATGTGCGTGTTCGAGCGCGCGTTTTTGTGGGTCAGTGTTTGAGTGCGCGCTCACTCGTACGACAGCATGTTTCCAGGTCCTTGTATGGCAATACATATGCAGAGTCATGGACCTGCCGCCCCCCCCCCCCCCTCCCCCCCAAAAAAAAAATCCGTTACAGAAAAATCTTTTCTCGTTTCTACGCCAAGAGTCACACACATTTACATTTACGCACACTGGTACAAAGATACCATGCGCGGGCAGTGGGGGGTAGAGATATGATTCGGAAGCGGGTGGAGGGGGGGGGGTGGGGGGGGGGGGGTGAAGGGCATGGACACACACGTTCTCTCCCTCGATTCGCTTGCGAATCGAGGGCGACAACCAGTGGCATGGGTAGGCAGGGTATGAGTATGGCCCTTGCAGAATGCTTGAGTGATATGTGCTATACGTATATACTTTTACAGAAACATTGACATCACTCACATATTTCAACATGAATATATTTATCTTATATTTCATACAAGAATGACTAGTACTTTGTGGCACGATACGTTGAGGGGAAAGAGGCTGAGAGTGCTATCAATTAAAATATAAAAATCTTGCTATCTAGTTTGGCAACATCAACTATGGCTTGCGGACAACACACAGCTAGTTTATACACTCGTATGACATCAATCTGCATGATCCTCATGATCCCCTGCAAATGCGAGGGCTCATGAGCTCAGGGTTTATTTCTACGCTGGTAAATACAGCTTTGTGCTTCAGCAAAAATATGAGACGTCATTTCTCAGGCACTTATGAAGACTGAATAACTAAAGCTACCAAGCAAGTTTACACAACTAAAACGTGACAAAGTAACCACTTCCGTGGAAGTTTTGACAAGCATCTTCGGCATACTTAGGAAGGTAACGACGTGGAGTACAAGAAATGAAATGCAAATAAAAGAAAGAAAGAAAAAAGGCTTAACATGTTCATTATTTATGTGATCTGACGCCTACGTTCTTGTGTTGCAAGAGAATTATAAAAAACGAAAGCGTGCCCGGCAGTGAACGCTTCTCACACAATATTCACACAAGAAACACAACTAAAAATAAAACAGGCAAACGAAAGCATAAAAGAAAATGGAGAGAGAGAGAGAGAGAGAGAGAGAGAGAGAGAGAGAGAGAGAGAGAGAGAGAGAGAGAGAGAGAGAGAGAGAGAGACTATCCATTTCCACACCCGTCGCCGTAATATTACGTAATTTGGCAATAACTCCGCTGCGTTACATCACAATGTCGACGAGCAACAGCTGAAAATATACTGACGCGCTAACAGCTGCACAGAATAAACGAGTGTGATTATGCGTGTGCGTTTGCTGCGCGTCCAAACTTGCCGTAGTACTGTTACATTAGGTGTGTCGATCAGGCATGACAAACACAACATGTGCCGACATGCGTCTGCAGATTTATGCGTAATGGTATTTGAAGGATGATGCCACTTTAGCTTGGCGCCTGGAGGTGCCAAGCTATTCTGGCACTACCCTTCAACTATCTTGGTCGATCTGTCTCCGAGAGCAGTAAAGTAGTCTTCAGAGGACAACTCCCAAATTCGGAAATTTCGCGGCCACGTCGTCGGGGCTGAATGAATCAACGTCAAATTCACAAGATGTTTTACACAAGCCAAGACTTGCACGACACTAACAAATTCTTTCATAATGGAAAATCACAATATGGTATTCCCAGAAACTCGAACCCAGCGCAAAGAAATCGAACAGAAGTAACGCTGCGCTTTCAACAAGAAGAACAGACTGTGTGCCGGTCTGTGATTTTGAACCTTACGCTTTCAGCCGTAAGGTCCAAAATCACAGACCAGCACAAACATTCCTTCTGATCGCAGTGAGCAAAGATGACAACATGTGACTGTTCATCAGCAGCACAGCTTAATATATACTGCCATTTCTGGGATACAACACGAAAGAGGAATATAAAATAGGACGTAAGAGTTGAACCCGCTCGGCCTGACAAAAAATATATAGCCATCTTCCGTCGCGCAGGACGAGATATTCAAAAGTTTAACTTGTTGTTTTTTTTAAACACTCGTCTCACAGGACGATGTATTTACATGTCTTTTAAACTCTTATGCCGCATATGACAAGATGACGAGAGAAAGTGCGTATTTATGCTCCTCGCATTAAATGAGAGATTTGAAGATTTTGGCCGAAGCGACAAATTAACTGAGCGCCTGCCTATGTTGACTCCGCGTAAAAGAAGCGCCATTTTGTCCAGTGATGGCCCCTCCTCCCCACGGCCCCCCCCCCCCCCCTTCCATGATTGTCAGACATCCAAACCCCAGTGAACAGCCCAATGTTCAAATTCTCCATCTGTCAGAAACATTGACTCTACTGAGCCAGTATACAAAAGGCATAGATCCTCAGGAGCCGTTTAGCAGGAGTCATAGATAGTATACACAGGATTACATTTCCAAGGGTCGGAGATGCTCGTAAGCACGTTAGCAAAGAGAGTTACTCGTTTCTTATGTGCACAATTCTTACAGCACATCGGCAGGCAAGAGGCATAGATCCTTATGAACCCCTGCAACTGCAGGGGCTCATGAGGATCTATACCTCTTGCAGACAATAAAGCAATTCATTTCATAAGAGATGTGGAGAATGTTTGCTAACCCTTCCAGCCCCAAGGTCCCATTACTCAAATTTTTGGAGGTGTTGCCTAACGACTACTGTACCAGTTGCAGGAGATGGTTTTGACCATGATAATTCAAGGGTAGTGCCAGATAAGCTTGGCGCCTGAAGGCGCCAAGCTAATCTGGCACTACCCTTGAATTATCATGGTCAAGCCATCTCCTGCGCCTCTCGCAAGCAAGACTGAATGGTTTTCATTGTCAGAGGGAATTCCAGCTGATCTCGTTTTGTTCAGCCCGGAACCACAGGCGATGAGCAGGGAAACGCGACTTCACGATGTGCTCCCGTGTACAGTGCTCGGTTCGTCTTGTCACCATAGTGACCAGAAGAGGTGAAAACATTGCGCCCTCATGGGTGACCGTGCGAGGAATTCCAAATAACTGAAAGCGCTCTACAGACTAACTATACCCCCATGATTTATGGCCAGCAAGAGATAAATTCTCGGATGCAGGGGCTCATGAGAATGTATGCCTCTTGCAGATGGAACAGTCTGAATGGCTCTTCCGGCTCAACCCAAAAAGCTGAAATTCAGCTTTCCGTTGGGATTTGAAAAAGCTGAGTCGGTCTCTGGGACTGAACTGAGACCGTCACCCACGCATTGTCCAGCATATCGTGAAAACGCGCATCTCAACCTGTGCTTAGAACCTTGGCGCCCTAAAGATGCGCTGTTTTGTTTCTGTTGCGGCCTGAAGTGTTGACGCCAAATGTTGCACTCCTCTGGCATCCTTCCTTTTAACCCGTTCACTGCCAACTGACGCAGATTGTGTGTTTCTGCAGTCTTCGTTAATTTAACCCCAAACAATGCCTAGCTATCCACTGCCTGAAGCTCTTGATATTAGATGTGTGTTGCTAAATGGTCTTGGCTCCATGTTGTAGGTTTATTTAACGTATTGGACCGGCTGGCGACATACATTCAATATTCTGGGTTTTTTTTTTTCACAAGCAGCGCAGGCACGTCCTGAAAAAGCCGTGTTGCTGTTGGGACGTTAAGCAATGTACAATCAATCAATCAATCAACCTAGCTATCTAAGTGGTGTCAGCAAGAGACATAGATCCTCATGAGCCCCCGCAACTGCGGGGGCTCATGAGGATCTGTGCCTCTTGCAGTTGTGTGGTGTTGAATTATTTTATCGGCATTGAACGGGTTAAAGCCTGAAGCCTCGATACTGTCTCTGGCGGAGTTGAGGCTGTGGTGTGGTCAGTCTACCTGGCCCGGCGGATCTTGAAGACAAAGGCTCCACTTAGCGTGAAGTAACAGGCCGTGATGACGAATAGGATGATGTAGCCAAGACCGATCTGCAGACACGACGGGAAAAGACCAAAATCAGTAAGGAAGTAAATGGCAGTTGGGCGACTAACTTTGTATGTCCAGCGCTGAGTAAATCCCCTTAGTCTACCAGCGCTTGCCTCGCCTATCTGGTTTGTGAGGACTCGAAGAGGCATATCTTCTGCATATCTGCTCTTCTCACAGGTTTATGCAGTTGCTGCCCTTGAATCTGCAACTTTCGGGGATATGCATCATAGTGATATGAACAAAACAACACAGCAACCTTCAACGTTCCCCGGCGTCAGAAACACATTTCTTTGGTGGGTGAAAAGAAGAAGAAAACAAAAACAGCTATGAATCTGTGCTAATGCCCGCGTCATTAACAAAAGAGGACAGTCTGAAATGACTGGTCGACGTACTCTGGCATGTCATTTAATGCAATCTTTACGCCCACTCACAAACCAGATAGGTGAGGCTAGCGCTGGTAGAATTGTCCACATACCAAGGGGAAATTTACTCAGCGCTGGACAGACAAACAGTTCGATCCCCCCCCCCCCCCCCCCCCCGCCTGTCAGGCACCCAATCGCCAGCCCACAGAAAAATACGCAGGTACAGAACCAGACGATCATCTACATCTCTAAAAAGGATGCATCAGGTCAAGCCTATAACCCATGTCTTTTTCTGGAACTTAGGAAGTAGGCAGGAAAAACACGCATACACAAACAAGAAGGTGCACTACTAAATGTGGTCGGGTAAAAACCCTGATTTCCCACAGTAGATGCACAAGACAATACACAACAATGTAACGATACAAGTTTTGCCTCGAGTAATCTTTACGCCGTTCAGTTCAGTTCAGTTCGGTCAAGATGGGATACGCGCTTCACCCTACTCATCAAAATGTTTTCCCAGAGTTCCTTTCGATATTATAGCAACATTGGTCTGGTTTACTATTATCTCTCACGTCCTTTCAAGTCTGCCCAACGCCCGCTGCCTTTTCTCCACACCTCTGCTCCGGAGGCCATCGATTGCGGCGAGTCCGTGAGGCCGCCAAATGAAACCGAGGTCGCTTTTTCTTCTTCCGGGGTACAGTTAACCCACTTAGCCCCGACGCCCTACAGCAGGAGAGGACTGACCATGATAATTCAAGGGTAGTGCCAGTTTAGCTTGGCGCCATCAGGCGCCAAGCTAATCTGGCACTACCCTTGAATTATCATGGTCGAACCATCTCCTGCCACTGGAACATGGTCGCTAGATGAAATGCGGCCGTGGGGTTAAATGGGTTAATGACCCTCTGGAGACATTACAGACTGGCAAATGTGCTTTGTGTTGCGGTGAATAATTGCACGGGTCATTACCTCGCAGTTGAGGCGCTCAAACAGATCCAGCACGAGTCCACCAACGGGCGTGGCCAGCGCCTGGGGCAGGACGAGAGCCTGGTGCCAGACAGCGATGTCCTTGGCCTTCTCTTTCTCCTCCGGCAGGACGTCCATTACCAGGGCAAAGTCCACAGACTGGAAGGCGCCGAACCCAATGCCTGAAAAGACGGACAGTTGCGTCAACAGCGTCATGCATCCACATGGATGACATCAGATCAGTACTGTGAGTCAGTGAAGGACAACGACTGAAGTTTGTTTAGATAATGGGCGATCCTACGCCAGTGTGGGGCGAGCTGGGGGGCTCAGTTGGTAAAGCGTTCGACTCTGGTCTGAAAGGTCGTGGGTTCGAACCCAGCTGAAGTCAACATTTGTACAGATTTTGTTTTGGTGCCCCGTCTTTGAAATCCCCTTCTTGGTGGACAAAAGACGTTTCGCCCTAAACGTTTAACGTCTTTTTTTTCCTAAGCCAGTGCGCGAAAGGTCATGGGGCCGACATCGACCGCTGTCGGTCCGCGCACTGTTGTGCGCGAGGCGACTACGGCCGATCGGCCCGATGGACCTTGCTGGCTGGGAATATGGCTCAGGTGTTTTACAAATGAAAGCCTAACTCCAAGGAGACAATTTTCATCCCTCAGACTTTTCCAAGATATGCTGACACTTCTTTGCCACGATCTTGTGTTCACTGTAACGCAACACCGCCGAGCAAATGGCCGAGAAAAGAAACACCTACGAACACTGTATGCGTTTGCGGACTGCGCTAAAAAAAAAAAAAAAAAAAAAAAAATGCGCTCAACAAACTTCACACTTTTAAACAGCCCCCCTCGCCCCTCCCCCCCCCCCCACACACACACCCACTCCCACACACACACCCACTCCCACTCAAATGTTATCCCGCTAGTCAACGTAAAGATCATCATCATCATCAGTCCCTTGCCCGAACTGGGCGTTGGGGGGACTGAAAGGCAGCAGCAACAGACAGTGCTCTCCACTGAGTTCTATTTTGGGCGGTGGCAAGCAAGTCTGGCATCTCGAGTTCGGTCCATTCTTTTATGTTTGCGACCCAACTCTTTCTCTGACGACCTCGCCGACGACTTCCTTCGAGAGTGCCTTGGAGGATAGTCTTGGACAAGGTGTTGTGTCGGGTCACGTGGCCAAACCAAGCAAGCTTGCGCCGTTTCACGGTTGCCAGAAGGGGTTCATGTGGGCCCACCAGGGAAGTGACGATGCTCCGTACATATTCGTTGGTCTTGTGCTCGCGGTACGAGATGCGGAGCAACTTCCTCAGGCACTTGTTCTCAAAGGCCTGGATTTTCTTTTCTGAGTCTGCAAGCAGTGTCCAAGTCTCACAGCCGTAGAGCAGAATAGACACTACGAGGGACTTGTAAAGCCTGTACTTGATGGTGAAGCTGATGGAGTTACTTCGCCATATCCTGTCCAGCCTGGCCATTGCGGATGTTGCTGTACCTATCCTGATACGGATCTCTGCTATGCAACTACCGTCTTTGGACAGGGTGGCTCCCAAGTACTTGAAGCTATTGACCTCTTCTAGCTTCTGGCCGTTCATGTGAATGTTGCTGCTGCTGTCGCTTGTGGTGTTGATCATCACTTTGCTTTTATCCGTACTGATCTCCATGCCATAAGACCCTGCGCTACTTGAAAGTTTGTCTGTCAGGTTTTGGAGCTCACTATTGCTGCCTGCCATGAGGTCAATGTCGTCTGCGAATCGAAGATTGCACAGGGATCTGCCACCAATAGAGATTGAAGTATGGTGGTCGTGGAGGGTTTCCTGCATGATCTTCTCCAGGAATATGTTGAAAAGGACAGGAGAGAGCAGGCATCCTTGACGGACACCGATCGTCGTCCTGAAGAACTCGCCTGACTGATTGTTAAGTAGAACCGCGCTGCAGGCGTTCTTGTAAAGCGCTTCTATCATTTGGATCAGTCCCTCCTCTATGTTGAACGATCTCATGACTTGCCAGAGTCCGTCGTGCCAGACGCGATCAAATGCTTTCCTGAAATCAATGAAGTTGTGGTAGAGTTCGCGCTGATGCTGCAGATGTTTCTCGATCAGGACGCGGCAGTTGAAAATCTGCTCTACAGTGCTTCTTCCAACTCTGAAGCCAGCCTGTTCTTCTGCCAGCAGTTCCTCAGCGAAAGTTTTGAGGCGGTTGAGAATGATTCTAAGCATTACTTTGCTAGGGTGACTTATCAGACTGATAGTTCTGTAGTTCTGGCACTGTTTCAGGTTTCCTTTCTTGGGGAGCGGGATCACTAGAGACTGTGTCCAGTCTACTGGCCATTTCTTTTGCTCCCAGATCTTTTGACAGAGTGTAGTGAGGACCTTCGTTGTTACTTCTCCTCCATGTTTCAACAGTTCAGCAGGTACGTTGTCTACACCTGGAGACTTTCCTCCCTTCAGGCCGCGTACGGCTGCTTCCACCTCTTCAGCTAACACTGGCAGGTCTTCAGCCTTCCTGGCCCCAGCCTGGTTGTTTTGGAGGATGCTGGTGTCTGGCTCAGCCTTGTAGTTATACAAGTCTCGGCAGTACTCAGTCCATCTGTTTAGTACAGCAGTGTTTTCCGTAAGGAGTTGGCCGCTGCTGTCTTCGATGACTGTGGCTGTTTGCTGTTGAGTCTTGGTGAGGGTCCTTAGCGTTTCATAAGCCTTCTTGCTGTTGCCGTTTGCCATGTCCTCTTCCACGCTACAACACTGGTCTTCAATCCAATCTTCTTTGGCTTCTTTCATCCTCTTCCTGATCTTCTTGTTGACAAGTCTGTACTTGTTTGCTGATGTGAGGTCTTGGCCTCTCTTTTTCTTCCAGGCTCTCCTCTCATCACAGAGATCGAGGATGTCATCGGTGACCCAGGGCTGTTTGCGCTTCCTCTGCTTCCCCAGCACTTCTTCTGCTGTAGAAAGTAACACCTCTTTTATATTTCCAGCAAGGGTGTCTACGTCACAGTCCAAAGTAGCCAAGGCTGCAAATCTGCCTCCCACCTGGGCTTGGAAGAGCTCTTCTACTTTCGGGTCTTTTAGCTTCTGGAAGTCGAATCTGATGCGAGGGCTCTTGCTATCTCGTTTCAATGCCAGCTTCAACTTGAGGCTAGTAAGGACGAGGTTGTGGTCGCTGCCAATATCAGCGCCAGGAAAGGACCTCGTTTGTGCTTTGTTAACGCTGGATTTGAATCGTCGAGGCAGCAAGATGAAGTCAATCTGGTTATGGACCAGGCCTCCTGGCGATTGCCATGTCACTGTTCTTGACTTCTTGTGTGGATGGAGGGTATTAGCAACGGTGAGACGGTGACTCTGTGCGAACTCTAAAAGTCGCAGGCCTCTGTCGTTTGTTTCTCCAAGGCCAAACTTGCCAGCTGTTCCTGCCCATTTTTGGTAGGCGTCAGGGCCGATCTTTGCATTCCAGTCACCGAGGACAGTCAGAATGTCTTTCTTAGGTGTTTTCTTGATGATGTTGTCCAGTTGTTCGTAAAATTCTTCTAATTCTTCATCATCATGATCTGCTGTTGGAGCGTATACTTGAATGATAGTGATGTTGTGCGGTCGGGAGGAGATGCGGATGGAGATTAGTCTGCTTGACACGGGAGTGCAGCTGATGACAGTTCCAGCCACCTCTTTCCTTACGATAAAAGCTACGCCATGTTCGTGCTTGGTTTCTTTTCCGCTGAACCAGATTTTATGGCCTTCATCTGTTGTTGTTTCTCCGAAGCCTGTCCATCGAACTTCTGCAAGTCCTACAATGTCCCAGCGATAGCGCTTCAACTCGTGGGTGAGTTCCTTCACTTTGCCGCACTGGTAGAGTGTGCGAACGTTCCAAGTTCCGATAGTTATTCCTTGCGTGGGCAGCTTGATGGTGGGTTTGGTTCCAGTAACACACTTGTCGCCCCCACCCTGGAGACCTCCAATGGGGTGCGCGGTCGTTGGTGATCCGGGCCCCGACCGATCCGGCATGTTATTCTTATTCTGTTGCTTGTCCATCAGTCCTTTCAATGGGCTTAGGCGAACTTGGCGGCGCCCGTCTCCTCTCCAAGTATTTCAACTGACTGAGAGACGCGTCAGCCCCTCACAACGTTTCGCCCGCCAGCAGAAGCGGTTACCGGGGTGTGGCTAGGTAAAGGACCTGGAGCCAGCTGTGAGAGTTGAGTGCCATGTGAAGACCAGTGCTCCCGCCTGCCCCAAGAGGCGCTGCTGGCTGAAAAGTCAAAGGTACTACTTCTCCATGAACACTCTACAACCCCAACGTAAAGATAAACGATCTTATTAGACGGAGATTTACGCGTCGGCTGCAGCTATCGCAAATTGTAGGTTAAAACAACAACAACAACAACAACAACAACAACACTGCTCTGTCGCATAAGAAAGCGGCGGTGACGTATTTGGTATGGTTGTTAACCCTTATCATTCGGAATACACCATTGTGTGAAATAAGTTTGACTAAAATAGCTCAAGGGTAGTGCCAGAATAGCTTGGCGCCTCTAGGCGCCAAGCTATTCTGGCACCACCCTTGAACTAAAGCCATTGGTCTATATCCTTATCTGTAAGTACTATAATGTAGCTAGCATGTGTAAGTACTATAATGTAGCTAGCATATGGCAGTGTATAAACTTGAAGCTTTTAGCCTCAGTATGATATGGTCGTTAACCTACCAATAATAAAAGCCACAGAGACGGCCAAATAATAGGCAGAGTCCGAGAGGAAAGCGTTGGCCAGGGACCCGGCTCCCATCAGGAACGCTGAAACAACGGTCAATCTTTGATCACCTCGCAGCTGAGCACTCCAAGCATAATTATGGTCACAAAATTTGCAAAATTTCAAGTTGTCCTTCGAAGATTTCATCATCGTTTAGCAGACCGACAATGTTAGTGCCAAAATTGCTATGCGTATCGATTTTGGCCTCTAAAGACTGCATACAGTTCAAGAGACTGATCGACCATGATGGTTCATGCAGCAGGGGGTGGCTACCATTACCGGGCGAGTACGTTTTGTCTCTGGCGGCATCCCAGTCAGCAGAGGTTCCCTTTTGGCCGACGCCGGTCGCAGTTGCATAGGTGTCCGGCGTCGGCCCGAGGACCTTCGACCCAAAGTAATCTTGCTGCGCTTGTGCACTTCAGTTTGTGTCTGGTGTTTCGGACCACCAGCTTTTTGTATTGATATAGGACTTTGTATATTTAATCATTGCTTTTCAGATTTGTATTACCACTCTGAGCCCCAGGGTCGCTATTTCCAAAATGTAAAGCTGCCCTCAGTCTACATTTTAAAATTAAGTTTCAGGATATAGTTCGGCGACCATGATAGTTCAAGGGTGGTACCCGAATAGGCTGATCAGTATCGTCGTGTCAGCGCTTAATGGGTATAGGAAAGACGAGATTCTGACGCAACGCAAACCCACAGAACGAGTCATATACTGCACAGTGGTTAAAAAACAATAACGCGAATGCATTATCTGTAGGTTAACACCACTGCTAATTCATTCGGCACCGACACACTGCAATAGTATAGGAATCGACGATGATAGTTCAAGGGTGGTGCAGGAATAACTTGGCGCCTTAAGGCGCCAAGCTATTCCTGCACCACCCTTGAACCATCACGGTCGATCTATCTCCTAAACCATCATGTAGTTTTCAGAGGGCAACTATCGGCTTCGGAAACTGTGATTTTGGGGCTCGATGTGCAAACTTCATATCAGAAAGAGTTGTCAGATGACCCTTCGCCGCTTGCTCGGCGTTAAACTCAATACCCAGCTATCTATCAAATCAAAGATGACCAGTCTGCCTACCTGCACCGCTGACAATGGCTTTCCGTCGCCCAGTACGATCGGAAATGACGCCAAAGACGACGGAACTGCAAAAGAAAAAAAAAAAGAAGAACGCTTTGACGTGTTAACTCATTCGAGACGTGCCGCATCCGGATACGAAGCTTATGCCGCGCATCCCGAGGCGGCACGTCTCGAATGAGTTAATAATTCAGTAATTTCGGCCGTAGGGGTATGAGTAATTTAGTCACGAGCTCTTGTCAAAGGTCCATGAATCCTACCGAGTTGAGTGTCCTGACAGTGGCTTTCCTGTGGGAATGGCAAATAATCAGAGACAAAAGCCCCCCGCCCCTCCCCCGCCCCGTCCCCACCCCTCCCCTTGTCAGGAAACATAATAATAATAATAATGAGTACTTGTATAGCGCCTAACCTCAGATTAGAGCTTTAGGCGCTTAACAAAAACTAATGTACAAAAATAACTAATTACAAAAATGCAATTTACAAAAAGTACAAAAAACAAAATACAACGCACTCTGTAAACAAGCTATAAAGTCACCATTCAAAAGTGCTACGCTCATGGACTCATACTGGCATTCACACACACACACTCACACACACACTACTTCTAACATAGATAGAGATGGCATTAACATGACAGGTGTGTGACAAAGTCATTTGTAGCTGACAGAAAAAATATGGGTCTTTAGGGCTCGCTTGAATGCCTCTCTCGAATCCACGTATCTCAGTTCGCGTGGGAGGTCATTCCAAACAACTGGGCTTTGGTATCTGAATGCCCTCTCACCAAACGACTTTGTTTTGACATGAGGGACACGTAAAACTCGAGAGTCGGCAGCAGAGCGCAAATTCTGTCTTGAGGGCGTATACAGCTGGAGAAGAGAGGCAAGGTAGTGTGGGCAGGAACAGGTAATACAACTGTGAGTCATGCATGAAATTTTGTACTGAATCCTAGTTGTTACAGGTAACCAGTGAAGAGCAGACAGATGGGGTGTGATATGATCTGATCTAGGGACTATAAGAATCAACCTAGCAGCTGAGTTTTGCTAGTTATTGTTCATTTAGACACAGGAGAATCCAGTTCAGCACACGTCGTCTTAATATCAAGTAACCTGACAATAACTCCACTCCTTTCTATAAATACAGTGCTATCAGTACGAGAAACAGCTAAAAAATAGTTTGAAACGCTAACAAATAAGTACGATTACGCAGGTGCTGTTGCTGCCTGTCCAAACTGTGCATATTTCCTTGGTATATGTACTGTATCTCCTGGGATTGCACCACCTTTGGTTTGTGATTCATTAAAAAAATTGCTTCTTTCACTCTCACCTTCGCTGATGTTATTTTTTTAAAAGTCATTTTTCGCCCTCAGCAGCTTCCAGCTGCAAAATTAGTGTTTACATCGATTCATCAACTAATAAACAAACCAGCCAATTACCCAACCATCAAGCCAACCACCCAATCGACAAACATTCACAAACATGCAATTTTATACAAATGAAACCCTAAAGACGCATCTCGACTTCACGGTTTCACATTTATCCATTATATCCTGACATCATTTGGCTATACACGTGAAGGTCGATGCACACAAATACGACAAATGTAGTGTACTAACACATTATGCATTGATATAATTGCGGTACTTTGCATTGATGTTACTGCGTCAATATATTAAGTTCATGTCACTGTTGCAGCTTGCTTTCATGTTACTGCGTTATTATGCTTTGATGCTGCGTCATTTTATTCACGCTGTGGCGTCATCCTATGAGAGGAGTAAGCGGGACGGTGAGATTATGCGTGACCCGGTAGATCCAATCGTAGTGATATGCCACGTCCGTGTAGACCCCAGGCTGCCTGGGGGCGCCACATTCCTTCCCCCAAGACACCAGTCCCCCCAACACCCACGCTCCGTCCCGTGGACAAGCATACGGACCGCCGGAATCGCCCTGAAACAATAATAATAATTACGGTATTTATTATGCGCTTATCTTATAATAATTATAACTCTAAGCGAGCACTCACAACTCGCGCACACATGCGCACGCTTTTGACAATGACTCACATACCATAAATACATTACGACAGTCAGCTGGGGTGGGGAGTGTGGTGATGTTATAGTGCTAGAACTGTTTAAATAGGTGAGTTTTGAGGGGGGGACTGGAAGCAGGAGAGAGAGTGTTTCTGACGGAGAAAGAGTGGGAGAGTGTTCCAGGTGGATGGCCCGTAGACGGAGAATGAGCGGGGGCCGAAAGTGCTGAGTTTGGTGCGGGGGATGTGGAGGCGAGAAGGTCGGAGGCGGAGCGGAGGGAGCGGGAAGGAGTGTAGGGGTGAAGTAAGTTGTAGAGATAGAAACAAGTAGTTGCCCAATGCGCAAAAGGCCATCGGGCCGACATTCGGCCGCCGTTGGCCGCGCACGGCCGTGCGCGGGCCAACGGCGGCCGACGTCGGCCCGATGGCCTTTTGCGCATTGGGTGCGTCAACCCTTTGATGCTTGCGTTTCTAAAAGCTTTGTTAATTGGAACGGAAGAGCCCCAGCCGTCCAAGAGACACGGATATAAAGTGGTTTCAGGAAGAGGCGTAGAGCCTCAAGAGTCCCGCAACTGTTTTGGTCATGAGGATCTATGTCTCTTGCAGCTGGGTCGTGTTCCCTATTTCTCGGCAGTGGAAAGGTCCAACTTTTATCATTGTTTTTATATGTTTATGATCTTTATTTAACATGTGTATTTTATATTTATTTTACCGTCACTTTACTGTCTGAAAAAAAGAGCACTTTATTTGTCTGAAGAAAAGAAACTAGACCGGTTAACGATAAACAATATAAATTATATATAGAATTTTTAAAAATTAGATTGTAAAGTAGAACACTCTAACCAGAAAAAAACGGAAGCGAAACTAACTAACTAACTAACCAACCAACCAACCAACCAGCCAGCCAGCCAGCCAGCCAGCCAACCAACCAACCAACCAACCAACCAACTAACTAACTAACTAACAAACTAACTAACTTTACTAAATAAATAAATACATAAACAACTAAATAATAAACAAATAAATACATAATTAATTTTTTTTTTTAAAGCCGACGCAAGACATATTTTGTATTGGGGTATCATGATCAGTCCATCGGCTTTGCTCGGCTTTCGGTTTTTTTTTACAGGACAGAGACTGAAGCAAAAGACAGTAAGTCCATTTTGTGAAAAGCCAGAGTTTCATTCAATTACAATGAACATTTCGCTTTTCACAAGAGTGGGATTTACTATATTTTGCCTGCACCGGGCAGAGTTTACGAAAGACACAGAGAGTAGGCATACCCCGCACGCGTCCCTGCCGCCATAGAGATATATCCAGCACAGAAGGAGTCGGGCGTGATGGTTTCGTTGTACCAATCACTACACAGGTACTTGTTGATCACGGGCAGCAGGACCTGCTGCAGTATATCAGTCCGATGCTCCGCACCCGCTGAACAGCCAGACACAGACAGTGGCCATACACATACGAAGGAAAATACTTAACACTGGACGAACAGTTTGATCCCTTGACCCCTCCCGTAATCAGTACAACTACCAAGGGTAATTACACAGACAGTGACCGTACAAGGGAAAGTACTAAGCGCTGGACGAACAGTTTGATCCCTTGACCCCTCCCTTAACTCATTGTACCCTAAGGCCAAAATCCCCAAATTTTGCCGTTGTCCTCTGAAGACTGCATTGCAGTGCAGGACACAGATCGACCATGATAGTTCAAGGGTGATGCTAGAACAGCTTGGCGAGCATAAGCGCCAAGCTATTCTGGCATCACTCCTGAACTATCATGGTCGATCCATATATTGCTGTGGTGTGTCAGGGGTAAAATGAGTTAATCAGTACACGTACTAAAAGAAATTACTCAGCGATGGAGAAACAAACAGTTACATTCCCTGGCACCTTCTGTAAATTCCCTTGGTATGAATTCTGCGTGTACCAACGTTTGCCTCACAGAGTATAGAGACAATGGCAAAAGCCATGTCACTCACAGAGTATAGAGACAATGGCAAAAGCCATGTCACTGATCCTCGCGTCAAAACTGCTACCGCTGTTAGCAGGCAGCTCGAACATTTAAGATTTAAGATTAAGAATGAAAATGGAAATGAGGGATCACAATAGCTTTGCATTTTAAATCAATGAAATAATTAATTATAAAAAATAACAAAACCCCCAACAACGTTCTGTTGAAGAACACTGATTACAAAGGAGACGCAAAGGGCATAGATCCTCATGAACCCCCGCATCCGCGGGGGTTTATGAGGATCCATGCCTTTTGCAGTTCGGTGCAGTTCACTTCGGCTGTGAAATTCTATTAGCCCTTTTAATTTATCCTGATACACTATTCAATAAATTTGCCTATGATAGTTCAAGGGTGGTGCCTGAAGCGCCAAGCTATTCTGCCACCTCCCTTGAACTAAAATGGTTGATCTATCTTCTAATCTGTAATGCAGCCTTCATAGGTCGATAAGCACTTTTTAAAAAATCATCCTCAGGATGTAATGGGTTAAGTGCGAACACTGGACAGTCATATGCTGCTTGCCTTTAAGGCTAGTTAGTACCTTTCAAGTAGCCTCAACCCGTGACATAGCAGTTTTGCCCGTCCTCTACAGAGTCCCGGCACGGCTCCGGCAAGCAGATGGGGGTCAGGACAGAAACCCGGTGGGTGTGGCCAGGCGCAGGAGCGCGATGTCGTTGCCGTGGTTACTGGAGTTAAACAGCGGATGCACCACCAGCTGAGCTATTTTAGAATCGTACTCGCCTTTGTCAGGCATGGTTTGATCGTACTCTCCCAGGCGCATCATCCATTTGCACAGGTCTCTTGTGCTGGGAGGAAAAGAAAACGTGAAGTGTAAGCAAAAAGTCCTTGGGCCGACGTTAGTCGGCGGAAGTTGTTTTTTTTTTTTCGTTTATTTTTTTCGGGTTTTCTCTCTCTGCCTCTGTTTGTGTGTGTGTGTGTGTGTGTGTGTGTGTGTGTGTGTGTGTGTGTGTGTGTGTGTGTGTGTGTGTGTGTGTGTGTGTGTGTGTGCGTAGACCAAATGACTAAAATGGGTTACTTTCTTTACCATCCTTATGCAATCTGGGGTTGTGTGAAATTCTGGGTGGCCAGATCAGACACCCATTTTTTCTGAGGGTTGTTTCTGTATTATCTTTCATTCAAAATTCAGAAAAAATTATCAAAATACGATGTCCCCATTTTAACAGATTTACTTCATCGTTGTGTTTCAGGGATGCCCTGGGCCTGCGTGTTGACACGGAAGCGGCCGGAGTGTTTTCAGATCAATTTGATTGGTCCAACACCGATGAACGCAGTTGCTTCCCTTGCTTAAACGTCTTTCGCCTCCAACGGACACACCGGCCATTCTCTCGCGTTTGCAGAGGTACTTTATGCAATATTTCTTAGTTAAGAGCCAAATGTACTTGTTCAGTGCAGTTATTTAACTGAGAGATGCCTCCAATCCCCGATACCCGTTTGGCCCAGAAAACTGAATAAGGCGTCTGCTTCAAACGTGTCTTCGGCCGCTCCGGGCCTGACCGTTGAGTCTTGTAGTAAATGATAATAGAACCCCACGATTTTAACAAAAGCTTTCTTCTTCAATGAAAGGAATTCGTTCAATAACCCCATTACAAGGTCAATCTGCCACGCGATTTTGTTTCTTCTTTCTTTTTTTTTTTTTCTTTTTTTTCTGACGTGTTAACTTGCACAGTATCAGTTGACTTTTTTAAAAAAAAAACAAAAATGGCGCCAGATTTCAATCCTCGTTCGCAAAACTGCCTCGCGATTCGAAGAACGAACGTCCACAAACAGGTCTTTAGGAATGTGCAACTGAAGTATCGCTTTTTACTGTATTGCCAGTTTTTAGTTCTCAGGGTCACCCTGGTCAGCCCCACAGGGTGGGTTTTTCTCTCAATTCTGGGGCATGCATGTGTTTCTGTCCACCCTTTGTCCATTCACCTGTATAAATTTGCCTTTTTAAAACTCTCCCTACTGTCTGCACTGCCTGTAGCTCTTGATATTGGATGTGTGTTGCTAAATGGTCTTTATGTCTTGGCCCCATGTGTTAGGTTTATTTAACTCATTCTACCCCAGACACACCACGGCAGGATAAGGATCCACCATGATAGTTCAAGGGTGATGCCAGAATAGCTTGGCGCCTACGGGCGCCAAGCTATTCTGGCATCTCCCTTGAACTATCATGGTCGATCTGTGCCCTGCACTGCAATGCAGTCTTGAGAGGACAGGGGCAAAATTTAAGGATTTTGGTGTTGGGGTAGAATGAGTTAACGTATTTGACCGGCAGGCGACATACATGGCAATGTTCTGTTTAGGTGGGGTTTTTTCACAAGCAGTGCAGGCACGTCCTGAGAAAGCCTAGTGGCTGTCGGGACGTTAAGCAATGTACAATCAATCTGATTCAAAATGTCAGTTGGTTTACATGGTTGTATTGGACATGTTCTCAGCAACACCATTTTGGTCACACCGGCTCAGGACTTTCTGGCACACACCCAGCGCCGGATGGCAGCAGGATGTCCAAACCCATCGGGATCTATGCTGCAGAATCATGGCCCCCCAGCCTCTGCCACAGAGGGTGCGTCTGGTAGGAGGGTGCATGGACGGCAGCGGAATGCTCCCAATTACAAACTGGTAAGTAAAGTGATTCTATGATCATCTTCATTTTATTGGCTGGCGTGCGTGCGAAGCAAAAGTGAGTTTATGTTCTGGGCCGTCCGTCGTCCATGGTAAACTTTAACTTATTCTACCCCAACACCAAAATCCTTAAATTTTGCCCCTGTCCTCTCAAGACCGCATTGCAGCGCAGGACACAGATCGACCATGATAGTTCAAGGGTGATGCCAGAATAGCTTGGCGCCCGTAGGCGCCAAGCTGTTCTGGCATCACCTTTGAACTATCATGGTCGATCCTTATCCAAGGGTGGGATTCTTCCGCGTTTCCGCGGATTTCCGTGGAAATTCTTTCACAATTCCGCTGAAGCATATTTATTTTCCGCGTCTAATAACAACGAAAAAGACGAAAAAAAAAAAATCTTCTTAAATGGCAAAAAAATCTCAAATGGGTTGGATTTGTATGTAGTTTGGTTCACTATCGCCCGACACTTCCGGTAGCTTTAGGTCGCAGTGGAAAATGGCGGTGAAAAAGGATATTGTCCAAGACAGAGTGCCGTTTAGTGTGCATCTGAACATAAACTGGTACGCACATTCCATTTTTATACTGCAGATCAGGAGTGTCATAACAAAGTCCATTTTCGGGTGTGTTTGGTCTCACTCCCCCTGTCGGTTTTTGGATACTTTGGCGAACGGTGGACACGCGTGCCTAATCCCCCCCCCCCCCCCCCCCCTGTCGTTTGATTTTTCGGCCGCTGAAAATGAAGGACATGAACCCCCCCCCCCCCCCCCACCAATGTCGTTTGATTTTCCGCGTTTTCTTTCTTACTAGAATCCCACCCCTGTTATCCTGCTGTGGTGTGTCTGGGGGTAGAATGAGTTAACGGTGGCATTTTCTCGGAGACTATTCAAGCCACATTCTTCAAGCTTGGCCCAAGGATACTTTGTGGCAAGACCTTTTTAAACATGCCAATTTGAGTGACCTCTCTCAAAGGGTCACGCAGGGTTGACAAATGTGTGAAAACTGCTTGCATTTTCAGAAAACGTGGATTTTGACTGCTGCAGAAGCCAGCCCTCGTCACCGAGGTCACACATATGTAAATCGGTCATACACGGGATTACTCTTTTTATTCTTGTGCAAGGCCCCTTTAAACCAAAATTGGGCTGTTTCTGTTTCTAATGCAGCTTTGGTTTTAATCTTTCTTTCTTTCTTTCTCCAGTTGGCAATTGGCGCCTGGGATGGACCCGAGACTGAGAGCAGTGCCAGCGCATCGCAATACGAGGGCAGTGATGACGAGGAGTTTGTTCCTGGCTCGAGCTCACCGGATTCAGAGGGTGTGTCGGCATCAATTGCTGGGATCTCGGACATAGACAGTATTGTATCGACTATGTTAGATTTCATCAAAGTGGCAGGTTCGGGGTGGCTAGGTGTTGGTGACGCTAGTACCAGCAAGGTGCAGTGTGCGTTAGGGGGTGGCAATGAGAATGTGGATAGGCAGGAGGAACATGATGCTGGAAAGAGTGGGGAAAGAGCACTTACAGAAGAAACAGGTGTGCACGTGTCGCAGAGAGGGAAAGGAAAGTACAAATGGGACAAGAAACATGCATGCAAATTGTGTGGCAAGCTTGTCTTGAAAATGAGCACGCACTTACAAGATGTCCATGCAGATGAGGCAGACGTTGCTAAAATTTTGTCGATGAAAAAAGGGACCAAGCAGAGACGTCGAGCATGGAGCAGACTACAAGATGAGGGTGATTACATGCATAACGTTGCTGTTCTTGAAAACAAATCCGGATGTTTGATTCCTAAATATCGCACCAAAACTAGTAAGGTAGACGACCTTCTCGCCTGTAGCCATTGCAAAGGGCTCTATCAAAAAAAGCTGATCTCTGTACACTCAAAACGTTGCTGTCAGAAGCCAGGAGGGTTTCAGATCACTCGGCGAGGGGACGCCGCTCACCGTGGTCGGCTCATGCTTCCAATACCCTTAGACGTTGAATTTTCCTTCTACCACAAGGTCTTGGCTACCCAGAGAGATGATGAGATAAGCCGTCTCATCAGAACTGACCCCTTGCTTCTTGAGTATGGAAAGAGATTATTTGACCGCAGGGACATTGAAGAACACACGGCTGGACAAATCAGCTCCAGGATGCGGGAGTTAGGGAGACTGTTAAAGATTATCAGAGTGAGGTCAGAAATGAAAATCGCAAGTTTAAATGCTGTGATCAATTCAGCTAGCTTTGATCATGTTGTCCTGGCTGTAAAAGAGCTAGCAGATTTTGATGAGGACACACATCAGTTCAAAAAAGGCAATCTCGCAATGCGCATAGGCCATGCTTTGAAAAAGTGTTCACAGATCAAACAGTCACAGGCATCCAAACAGCTTGGACAGGGTTCAGACGACAGGTGGCGACAGGAGCTCTCTGAGGCGCAGCAGTTTGACTCTGTCTTCAACGGGGACTGGTATGATTGTGTGTCCGCTACAGCAGCCCAGTCGGTCGGGAAAATGACCATGAACAAACCCAAGCTGATCCCATCATGTGAAGATGTGAGGAAGGTCCAACAGCTTCTTGAGACAAGGATGGTTTCGGAAGATTATCCGACAGTGGTTAAAGCAACTCTTTGTGCTGTATCACTTTTCAACCGAAAACGAGGGGGAGAAGTTCAGAGAATGAAGGTGTCAGACTTCCAGAATGCTAAGATTGGATCGATCACCAATCAAGATATCTTGAAAGGTCTCACAGAGGTTGAGAAGAAAATGGTGAATCATTTTCAGCGAGTGGAAATCAGAGGCAAGTTTAATAGGAGTGTTCCCGTTTTGCTGATGAAGAAGATGATGACAACTGTGGACAGAATCCTTCAAATGAGGCAATCGGTGCCAGCTCTCGCTGATTCCCAGTACATCTTTGCCACACCTTCTGGTCAGAGGCCTTACAGAGGCCATGATGTTCTGAAGGCCCATGCCCTAGAAGCAGGGGTATCATACCCAGCCATGTTCACATTTACTCAGTTGCGGAAGCAGGTTGCAACTTTGGCTCAGTCAATGGCCATCTCGGAGTTAGACCAGGATCAGCTGGCAGATTTCCTTGGCCATGATATTCGGATACATCGCCATATCTACCGCCAACCTCAAGACGTCCTTCAAAAGGCAAAAGTGGCAAAGATTCTTTTGTCAGTTAACAATGGGATGACAGATTTTGAGAGTTGCATTAGAGCTGAGCTGGGCGAGGATGAAGAGATTGACTTTGACAATGAAGACGCATCAGAAACTGGCAGAGAGGTCTCGGGGGGAACAGCACCTGTGAATGAAGCAAGTAGCAAGTCAGCAACACAGGAATCGATGAGCATGACGGAGAAAAGACGTCCAGAGCCTGATGACAATCTAGATAGTTTTGATGATGACAGTACTGCGTCAGCTCCTGTTCGAAAGAAAGCTAGATTTACAAGAAAACCATGGGGGGAAGCTGAAGAGAAAGCTGTTCAAACTCGTTTCAAGACACACCTCGTCATGAACAAACTTCCTGGAAAGGCCGAGATACAGTATGCAATGGCGCTGGAACCTGCACTTAGACATAGGCGCTGGACAAACATTAAGGATTACGTCCGCAACAGACTGAAAAAGTTACAAAAGAAATGAATTGAGCCGCCACTCGCGTCATTTTCGATTTCATACAGATTTATTACATCAGTGTTATTATTGGGGTGGTTTCAACATGTATAGCCTGCTTTTTTTTTTTTTTTTTTTTATCTGATGGACGCCGGGATCATTTGTGACCCTCTCTCTCACAAAATCAGTCTTAAGAACTCACATTTTGGATGTTTTGACATATATACATTTATGAAAACTACAGTGTTTGCTGATTACTGTGATATATGACTGTATGCTGTAGTGCAAAAATTGTAAAAGCTGTTCTTAAGTGTTTAAAGTTGTTAAAGCCTCCGGCGGCCATTTTGAGAAAACAGCCTGTGAAGTTTCTGTGTGCAGCATAATTGGGGCCAAGGGCAGACTTTTAAAATCATTTTTTACCTATTTAATGGCATTTTTCATGATAAAGATTTTAACCATACGATACTTTGGTGTATGTAGAATACATTTCTCCCAAAAAGTGAAAATGCCCCAGATTGACCCCCCCACCACATATTATTGCGTGTAGTGCTGATTGGCTCGCTGCGAGTTAAGACTGGTTTCGTGAGAAAGGGTCACATTTTGTATACTGTATAACCTTTGGATTTGCAAAACGAAACAGCCGGCTGGGGACAAAAGACAATAGAATAAGATAAGAAAACCATTGACAATGTAAAAATTGATTACAAGAGTGTTATGGGGGGGGGGGGGCGGATCATTTTGTAATATACTGCATGCCATTTTTAAAAACTCTGCAAATGAAAGAATGGTTGGTTGTACTGCCATACCATTTTGCAAATGAAAGAATGGCTGGTTGTTTGTTGGAGACGAAAGACGTTAAATAAAGGCTGAAGTTTCAAGTGATTTCTTATGTTGTCAGTTAATTAATTAATGTCAGTGTTCTGTTCTGTCATTTTAACTCGTTCTACCCCAAGATCGGAATCCCCAAATGTTGACGTCGTCTTCAGAAGACTGCGTTGCAGTGCAGGACACAGATCCACCATGATAGTTCAAGGGTGATGCCAGAATAGCTTGGCGCCCATAGGCACCAAGCTATTCTGGCATCACCCTTGAACTATCATGGTGGATCTTTATTTTGCTGTGGTGTGTCTGGGGTAGAATAAGTTGAGCCCAATGTTGAAGTCGTCTTCAGAAGACTGCGTTGCAGTGCAGGACACGGATCCACCATGATGGTTCAAGGGTGATGCCAGAATAGCTTGGCGCCCATAGGCACCAAGCTATTCTGGCATCACCCTTGAACTATCATGGTGGATCTTTATTTTGCTGTGGTGTGTCTGGGGTAGAATAAGTTAAGCCCAAATGTTGAAGTCGTCTTCAGAAGACTGCGTTGCAGTGCAGGACACAGATCCACCACGATAGTTCAAGGGTGATGCCAGAATAGCTTGGTGCCCATAGGCGCCAAGCTATTCTGGCATCACCCTTGAACTATCGTGGTGGATCTTAAATTTTGCTGGGGTAGAATAAGTTAAGTGTTCGTTTCTTCGTCTGGGTCTTTTTCTATCTTTGATATTTTTCCACACTTTTTGACCCGCATCATAGTCATACTGAGGCTAATAGCTTCAAATATGTTCACTGCCATAATTCTATGCAAGCTACATTACAGTACTTACAGATGAGGACATAGACCAATGGCTTTAGTTCAAGGGTGGTGCCACAATAGCTTGGCGCCTAGAGGCACCAAGCTATTCTGGCACTAACCCTTGGACTATTTCAGTTACACTAGTTGCACACACTGGTGTATTCCGAATGATAAGGGTTAATATTCAAAATGCTCTGTTGCTGTTTGTCTGAAACTCCAGAGTACCCCAAAACACACAAAAAAGTCCTTTAATTTCCAGAACACATTATGTTGATTCTCACATCAATGCCATGATAAACTGTTTTGCTTCAAAAGGACAAAACGCAGCAATGTTTAAACGATTTCCTCTGTAAAAATCATAATTGAAAGGTTTCGGGCCAGTGTTTATGGCATTTTGCACCATACTATGTAAAGAATGTTAAAGCACACATACACATTTAAGTTGGGAAAAAAAAATTAATGTGAAAAAGAAGTATTCCATGAACTTGACCTTATTACAGACGCCTACTGTTGTGAAGACACCCATTTTGACTGTAATGCCAGTTTCATTTGTGTGAGAGAGACAGCCACCCACTTTATTGGCAGAAACCCATTTTTTCGGCATCTAGTGGCTCTGTTTCTAGAAAATGTCTATTTTATTTTAAGTTATAGAGCTTAGTTATAATGTGAGTTCTAAACATTGGCATCAATTCCAGAGCCCTAGAATAAATAGAAATATGGGAACCCATTTTCACATGAAATGCTAGGTAACCCACTCTGATGGTTGCGTCTCCCTGTGTGTGTGTGTGTGTGTGTGTGTGTGTGTGTGTGTGTGTGTGTGTGTGTGTGTGTGTGTGTGTGTGTGTGTGTGTGGGTGTCTGTGTGTGTCTGTGTGTGTGTGGTGTGTGTGTGTGTGTGTGTGTGTGTGTGTGTGTGTGTGTGTGTGTGTTCTCTTGAACGAGCATGGATTTTTTTTAAAAAATTCAACCCATACTCGTACTGTGCAACGAGGACAAATTAACACGTCAGACAGAGTGCGCATCAGTGAGTGTATTTACCATCGGACAAAAACACTGGAAAATATCACGTTTGTGTGTTCGGTCTGATATTCTGATACGGCTCAATACCCAATACGCACAAGGTCATCGGGCCGACGTCGGCCCGATGACCTTGTGCGCATTGGGTCTATCCCAGACCAGTACAGATGTTTGCTATCCCGTGACTGCTGCTGACGATACAGTCCGGCGGAAAACGCGCGTGATCACGCGTCAGTATAGCAGTCCGGCAACCCCTGTGGCCGTCGGTAGCCGTCTTTATCGCGATGATTCCTGCAGAAATCATCGCGACAAAAACCGCTGCCGACCGCCACAGGGCTAGTCTACAGATGGTTCTGGACAACCTACACGTCAAAGCAGTGTGCAGCAGTGATGGCCCAGTCGCTGGAGATGAGACTGGCCCCGCATTTGTGTGGCCACATGCCGTCATCCTGCAGATGACGTAGTGATACCATCCACGGCCACGCCCCTCTCGGCGCATCCTCCCCGCCTACGATGCGAGGCGACCTGGTCTGTACCATACCACAACCTGTGTGATTAGATTGAAAAGAATGATTATTATGCAAAAATGGAAGGAAATGTAAAGGGAAAAAATCCCACCCAAACCATAGTGGTGGATTGTCGGCTATACAAAATGTGGTTAATATAATAAATATGTTCTTCCTTTGGGAGGACAATATGAAGTAATTTATCTGACTACCATTATCTCCACATATCATATAGCAAAAGACTTCAAAGTTCTTGATCGGGTATGATGTAAAACTTTGTCAGGCGCAATAAAACGGATAATAAAATAAAAATGAACGCTGCGAGCAGGATTCGAACCTACGCGGGTATAGCCCATTGGATTTCAAGTCCAACGCCTTAACCACTCGGCCATCGCAGCTAGGTGAGTGCAATAATAGTTATTTATCAACGCATTTTCATTGTGTACAAAACAAACCACATTTTTAAGAAAGGACTGTCGAATTAAGGCATACTATATAATGCATGTTGTTGGATTTTCTTTTAAAGTTTACTGTATGTAACCTTATGAATAACTTACGCTGCTTCATCACTTCAAATTGAGGTAATATATAGGGCTCGGGAAGTTCCTAGCAGCGTCGGCGCGTCAGCCGTCATCTTAAGAGGAGATACCATAGTCATGAGACAGTAGCGAAATAGTGTTTCAACAAGTTCTTCTACATTTTTCTTCCTCTTTGGAAACAAACCAAAACAGATTCTGGTGAGCGGTTTCCTACAGTGATGGCAAGACTTGCTGTTATTGCTTATTACTGACGTCAGGACTTTCCTGACATTACAAAAACGGCGATTTCCATATGAGCGCTTAGTCCGGCCATATCCTCACAAGATGGCCGCCACGACTGGCGTGATGACGTCAGCTTTCCGAGCCCTATATAAGAATCTTAACACATTCGAGTCGTGCTGCCTTCGGATACGCCGTGGCTTTCAGCCGCGTATCCCAATGAAGCGCGTCTCGAATGAGTTAATGATGATTGTGACCAGATGCAGTTAAACTGCAATCCTTGTTAACATACCCAATTTTCAAATCTCCAGACCATCGCCATTGATTTCTGGAGGAGGGACGGTACTTTGATATTATTAGATTATAACGATGGGTATGCCGCTGTTGTGAGAACCCCCTCGTACAAAGAATAAATAAAAGTAGGTAAAAAAAAAAAAAAAGACCTGCGCGTCTTGTGACGCAAAAGGTGGATCAAAAGCCGGGACAAACATGCGATATCGCATGTTTGTCCGCGCTTTTCGTTCACCGTTTTCGCCGAAACACTGAACGATTTTAATTTCCGAACAACTTATGTTTATGACAACGAAGACAATAATGCTAAAAAAAATATGACAATTTCTGACCTGGTACATCCCACTTGGGTATTGTGCAAGGGGTGGTGGATAGGTCTGTACCCGGCTGGCTGACGTACCGCTTGCAGGTTACGGAGAGGTCCCCAAAGCACCCAGCATCGTCCGCCCTGCAACGAATTAAAATGCGCCGGTGACGTGCGCTTTATTTAACCCATTTAATCCTGCACACCATAGTTTAGATATGGATCGACCATGATAGTTCAAGGGTGATGCCATAAAAGCTTGGCGCCTTTTGGCGTTAAGCTATTCTGGCACCACCCTTGAACTATCATGGTGAATCTGTCTCCTGCAGTCATTAATGGAAACTCCAAAATTTGTCGAGATTAGGGTGCAAAGGGTTAATACAATATTGCGGTTTTTTTGAGCGAACTCCCCCCCCACACACACACACACACTGGTTATCTCCCTCGATTCGCTTCCGCTAGAGAGGGCTCACTCGAAGAAACCGTCATAATTATTATAGAGAGTAATTCGTTATACGCTTCTGTGATCGGCGCCTAAGGAAGAGCGTGCACCTTTGCTAATTAGCAAATCGTTCACACGCAACAAGCACAGATTTCGGAAGTCTGGCTGCTTTAACTGTATTTGTATTCTATAAATGCTTACCCCCTCCCCTCAACGATCCCCCTCCCCTCTCTCACAACACACAAAAATTCG
>BTPG01000004.1:109536354-109580672 GCA_036245525.1 Semisulcospira habei
TGTTGGGGTCAGTGAGGTCTTTAGTTTTAGGCAGCGGAATGACTTTAGCTATTTTCCAGCTTCTTGGGAAAGTACCTTGCTGGATTATAGAATTGTAGATAAATGTTAAAGATTCGACCACATAGGGGACAGACAGTTTTAAAAAGAAACTATTAATGCCGTCATGACCAAGGAAGCGTTTATTTTTCAGCTGACTAATAGACTTGCCTACGTCGAAAACAGTTAAGTACGGAATACTAAAAAAGGCGTTTGGCGCCAGTCTCTCGTCGCAAAAATGTTTTAGTTTTACAGAAATAGTCGGCTGGTTTAGGTTATTAGTACTTTTATTCAAAAGTGAGTCGGCAGCAGACAGAAAATGTTGATTAAAAGTATCAGCAGGTATAGAAGTACATGGTGGTGTTTGACGTGATTTGGTAAAGGCATTGAGGGCTCGCCAGACAGATACGGTATCAGTTTTATTATCCATCAAGCGCTGGAAGTGTTTTTTCTGGGCCTCGAGCACCAGGTACTTTACGCGGTTACGCTGCTTGCGGAAGGCAGCATAATCTTTATTCCGCTTCAACTCATTTCGGAGGGCCATGGCGTCTTTAATGTCCGTACTTAACCACTGAGGTAACTGTGCGTGTTTGACTCTCTTCTCACGTAGTGGCGCGTGCTTGTCAAGTACACCAAGGAACAATCTGTACCAGAATAAACCAACAAATAGTGGAAGCAGATCACACTGATCTATGTAGTAAACAACACACAATAATAATGCAGCAGTGCATGTCTACAGAATCAAGAGTGACCGTGTGAGATACTCGGGATCATCCGCACGTGTACATGTATGCATGATTTCATCTACATCATACACAAAGCCCTATCAAAGTTAAAGTAGTTTCCTTGCTTGCAATGTTACGCCATCAACCACTGAAAAATCCCACACAAAACGGTCTTACCACATGGTCTCCAGTTGAATGTTCTTTCTCTTAAAACTAAAAGTGTTGATAAAAAATAACCGCTTCATTCTCACCTGCGCTGTGATGACAGTGTTCTGGCAGCCTTGTGGTCTGTGGGTCTGGATGGGGCGCTGTACTCAGCCAGCAGTCAGCTGGTTGTGAGCCCCCAAGCTCTGCAGTGTCTGCTTTAAACTTTTTCTTCGTGTAGAAGCTTGTTCTATGTACACGGTACTTGCTGATGTCAGCTTGCTCGATGTTTGGTAAACACTTCGCTTCGTCCGACCACTCAGTGTGCTGGTACGGATCTACGCCCCCACCGCGCTCAATTTTTGCAGATACAGAGTTTTACTTACACTGTCTAGATTGTCTACATTCTTTTCAAAAGTTTCTTTTGACATCTTTGCCATGAAAACAGGAAAACCAAGGAGAAGAAATGCACGCACTCGCTCAGTACAGAAAGTGTTGGTTGCCCTCCACGCCTCTTTGTGTGTGTCACGTGATACGCACAAACAGGCCGAAAGGTACGCAATCGGCAGACCTCGATACAACAGTCAGCTACTATAGCTTAAACACAGGCTTTACATAGGTCTAAAACAGCAAACACTGGGCTGTTCTTATAAGAAAGAAAAAACACACAAAAGTAAATTCTCGCTTAAATTAAACAAAAATTTACACGTGGAACCCTCGCTTGATTTGGACTTCTCGTCGAGCAAAAAGTTTCGCTCGACCGGGAAACCTCACCAAGCCTAGGAACCCCCTAGAATTTAATAGCTATGGTTTAAATTAACAGACTAGAGGTTCGAATCATTCACAGCAAAGACCAAGATACAACGCACATTCTGTTTCACAGCTTGAAACCAGTCTACCAACTTAAGCTTAACAAACCAATCTGTTCTGTTTCTTGAGCGGAAACCGACCACCCGTTAGTTAATTAAGAACCAACCGGCCCCCTTCTTCCTCCTCCCCCCTTTTTTTTCCCTTTTTTTTTTTTCCCCCAGGCCGATTACTTACGATCAGAAACCGGGAAAACTGTTTTCTTTAGAAACTCGTGTACGCTCGAAACTCTCTTTAGTATAACCTACCTTATCTTACACTAGCCTACCCCCCTTACTACTATCTTATTACTACAAGCATATTAGAGCCAGGGCTGGCTCGAAACAGGCCCGTGGCCCAAGGACATAAATGGCCTCACAGGAGGACCATTCAAAGCCGAACCCGAACATAAATCCGACCGAAAACCAAGAGGGCTACCAGTCGGATTCAAACGATAACCATGAAGGCGGGCACGAAGGCAACTCAAACCCGGGTCAAAACGGCCACCAGAGCCCGACAAAAATCCCGCCGGGCGGGAACAAACGTAATGACCACCAAAAACCCAACAAAGGTCGTACCACAACGAATAGTGGCCCGGGTAGGACAGGCATAACAAGAGGCGGCCACGAACTAAATACAGAGGAGACTGGCTCCGCGTGCGCGGCAGGCAGACTGACGCGCAGCGCAGCAGCCCGGAGCAAAACCAAACCCCCTCCCGAGGAGACGGTCAATACAACACAAAAAGCAAACAATAGTGAAACCGACTACGACACGGAGAGCGGCACGAACCATGAGAGGGACCCAGAGATAAATTCCCAAATAGGTGAAGACAAAGACACAGAAAGTGAACAGGACAAAGATAGCGATAGTGAGTTAGTTAGTTAGTTATTTGGGTTTAACGCCGAGCAGGCGACTAAGGCCATCTCACGGCGGGATGGGTAAAAATCTGGTCAGCCAGACTAAAAGCAAGGTCTTAAGACAAGATGTAAATATAAATTAAAAATCTCAGGCTAAAATGTCGCACATGTCTTGAAAAGAAACATCTACAGACTCTCAAAAAGGGCAAATAAAAAAATCACATAGTCTATGAATGCTCAGATCTTGTTAAAAATATTGCATTCTCTCAAAAAATTGAAGATTTTGTCCGGGGGGACATCCCGGAACAAAACCTTCAAGGAGTCTGCTGTGAAGTGTTTATAATTATCTGGTGTCAATTAGGTCAGCACAATACAGCAAAAAATGTCGAACAGAAAACTGCTCATCACAGGCAAAACACCATGGACGCTCATCCTGTTTAAGTAAGTAAGAGTGCGTAACATACGTGTGCCCGATGTGGAGCCGAGCAAGGACAGTCTCCTCACGGCGGCTGCCGCAGCGGAAAGGTAGACTGTCAGACAACTTAGGAAGAGCTTCATGAAGCTTGTTCCCTTCCTCTTTGTCCCACTCGGACTGCCACTCGCGGGCTATGTACGCACTAATAACAGGTTTAAAATCACTGTAGACAGTCTGTGTGTCAGGGACAGGGTCACTGCGGGCACTGTTGGCAGCAGAATCTGCGATTCTGTTGCCTTCGATGCCCACATGGCCTGGGACCCAAATAAAAATGATGTCATAATATTCCTTCATCAAGTCCGCGTAGAGCTCTCTAATCTGCACCAGCAGTGGATGGTCTGTTCCCGCGCCCTGAAGGGCCTGCAGGGCAGAAAGAGAGTCAGACAGAATCAGGAAGTTCCTTTCCCGAGACTGATAGGCATGCTTGAGTGCTAGCAGAATTGCCTGCAGTTCTGCACCAAATACAGAGGAATGGTCAGGGAGACGGAGCTTAAATGGGCGTCTAGGATGGCGAGAGGACACTGCAGCCGCAGCCACTCTCCCATCCTCAGATTTGGACCCATCCGTATAAAGACGACAATAGCCAGGAAAAATTGAAAGGAGTTCATTGAGGCTCTTGTAACGAACGCCTTTGGGGCAGTTTTCGGTCGGACGATGGTGTGACGTCATTAGCAGTTGGACCGAATGTACACATGCGAATAATCTAGAGATAAGCATTGTTCACGAGCGGTAATGTACAGATAAGCCATGTTCACGTGCGGTAATGTAGCTGAGCGATGTTCACGTGTCACGTGTCGGAGTGACAGTGTAGTATCGGGAATAATTGCCAGTTAGAGATGCTATACCAGTCGAGCCGAGCGGTCGTTTTCGCTAGGGCTCTGAGGAAGAATTCTGGCTAGAGAATTCGATAGCTGTATATTGAATACAGCGGGGCCGGTACGGAGCGGACACCCCTGGTGTAGGGCCGATGAAGCTGTCCTGAAGGCATCACGTACGTGAACAGATGCGGACATCATCAAGCCTTCATCTCTCCTTCGTCCTACCATCACTGGTGCTACGAGCAGCAACGGTAGCGAAGTAAGCCACAGATTCGTGCTACAGGACCACATGCAGTGTTCCGTCAGTGTAGCTATTGTCGCCTAGCGCCGTTAATTTCACGCCTAGGAATGTTCTAAATCTGTGAGTAATCATTGAATAGTAATATTCAGTTCGGGAATCTCCGTCAAGTCGTCAATGTGATATTGACTGTGTCGACACTAGTATAAAGAGGAGTCGAGTGACGTCTCTCGAGAGAGACAACGACCTCTACGGTAGCGAGTGAATGTGTGAGCGCTGAAGTTGTGAATAACCTATATGCCACTTGTTACTGTTAGTTATTTGTGCAGATTGGTTTATATGATGTGAATTGTGTGGTTTAATGTATGTTATGAGTGTATGAGAAATAGTTAAAGAGGGCAAAGAGATATAACTGTGTGGCCTTTGTCCTTCGTTTGTAAGCGCGTGTGTGGTGGATGACAGAATATAGTGAACAGAGATAGTGCACCCACCTTTATACTGATTATCAGAACAAACCCACGCACACACTCATTCCATTAGAATAAACGTTTATATATGTAATAATTTAATTCAGTAGCGAAAACACCGTCGTTACAGCTCTGTTGGTATATGGCTGGTAGAGTACAATCCTTCTTGTGGGCAGTCAAGTCCAGCAAGATGTCAGGAACTGGTAGTAGCCAGGGTGGAGTGACGTGTTGCAGAGATTCCGAAACTTTGTCCAGGTCCACTCCGGCCGCCTGCAGATGAGGTCGGACACGGAAGGAAAGTGGACGGACAGCTCCCGGATGGGCATCGTAAATCTCTGCAAATGACGGGTTAAAAACACAATCATATGCAGGATTTTCTGGATGGGCCTTCAGCTTCAGAACGTAGCTGAGCATGAGGCGGATGCGGCGGAGCCTGAGAGAAGGCTCCCCTGCCTCTGCATACAGACTAGGAACTGGAGATGTCCTGAAGGCTCCCAGACATATGCGCAGACCTTGATGGTGAATTGTGTTCAGACACTGTAGAACAGACTTGGAAGCCGAGCCATATACCACAGAGCCGTAATCCAGTTTGGACCGAACAAGGGCTCGGTACAGTCGAAGTAAGACAATGCGGTCTGCACCCCAGTCAGTACGACCAACGACACGAAGAATGTCGAGGGCCTTCCGACATGAGGTTCTAAGGTAGTTAACATGGTTGCGGAAGGTCAATCTTTTGTCAAAGATGACCCCCAGAAACTTTGCCTCTTCGGCCACCTGAATTGGCACTCCAGCAATGCTCAGGGTAGGTTTTGGAAAAAATTTCATCTGGTTAGTAAAATGCACACAGACCGTCTTGGAGGGCGAGAACCTGAATCCGTTGAGAGACACCCACCCCTGGATGCGATCAACGCACAGCTGCAAGCGCCTCTCAAGGGACGCAAGTCCTCGACCTCGTGCACACAAAGCAAAGTCGTCCACAAACAAAGAGCATTCAGAATCATCCTTGACGGCCTTGACAATGTTATTTATTTTAATGCTAAATAAAACAGGAGATAGAATGCTGCCCTGTGGGACACCCATCTCCTGTTCAAAGGAGTCGGAGAGGGTGGAGCCCACACGGACATGGAACGACCTGTTAGACAAAACATTGTGAATAAAAACAGGCAGGTGCCCTTTAAAACCCATGTCCGACAAATCAGACATTATACCATACTTCCAGGTAGTGTCATATGCCTTTTCAAGATCAAAGAAAATTGCATAGACATGCTGCTTGTTGACAAAAGCATATCGGATAAAAGACTCAAAGCGGACTAAATGGTCAGTTGTACTACGGAAGCGCCGGAAACCGCACTGGAGGTCTGTGATGAGACCACGTGACTCAAGATGCCACACCAGTCGGGCGTTGACCAAGCGTTCCATAGTCTTACATAAACATGATGTCAAAGCTGTTGGCCGGTAGTTGCCCGGGTCGGAAGGATCCTTACCCGGCTTGGGGATTGGCACAACCACAGCCTGGCGCCAAGATGGCGGAAAACGACCGGTTATCCATATATGGTTAAAGGCCTTGAGAAGTACAAGGAGTGAATCCTCAGGCAGATGAGTTAGGAGCTGATAATGGATGGTATCTAATCCAGCAGCAGAGTCAGTACATTTCTGCATGGCTTGCTGCAATTCTGAAAACGTAAAGGGGGCATTATAGTCTTCCGAGTTATCTGATATAAAATCACAAGCACAAGATTCTCGCTTCTCCTTCTCTCTCTGGAAGAAAGGTGAATAATGCTCTGTTGAAGAATTATGGGCAATGGTGGAGGCAAGCGAATTGGCCACAGCCGTTTTATCTGTGACCAAACTGGCACCATCTCTAAGATGGCCGACAGAAGCCGAGCCACCCCTGCCCCCAATTCTTCGAACAGCCTTCCAGACTTTTTGGGACGGAGTCCTAGAAGATAAAGATGAGACAAAGCGTCTCCAGGAAGCACGGCGTTCGCGTTTAAAAATGTAACGGGCTTTCGCCCGCTGTCTTTTAAATGTTAAAATATTTGCTTGCGACGGATTACGAAAAGCACGTCGCTGAGCAGATTTGCGTATTTTTTGGGCCTTGCGGCACTCTTCATTGAACCATGGTACTCTCGGCCTCCGAGGGACTGATGTGGAAGTTCTAGGGATGGTTTCACCTGCTACGTCCAACAAAATCAAAGTAAAACAAGAAACAGGTTCTTCAGCTGACATGACCACCTCCTTTGTAAGACGAGACTGACAGAGGGAGGCAAACAGAGGCCAGTTAGCTTTCTTGAGATTCCAGCGCCCCACCGGCGAATCCTCCTCACAGCTGACCGATGACAGGACTACTGGGAAGTGGTCACTACCACACAGGTCATCGTGAACCTTCCAGTCAAAGTCCAGCATGAGAGAAGGATCACACACAGTGAGGTCTAGAACAGAACTAGATCCTGAACCTGAGTTAGAGTATGTAGGTGAGCCATCGTTAAAGACACATAGGTTAAGTTGAGAAAAAACATCTTCTAACATCTGACCTCTGCCATCATAGTGGTCACTGCCCCAAAGGTGAGCGTGACCGTTAAAATCCCCCATGAGAATAAAGGGAGGGGGCAGTTGATCTACTAAGTGAAAAATATCATTGCTACAGACCCGCAGTGATGGTGGCAGGTAAATACTGCATATGGTTATGGTCTTCTTTAAGGTAACCCGAGCTGCGACAGCCTGAAGACAGGTGTCGATGCTAACGGGGCTACATAAAATTTGGCTACTAATGAGAAGAGCCGCTCCACCCGAGCGCCTCTCTGAATCAAGAGCCTTTATGTATAACATTAAAACCATTAAAGGACACAGGGTCAGAAGTCTTCAGGTAAGTCTCCTGAAGAGATATTACTGAGGGGTTATAGAACTTGACTAAAAGACACAATTCCTCAAAGTTAGCTTGAAAACCACGACAATTCCACTGAAGCAAAGAGTCCATGATTAAGTCTTATCTGGGGGTAAGGAGTTTTTCCCCCCTTTTTCCTTTACCTTGGAAGGAGTTGAAGAAACAGAGGGGGGACAGGCTCCCGGGCCTCCTCTGGTTCTTCGGAGAGGAAGGGGGTGGAGCTGCCGCAGCATCAGCAACAACAACTTTCACTCCCTCCATCCGCTCCTCCAGTGCAGCATATTTGTTTTGAAGGGGGACATCTGTGTTCCCCTTCTGGGCCCATGCGCACAGCGGTCCCATAGATTTCTTAGACTTCTGGTCCTGGGCAGCGTTCCTGCCGCTAGAGTTAGCGGCCTTAGAAGGCTGACCAGAGCCAGAAGCCTTTGCAGTTGACTGACTAACAGGTTTGGGTGGGGGCTGAGGCTTAGGGGCAACAGAAGGCGGCACAACCGGACCGGCAGTGTCCGCCTTCTGCGTTCCCTGGCTCCTTGTCACCACCGGAGGAGGGTTACTCTCCAGGGGCGAGATGAGCCGAGGCTCCGCCCCCAACCAAGAAGTTGGGGTCTGACATGAAAAGTCTTTGGTGGGGTGCTTGCCTGCCACCGCTGCACTAAAAGTATACACAGAGGTGTTAGAGGTTGGGGCAGCCGCAGCTGCACCAGGGCCTTCAACCAGTTTTTTGGCATCCAGAAAGGACAACCCCTTCTCCACACGCACCTGCTGAATCTTGCACTCGGATATCCAACGAGGGCATTTCTTATCCGAAGCCATATGCGCCCCCTGGCAATTCACACACAGGGGGGTGGCTGTGCAGGACTCAGCAGAGTGTCCGGGCCTAGTGCAACGGGCGCATGAAGCCTCTGCCTGACGGCATGTCTTCTGCCCATGGCCATACTTTTGGCACTTAAAGCACCGGAGGGGAAGAGGGACGTACTTTTTCACTCTCAGGGAGTAGTAACCTCCCCAGATGGTAGTAGGAGGGGTGGGGGTGCCAAACGTCAGGATGATGGTAGGGAGACGGATCTCCCCACCACCTCGCTTGGAAGCGAAGCGCCTGACGCAAGTCACCCCCTGAGACTTAAGGTTCCTTACAAGTTCATCTTCTGACAGTTCTGCCAAAGCTTGATCTTTGATTACACCTCTTGACGAATTCATAGTTTTGTGGGGTGTGACTTCCACAGGAGTGTCTCCGATGGAAGAGAGCCCCAGTAGCCCGCTGGAGTGTGCCCGAGTACGGCACTCCACCAGCAAGTCACCAGACCTGAGGCGCTGGGCGTCAGGCCTGCCAACACGGCTCCTGAGGGTCTCCCCCACCAGAAAAGGATGCAGCTTGGTAACTGGTTTCTCCTTCATCTTGCTATGGACAATGAGAAAGCGAGGCCATACGGCCGACGCCTGAGGCGTCGCTTCCTCACAGTCTGAATCACTGTCATGTTCAAATTCGGTGTCTATATGCCGTTTCTGTGCTAGTTTTGGTTTTTTTGTTGTATCCATATTATATTAGTAGAGATATTCATCCCCCGGGGGTCCCCACCCGCCACCGAGCCCAACAAGGGAAAGTGCAACTGTCGGCGGGTCTCCAGCCGACGCACAATGGAGACTGCCCGAAAGATATACTCAAGGGGGTAAGCCCGATTGAACCGTTTGAGCCACCGCCTTCTATCACACCGTTGAATGCAGGGGAATACTGGCGTAAAGCACCTAATCAGCAGCAAAGGCTATAGCATGGTGCTCCGTATAGCAACCCGCATGTCAACAGTGGGATAGGGCTCAACGTGACAAGAGCCGATTGACTAGGCCGGTACGACTAGCCTCCCGTTTAGGCAGAAGTCAAGGCCAAAGTGGAGTGTTTCAGCCACCAGGATCCTCTTCTCCCCCGACACGGGTCTCCAAGCACGGCAAACACTTGGGATCCAAAGGACCAAAAAGTCACGAGTATTTTTAAGGACCAATCCAACATGGTACGACCTGGGTTAGCACAGCTCCTTAAAAACCGGACCAGTGAAAAGGCTGAACAACATATCTGTTGACATCAAGTCCTAATCCTGGACAAAGATGGCACCCGTCTGCTAGCCCACTCAGTCAGGGACTGAGCGGACTACCCACCTACACCACGTGGAGGCCGGTGCCGGGTAGGCGCGATAGTGAGGAAGAAACAACCAGTACATTGGTAGGCGAGCAAGAATTTACACAGCAATACCGCAGAGTACGCAAAAGAAACCCAAAACTGAGAGAGAAGACCATACTCACCTTCCCAATCATTATCACACCTGAAGAGGAAGACCCAACACTGCTCCTAATGAACATCAAAAAACTAAACGAGGTACTGACAGAGGCGTTCGGCCCAACAGTAGAAACAAGGAGAATAGCCTACGGTAGAAGAATCCTCATAGGCTGCCCCACCAGCAAGACACAAAGAATAGCAACGTACAAAAAAACAGTAGGGGGGGGGGGGGCTCAAGGTGACCTGCACCATCCCCAGAGCACCCAGAGCAAAGACCGAAGAGGTCCGAGCACTGGGTGTCATAAAACCGGTCGCCATGGAAGAAGACCTGGGATTCGTCCAAAAAGAAATCCAAACGGCACACCCCAGGGCTAGAGTACTCAAACGACTAACCATGAGTAACGGAGAAGCCAGCCGGGCACTGCTGATCCAATTTCCCGGGGAAACCCTACCCAAAACAGTTAAAATAGGAGGAGAAATCATGGGGATAGAGAGATTTAAAACGAAGGCCCTCCAGTGCCAAAACTGCCAAAAGTTTGGCCACCCAACGATTGATTGTACATTGCTTAACGTCCCGACAGCAACAAGGCTTTCTCAGGACGTGCCTGCACTGCTTGTGAAAAAAAACAACCAACTAAACAGAACATTGAATGTATGTCGCCAGCCGGTCAAACACATTAAATAAACCTAACACATGGGGCCTAAATAAAGCTAAGACCATTTAGCAACACACATCCAATATCAAGAGCTACAGGCAGTGCAGACAGTAGGGAGAGTTTAAAAAAGGCAAATACAGGTGAATGGACCTCGGGTAGACAGAAACACATGCCCCAGAATAGAGAGAAAACCCCACCCTGTGGGGCTGACCAGGGTGACCCTGGGAACTAAAAAATACCTAACCCCACCCAAGTCCCCCAGGGCAGACCCGGGTGGGGTGGCCACCCAACGAGGCATTGTAAAGCCAACCCCACGTGCGCCAAATGTGGTATGAACCACCCAACCAAAAACTGCAAGGGTAACAACCCAGAGAGCTACCACTGCCCCAACTGCAACAGCCCTGGGCACTCCGCCATCTATGGGGGATGCGCAACCAAAAAGAACCACAACAGGGCCGCCCAAATAGCCAGCTCTGGGAAAATGACATATGCAAGGGCCCTCAAAAGTGGAAAAATCGACCCCCAACACCGCACCACCAACAACAGGGAGCCATCCCAGACTGATAGGGAAGGGTCCGGCGCACACACCCAACAAACCGCCCCCGAGATCGCTCTCTCTTGGCTTGACTTCGCGAACGAAGATTTTATAGGAGTTGCCCACGACGTCTGCAGGCTTGTTCGTGGCTGCGGAGGCCAATCCGAGACAGGCAGGTTCGACCGCAGTGGCTGCAGGGGAAGGTATGGCCAGGGTTCTCAACTGCGGCATCTCTGTTTTTTCTCCTGAGCCGCTTGTCCTTAAGGCTAGCTCTGTGAGAGTCCTCAAAGGAGACAGCTGCCTTGTAAACGGTGGAGCGCCAGGTGTCACGGTCCACAGCAAGCGAAGACCACTGGTGGTGGTCGATTTGGCAGGCACTAAGTGACTTCTTGAGACAGTCTTTGTATCTCTTCTTTGGTGCCCCTCTGTCACGGTGTCCAGTAGCAAGCTCGCCGAACAGGGTGATCTTTGGTAGGCGATGATCCTCCATCCTGGAGACGTGCCCCGCCCAGCGGAGCTGTGTCCGCAGCAGCAAAGCCTCGATGCTCACAGTTTCAGCCTGTTCAAGGACCTCGACGTTGGTGACATAGTCACTCCAGTGAATGCCCAGGATGGTGCGCAGGCAGCGCTGGTGGAAGCGTTCGAGGAGTCGTAGTTGGCTGCGGTAGAGGGCCCAGGACTCGGAACCATACAGCAGAGTGGTGAGGACCACAGCTCTGTACACGCTGATCTTGGTGCCTGTTTTCAGCTGTTGATTGTGCCACACCCGCTTGAAAAGTCGCCCGAAAGCGCTGTTCGCTTTTGCCAGCCTGCTGTCAAGCTCCTTGTCCAGCTTGGCGTCCGACGTGATAATGCAGCCAAGGTAAGTAAACTGGTGCACTGACTTTAGTTCAGACTCGCCAAGTAACCCATTATTTATTCATTAGTCCCAGCTCCCCCGAGATCGCACAAGCACGCCTAATCCCCCAAGTAGCACAACCAACCAATAGGAAAGAGCAGCACACTAACACCCAAACAGTAGCAGGCAGGGACGACGGGCCCCCACCGCTGCGGAGGGGACCCTGATCAGATAACACAGGGGAAACCGCCGCCACTCTCCCCCCTTCCCCCCCCCCCAACCTGCAGTGGGAGAATCTGACCCTCCACCACCCCTCCCCCCCCCCCACCCCGAGCACAGGCGGCCGGGAGGGGTCAAACGGCGGGCCCCGCTAACCACCCCAACATGGGAAGTACCAGCCCGCCCCCCGCGCCCTGGGCCAGGGAGGAGGGGGGCATACCGCTACCACACTACGAGTCATACAGTCAAGACAGATTTGACCTACACAAAAACATAATCTACATAATAGATTTCGCAAACACGGTCGTCGTAGACATAGTCAAGCACGGCAACCCCCAAACACTAAACCTCTTCCTAATCCAGATCCGCACCTTTATGGAGCAGCTGAACAAAATCCTCAAATCCTAAATTTGCAGGCCTCCAAATCCTCCAATGGAACTGTAGGTTCCTGTACCCTAAATTAGACGAACTCAAAAACTGGTTAACCCCAAACCCCCCGGAAATCCTCGCCCTCCAGGAGACGGGTTTCCGGGACAAACCCCCCCCCCCCCCCAATTAAAAGGGTACAAATACCCACCAATTTATAAAAATAGAGCCAATAGGAAAGGAGGAGTAGCCATCTACACCAAAGCTGGACTAGCGATCACGGAAATAAACCATAACATAAACCCTCAAATTGAAGCCATAATAGGAGAAGTAATCACACCGTCCAACCGCAAACTAAAAATAGTGTGCGCCTACATCCCATCCCAGCGAACCTACAGCCAAATAACAATCGAAGACCTGAAGCAGCTACTGCTCGCTGGAGATATAGTGGTAGGTGATTTGAACGCCAAAAGTCCCCAATGGGACGAAAGCCAAATAACAGACGACCCAGCGGGAAAGAAACTAGAGGAAGCCATAAATGAAACTCATAGATGTATATTGAACACGGGTGAACCTACCCATATGTATGCCCAGGGCAACAAAGATACTATGAACACCCTAGACATAGCAATAGCCACCAACACCATCGCCAACACGGCACTGTGGCAAGTAAACAGCGATAATCTCGGAAGCAACCACTTTCCGACACTCGTCACCATAAGTAGTAGGGGCGAAACCCCCCAGCAAGATCGCACCGAGGTCCCCTTCAAAATTAACACCAAAAAGACCGACTGGGACAAATACTCTGAACTCACAAGGTTCGCATCGGTATGGGATGAAGAGCCTACCATAGACACCAAAACGGCCCACGTCACAGACCAGATTATCCGAGCAGTCAAGGAGAGCACCCCCACCAGAGCGGATAATGGGAAACCAGGGAAATCCTGGTGGAACATAGACTGTGACCACGTTATAAAAAGTAGGAAACAAAAACTCCAAATCTGGAAAAAACATTGAATGCCCGAAAACAGAACAGAATACAAACGTGCCAAAACGATAGCCGACAGAACTATTAAAGAAGCCAAGAAAGCTGACTGGCATGCCTTTACAGAATCACTCAATATTAAATCTCAAATGAAGGAAAGCTGGGACAAAATTAAAGCCCTCAATAACGGTCCAAGATCAGACATGCCATCCCTAAAAACAGAGCATAGGGTGTACGCTACCGAGCAAGAAAAAGCAGACATACTAGCCCACACCTTCAGCATGGCCAGCTCGAAAGAAAACCTAACAGCAGAATTCAAAGACCTTAAACCACACATTAGTCAATGTTTTGAAAGACCCACATGGAAAGAGAATTATGAACTAGACAGCGAAATCTCCACCATTGAACTAAACCAAGCCCTGCAAAGTACGGGGAAGGGCAAAGCCCCAGGAGCAGACTTAATTACATACGAAATGATCAGAAAAAGTCACCCGTCCATGAAACAAGCCATTGTAACCCTATTTAATGACATATACACCAGTGGTCAATACCTCACCCAGTGGAAAAAAGCAATAGTATTTCCACTCCCCAAACCCGGCAAACCGACATACCAGCCAGGGAGCTACAGGCCCATAGCACTCACATCGCAGCTGGGCAAATTATTGGAAAAAATTCTCAAAATCAGACTCACGTCCTACTGTGAAAAACACAAACTCCTACCACCCCAACAGAGCGGGTTTAGGAAAAAGCGCAGCACACTAGACCATTTGGCCTCCCTACAACAAGAAATTCTAAACACCCACCGGGAAAGGAGAACCGAACTGGTGGGAATATTCTTAGACATAGAAAAAGCTTATGATATGGTATGGCACGAAAAATTACTCAGTAGGATGGGCGACCTAGGGATATCTAACAAAATGTACAAATTCGTCCAAGCCTTCCTGGCCGACCGTCGGATAGTAGTCAGACTAGGCAACGCGATATCCAAAGAATACACCTTAGAGAACGGGGTACCCCAAGGATCGGTACTCAGCCCCCTCCTATTTACACTCCTACTCACGGGTCTACAACATGTAGTCAGGAACAGTAACATAATGCAATTCGCAGACGACACGTCCCTAACAGGAAAAATCACGAACAAATGGAAAGGGAATAAAATGGAACTAGTGGGACTTCAAGAACTCCAACAAGACCTGACAAGAGTCGAGAAATGGCTAGTTAGAGCAGGCCTAAAAATCTCTACCCAAAAGACCCAGGCTATCATATTTCAAACCAACCGTGCCAAAAGATACCAAATAAGAACCCCCGTGCCCCAGCTTCAAATCGACGGGACCGACATGGAGTACCGCAAACAAGTCACATTCCTAGGAGTATTATTCACACACAATAATAATTGGGCACCATACGTAAACCAAATCTGTCAGTCGGCCAGAAAAGGAATCAACCTAATGCGCTAAGTAAGCGGAGCAGATTGGGGCACGGACCCCAAATCACTCCTAAATCTATACCACTCATACGTGATGTCCAGGCTACTTTATGCAGCCCCCCTCCTCACCAACCTCAACAAAACTCTAACCAAAAAACTCCTGACAGTCCAGGTTGGGGTCCTGAGGGTGGTCTTGGGAGTCCCAAGACATACCCCCAACCTCCTTGTACTAGCGGAGTGCGGCCAGAGACCCATCATCATCATGGCTTGGCTTCGCGAACGAAGATTCTATAGGGCTTGCCCACGTCGTCTGCAGGCATTTTCGTGGCTGCGGAGGCCAATCCGGGACAGGCAGGTTCGACCGCAGTGGCTGCAGGGGAAGGTCTGGTCAGGGTTCTGAGTTACGACAACTCTGTTTTTTCTCCTGAGCCGCTTGTCCTTGAGGTTAGCTCTGCGAGAGTCCTCAAAGGAGACGGCTGCCTTGTGAATGGTGGAGCGCCAGGTGTCACGGTCCGCAGCAAGCGAAGACCACTGGCGGTGGTCGATTTGGCAGGCACTAAGTGACTTCTTGAGACCGTCTTTGTATCTCTTCTTTGGTGCCCCTCTGTCTCGGTGTCCAGTGGCGAGCTCGCCGAACAGAGTGATCTTGGGTAGGCGATGATCCTCCATCCTGGAGACGTGCCCCGCCCAGCGAAGCTGTGTCCGCAGCAGCAAAGCCTCGATGCTCAAAGTTTCAGCCTGTTCAAGGACCTCGACGTTGGTGACATAGTCACTCCAGTGAATGCTGAGGATGGTACGCAGGCAGCGCTGGTGAAAGCGTTCGAGGAGTCGTAGTTGGCTGCGGTAGAGGGCCCAGGACTCGGAACCGTACAGCAGGGTGGTGAGGACGACAGCTCTGTACACGCTGATCTTGGTGCCTTTTTTCAGCTGTTGATTGTGCCACACCCGCTTGAATAGTCGCCCGAAAGCACTGTTCGCTTTTGCCAGCCTGTTGTCCAGCTCCTTGTCCAGCTTGGCGTCTGATGTGATGATGCAGCCGAGGTAGGTAAACTGGTGTACAGACTTCAGTTCGGACTCGCCGATGGTGATGTGGGGAGGGCGATGCTCTTCCTTGGGTGCTGGCTGATGAAGGACCTCTGTCTTTTTCAGACTGACCTCAAGTCCAAAGAGCTGGGCGGCATCTGCGAAGCAGGACGTAATGCGCTGCAAGGCTCTCTCTGTGTGTGCAACGAGGGCAGCGTCATCAGCAAAGAGCAGCTCACGAATCAGTTGGTCTAGGGTTTTCGTGTGGGCCTGCAGTCGTCTGAGGTTGAACAGGCTGCCATCGAGACGATACCTGATGTACACTGCGTCGTCATCGTCGAGGTCCACTGTGGCCTGCTTCAACATCATGCTGAAGAAGATGGTGAAGAGGGTCGGTGCCAGCACGCAGCCTTGCTTCACGCCGTTGCGAATGGGGAATGGTTCTGAGAGGTCACTGTTTAGTCTGACCTGGCCTTGCTGGTCCTCGTGGAGCTGGACGATCATGTTGAGGAACTTTGGGGGACAGCCTAGTCGCTCCAGGATCTGCCACATACCTTGCCTGCTCACAGTGTCAAACGCTTTTGTTAGGTCGACAAACGTTATGTACAGCCCTTTGTTCTGCTCTAGGGTCTCGAGGAAAATACCTGGCTGAGGTTTCCTAGTGACAGCTGACAACATACACAATAAACATGTACCAACACCCTACTAGTCAATGATAAACGTGTACCAAAACTCGGTCGCCACAGCAGTTCAAAGTTCTCAGTCATACCGTCCACCTTGGCACCATTAGTAAAACCACCACTAAACAAAAGAATACACACACACACACACACACACAAAACAACCAAATTGTAATAGTCACTTAGTTTTGGTTTTGGGATAGACATGTCTTCACCTGTGACAAGAAAATACTCACGAATTGCTTCGTCTGTATTTGAAAACGTATGTTGTGCGTGGCCTTCAAGCCTCAATCTTTCATTAATGAAATCAAGTTTCTCAATTCGCTGTTTTTCATAATCCTGTTGCGCTTGAGCAAGTTTCTCAGACGCTTCATTGTGACATTTCATTTCTTCTGCAGATTCCTCTCTACCCATTTTTGAAAAGAGATAATTAGAGCCACTGAAAGCCAATGCATTGACCATGGCCCCACCAATCATAATAGCTATAGTTGCCATACTTATTTTATTTACATAGAAACATTTTCTGGAATAATTCCTTGCTTGACATGAAAATCTTTTGTCGCAATTGACGCAGTAACAACTACAATTAGCTTAGCACTGTCTTCAAAATCTAATCTACTCAGGTCTGCTGATTTCATTTTGAGTAGACTTTTTCCCAGCATAGAATAAGCTACTGCTAGTCCACTTATCACGGCAGAGTGATAGACAAGGTTCATCAAGTTCTTTGTGTCATTCATTTTTTAAGGCAAGAAAAATTAAAATAATATTTTTATTAGTGCATGATAAATGGGTCAACGGCTTTGGGTGTTACTGGTAATGTGGTGACTTCTGGTTTTGTTTTTGGAGTGTCTGATTTTTTGGTCACTGTACGAGTCTGTGGTTTGTATTTTTTATATAATTGATAACCTACGTAACCAAATCCGACAACAAATCCGGCAACTATATATTTTGTTGTTTGAGGTTCGGGGTCAGACTTAGTTGTTTGTCTCTCACTTTGATGTGGGTGTGTTGGTCCTGACGGTAGTGACACTGGTCCTGACGATGTTGACGGTCCTGACAGTGGGTCAGTTACATGAGTCTTTTCTGTTTGCGCTTGAAGCTGTAATTTTTTTGTCTGTTATATTCGGCTAATCTTTTACCAGCCTCAACCCTGCCTGGACTTTTAGCCTTAGTCACAGTTTGAACCTGCGTCAAAACTGGGGTGGGGTTCGGTTGTGGAGTCGTCTGGGTATCGTCCATTTTCTTCTGCAGTAAAATTTATTTTCGAGAAATCAATATGACTCCCGGTAACAAGAAGGATAACGACAGGTGCAAGGTAATTCCCAAACGTGTAAAACATGACGCATGCTAATTTACCAATTGAACTTGAAACAATAGGATTGCTTTCAAGGTCGTGTGAAAGACTGTCACTATCCACAGGAAGAAAGTGACTCACTGCTTTTGTGTATAGGCATACAAGTGATCGACTCAAATCACGTGTCATTAGTGAAGCGATGTGGTTTTCATATTTTGAATGAAGCTTGATTAGTTCGTCAGCGGTTAGAGATTCAATATCCTCTGTCATGTATTGTTTCCCGAGATAAAGTCTTTGACTTGCCTGAGACAATCACAGACAAAAGACGCTGTTTCTTAGAGTCTAAGTCTTTGTTTTCTACCGCATTGATATCATTCAATAGAAGGAGTTCGTCTTGGTTCATTTATAATGTAATTAAAAAATAATAATGTTAACTCTGCTTGCTCACCTTGTGTAATACCACTTTATTAACTGTAACACTGTCAATATAAACATTTAGTTTGCGTAGTTGTTTAAATATGCTATAACAAATTTCCCCTAACCAACCATATTTGGTATCAGCAACTTTAAAAGTAGGTGTCTTTAAATCAACTGTCATGCGCTCCACATCTCGATGCTCATCGACATAATCCAAAGTCACATTATATGTAGCATATATTTTTGATGGTGCTGAAAGGCTTATGTAAGTCTGTTTGGGTGATATTAAGTCAGTAAAGTGCATAACATCTTTGAAACAGTGTGAGATATCAAGCACCTGTATGATTTGTCTGTCTGTCATTTTTATTAGACAAACAAAAGAATAAATTAATTTACTAACCCATACTCTGTGGGCTGATCTGTCTTTAAAATGAGCTTTAGATGCTTAGTTGATTTCAGTTTATTTTTCACATCATCACGTTCCTGCTTATTTGGGATGACATCATTTTCTCTGAGACAGTCTTCAAAGCTGTCACGATCCTTACAGTAAAACAAACAGATAAACTTTAACTGTTCACGAAAATCTTTCAGTACTGCATTATATTTCTGAGTGAGAATCCATACACTGATGTTTGCATGTCTGGCACTGAAAGCAAGTTCTGCTAGAGTGTTTCTCTTCTTGACAATGTCTTTCTCTGCAGAGCAGTCATCAACAATAAACAATGTTGGCTGTCCTTCAAATTGCTTGTAAAAATATTGTAGGTAGTCATTCAGTTTTTTCTCAGGGTCGACTAAGTATATGTTGCTGTCAGTCCAAATGAATAAACGGTTGTGATAAGCTTTGTTGTGTTTGATTGTAGGACAGAATATTACTATGTTTTCAAAGTGACAGATGTATCTTGTTTGTAATAGATCAAGTACAAATTCAGTTTTACCACACCCTGTCGCACCACAAAACAATCCACAGTGTGGATCGAGTGTCATTTGGTTCATTTTAATACACAATATAATTTTAATATATGTGTCCACTTAGTCTGCTTTCTGCAATATTGAGTTGTGCGTCATATATCAGGTACAAATATATGTTTATGGCTGCAGCAGTTTCAACCTTCTTTTGTATCTAAATTGTAATCCCATCACTGCCGTTCTCGACAGTTCGTCCTGATCCATGAAGATAGTCGTCATCTGTACTACGCAGGTCTAGCCACAGTGCATACTTGTCTGTCAGGTATTGTCCGATCCTAACGTCATACAGATGTAGATCTTTGCACGCAATGTTTGCTGGTTTATCTCTAATCATTCCACCCGCAAAATACTTTGTGATCTCATCATAGTGCTGGTAAGGTAACATTCCTGAAGCGTACACTTGATTAGGGCGGCCTTCGATTGTGCAAGACAAATGTGTAATCTTAGGATTGTAGAATTTTTCTGAATCCCGTTTGTATGGAGCCGCTGGTTCAATAAACAACATAAAAATACCTTTCAGTGACCTGGCAGGTGTGTTCAAGTTTATGTTCCACATCGGGTCGCTCTTGTCTTTTTGCATTAAACTATGTCTAATCACCCTGTCATAATAAATTGGCAGTCTTGACTGGTACTGATTTTGTATGAGTCTGGCTAGTTCAGTGTGTGTGACAATTTCATATTCCAAGGAAATGTTAGAAATCTTATACATTGCACTAAGATCAAATGATTTAATAACTTTGGAGTAGTCATTGAAGGTTAGTTCAAAACTCAGACGGTCATTTAGTGCCCCTTGATAATAAGGCAGATGCGCTGTTAAGATTTCAAACTCAAGTGGAATGTAGAATCTGGTTCCATATGTTTCTGCCATTATAACGTCATTGGCTGCTGACGTTGATTTATCTCCAGCATTGATTCGAAGTTTACCAACATTATCTGGCTGTATGCCTTGATAAATACGGTCTTCTCGTTCTTCTCTTGTGAGCCACAGATCTTTGTAACAGTAGAATACATCTGAGTCGTCAAGACTAAACACTTCCTGTCCTTCAAGTTTTACTTTAATAGTTCTAACAATTGCTCTGCCAAGATTGCCAACCAGTGTTCTGTTCACATCTGCGTCTGATGAAAGTTCAATATTAAATGCTAGGCGTGCAGTGCCAGGAACAATAACGTCACTGGGACCTAGGTTTGGAAACTTGACTGTAAGTGTTTGGTTTTGGTCTATAGTACTTGGATTGTTTGTAATGACGATTGAAAAACCAAGGACATTCTTCGAGGACGAACAATGATATTAACATCCGTTTAATTTTTGTTTCTTTTCAGATGTTCTTTTCATGTGTAAATCAGTTTTTGGTGTCGAATTTGAAGCGTTTTTGTTATGTTGTTGTCAGATTGATTTGTGCATGTCCGGACTTCCAAATCAGTATATCATTTTTTTTGGTTTTATAACACTTAATCGGCATCTGACTAAGGAATTTTATTGTTTTGAAGATTTGTACGTCAGCAACAGACTGGGTCTGTTTGCTCATTTTTGCACTGGACTTTTAATTGTTTGTGTTGTGTATTTGATTTTGTTAAACAGTATGTATACGCTTGAGCAGGATTATTATTATTGTGTGCATTTTGTCTATACTCTTTTGTAGACTAATGTGACACGGAGTCACATTAGGTCTTAAGGAGGAGGGAGTGTAGCACGGGAGATAATTTAGCTCAGTGTTCTAGTACAGTTGTACCAATTTCCCCCAGCATGACTGCAGGCCCAGTGGTCAGCAGTCCTGCTAGTGTCAGAGCGTTTAAGTACCAAGCCAATCGGCAAGGGGCACGCCGAACACACCCTTAGGGTTGTGGGTATAAACAGCGGAGCCTAGTGAAAGCGAGCAGGCTTCCCGCAAGGGAAAACTCTGTTCTGAGAAGAACATTAAATAGTACTAGGCTTCCCGCAAGAGAAGACTCTGTTCTACAAATAACATCAGTAAGTTAGAATTCCTGAGAAGGAATACTGTCCAGCAATGGACGCGTAGTTAAGCAGAATTCCTGTAAAGGAATGCTGTCCAGCAACGGACAGACCACATGGTTTAGATAGTCCCGTAAAGGACTCAGTTTAAGTGTATCTTAGTGCTTCGTCCAGAAACGGACGAGTGTTAATCTTCTTTAGTCCCACAAAGGACATTTATGATTAACTAAGTAGGTAATTTAAGTACTTAGTTAAGTGAGTTTTTGACCTATAGGACTGGGTATTAAGAATTTGGTTTTACTTGGGTCAGTCATTATGTCTAGTGTGTAGGCTAGCATAGTTTTGGATGCTTAGGGTCTAATGAGTAGGTAAGCATAGTTATGGTTTCAGGTGTCTTATGAGCGTCTGTATTATTGTGTTTTGCTTGGTGCTACAATGAATGGCTTTCGATATGTCTGACATGTTGATTGATAATAAAATGTATGTACTGTAAATAAACCTAAAAGCACTTATAGAAATCTCATCACTGAGAGTCAGAGATTGATGAATGCGAGGACGGATGCGAGTCAGTACTGATGTTTGTACACGTTTGTGTGATATGGCAGCGCGAGAGTGTGTGTACGTGTGTGTGTGTGACTGAGAACATGCTGAGAGTTTGTTAATGTACTTAGCTTATCAGTTCAGTGTGGCACTCATGGCAACGCACGCACAGTCACTACTAAGATCATATCAACTAGGGTTTCTCTGGATACTGTGGTAGGTCCATTGCGCGATTTGGCATTTTAAACACAATGTGAGGCAGACACACATATTTTGTGAGTGCGCATGCGAGACCAGTGTAAAAGACTTGAAGATTACACTCCACAGCAATCTCCAGCCCCTTCCCTAAACCGAAAAAGGGATACGGACTTGAAAAGGTAGCTAAAACTGAACTAGACTGGCACTTAACGTGCACGTTGGATGGGCAGTCCGCAGAGTCTGACCATCTAATACACAAGCCAGCCAGGCTAGTAGAAGCTAGCTAACCAGAGTCCGGTTACAGTACCTGTTTAAGACAATCTATTCTGGCTCCACCCTTCAGCTGTCTCAGTTGGTTCATATCTTGTTGTCAAAGTGTTACAATAAGTGTGTGAATGTTTGTGGGAAGTAAGAAAGTACATGTAATTTGAAAATGAACTTGAATAGCAAACACCGACATACTCACCACAAATTTGCAGCCGATGGCCTTGAACTTGCAGTCAATTGGTCGGACAGGACAAACATCTCTGTGATCCTGAACCTGAACAGATGAGGGGCAGGCATCTCTGCAGCCATTAACCCATTTAACCCAAACTTTGGAGTGTCACATAACGACTATGTACCAGCTGCAGAAAATGGATTGACCATAATTCAAGGCAGTTCCAGAAAAGCTTGGTGCCTGAGGACACAAAGCTAATCAGGCATTCCAAAATAGCTTAGTGCCTTCAGGCGCCAAGCTAATCTGACACTACCCTTGAATTATCACAGTCAATCCATCTCCTGCTGTAGAGCATCAAGGCTAAGTGGGTTAATAATATAACCAAAATAGTAGTCACATACACTCTTTACAACATAACTGAACAGTAATCTTCTGTTACACATTGAAATCAGCTCATAATACTACATCTCTCATGCAAGCGACCTCTCAGAAAGGTCACTTGCATGAGTACCAGTAAGTATGACACCATCTTGATAGAAGCAAAGACAGTACATCATAAGACAAAGCACTTGGCCCGAGAGTGCGAGGACGCGTTTTGAGAGTCATTTTCCTTATGAACACCCTGCGACGGGCGGACCGAGCAAAGCGAAGCATTGGGGAGACTCGCAAAGCAATTTCTTCCTCAAACACAACAAGCGAAGTTGTATCGGCATATCATTCTTCCGCTTTCCCAAGGAACAAAAAAGGTAAGCTAATCACTTTTAGCTGTTATTTTTGTGTACACTTACGACTAGAGAATACTTGAATGACGTATAGGATGAGTGGTCTATTTGAGAGAAAATCATCATCATCATCAGTCCCTTGCCCGAACTGGGCGTTGGGGGGACTGAAAGGCAGCAGCAGCAGACAGTGCTCTCCACTGAGTTCTATTTTGGGCGGTGGCAAGCAAGTCTGGCATCTCGAGTTCGGTCCATTCTTTTATGTTTGCGACCCAACTCTTTCTCTGACGACCTCGCCGACGACTTCCTTCGAGAGTGCCTTGGAGGATAGTCTTGGACAAGGTGTTGTGTCGGGTCACGTGGCCAAACCAAGCAAGCTTGCGCCGTTTCACGGTTGCCAGAAGGGGTTCATGTGGGCCCACCAGGGAAGTGACGATGCTCCGTACATATTCGTTGGTCTTGTGCTCGCGGTACGAGATGCGGAGCAACTTCCTCAGGCACTTGTTCTCAAAGGCCTGGATTTTCTTTTCTGAGTCTGCAAGCAGTGTCCAAGTCTCACAGCCGTAGAGTAGAATAGACACTACGAGGGTCTTGTAAAGCCTGTACTTGATGGTGAAGCTGATGGAGTTACTTCGCCATATCCTGTCCAGCCTGGCCATTGCGGATGTTGCTGTACCTATCCTGATACGGATCTCTGCTATGCAACTACCGTCTTTGGACAGGGTGGCTCCCAAGTACTTGAAGCTATTGACCTCTTCTAGCTTCTGGCCGTTCATGTGAATGTTGCTACTGCTGTCGCTTGTGGTGTTGATCATCACTTTGCTTTTATCCGTACTGATCTCCATGCCATAAGACCCTGCGCTACTTGAAAGTTTGTCTGTCAGGTTTTGGAGCTCACTATTGCTGCCTGCCATGAGGTCAATGTCGTCTGCGAATCGAAGATTGCACAGGGATCTGCCACCAATAGAGATTGAAGTATGGTGGTCGTGGAGGGTTTCCTGCATGATCTTCTCCAGGAATATGTTGAAAAGGACAGGAGAGAGCAGGCATCCTTGACGGACACCGATCGTCGTCCTGAAGAACTCGCCTGACTGATTGTTAAGTAGAACCGCGCTGCAGGCGTTCTTGTAAAGCGCTTCTATCATTTGGATCAGTCCCTCCTCTATGTTGAACGATCTCATGACTTGCCAGAGTCCATCGTGCCAGACGCGATCAAATGCTTTCCTGAAATCAATAAAGTTGTGGTAGAGTTCGCGCTGATGCTGCAGATGTTTCTCGATCAGGAAGCGGCAGTTGAAAATCTGCTCTACAGTGCTTCTTCCAACTCTGAAGCCAGCCTGTTCTTCTGCCAGCAGTTCCTCGGCGAAAGTTTTGAGGCGGTTGAGAATGATTCTAAGCATTACTTTGCTAGGGTGACTTATCAGACTGATAGTTCTGTAGTTCTGGCACTGTTTCAGGTTTCCTTTCTTGGGGAGCGGGATCACTAGAGACTGTGTCCATTCTACTGGCCATTTCTTTTGCTCCCAGATCTTTTGACAGAGTGTAGTGAGGACCTTCGTTGTTACTTCTCCTCCATGTTTCAACAGTTCAGCAGGTACGTTGTCTACACCTGGAGACTTTCCTCCCTTCAGGCCGCGTACGGCTGCTTCCACCTCTTCAGCTAACACTGGCAGGTCTTCAGCCTTCCTGGCCCCAGCCTGGTTGTTTTGGAGGATGCTGGTGTCTGGCTCAGCCTTGTAGTTATACAAGTCTCGGCAGTACTCAGTCCATCTGTTTAGTACAGCAGTGTTTTCCGTAAGGAGTTGGCCGCTGCTGTCTTCGATGACTGTGGCTGTTCGCTGTTGAGTCTTGGTGAGGGTCCTTAGCGTTTCATAAGCCTTCTTGCTGTTGCCGTTTGCCATGCCCTCTTCCACGCTACAACACTGGTCTTCAATCCAATCTTCTTTGGCTTCTTTCATCCTCTTCCTGATCTTCTTGTTGACAAGTCTGTACTTGTTTGCTGATGTGAGGTCTTGGCCTCTCTTTTTCTTCCAGGCTCTCCTCTCATCACAGAGATCGAGGATGTCATCGGTGACCCAGGGCTGTTTGCGCTTCCTCTGCTTCCCCAGCACTTCTTCTGCTGTAGAAAGTAACACCTCTTTTATATTTCCAGCAAGGGTGTCTACGTCGCAGTCCAAAGTAGCCAAGGCTGCAAATCTGCCTCCCACCTGGGCTTGGAAGAGCTCTTCTACTTCCGGGTCTTTTAGCTTCTGGAGGTCGAATCTGATGCGAGGGCTCTTGCTATCTCGTTTCAATGCCAGCTTCAACTTGAGGCTAGTAAGGACGAGGTTGTGGTCGCTGCCAATATCAGCGCCAGGAAAGGACCTCGTTTGTGCTTTGTTAACGCTGGATTTGAGTCGTCGAGGAAGCAAGATGAAGTCAATCTGGTTATGGACCAGGCCTCCTGGCGATTGCCATGTCACTGTTCTTGACTTCTTGTGTGGATGGAGGGTATTAGCAACGGTGAGACGGTGACTCTGTGCGAACTCTAAAAGTCGCAGGCCTCTGTCGTTTGTTTCTCCAAGGCCAAACTTGCCAGCTGTTCCTGCCCATTGTTGGTAGGCGTCAGGGCCGATCTTTGCATTCCAGTCACCGAGGACAGTCAGAATGTCTTTCTTAGGTGTTTTCTTGATGATGTTGTCCAGTTGTTCGTAAAATTCTTCTAATTCTTCATCATCATGATCTGCTGTTGGAGCGTATACTTGAATGATAGTGATGTTGTGCGGTCGGGCGGAGATGCGGATGGAGATTAGTCTGCTTGACACGGGGGTGCAGCTGATGACAGTTCCAGCCACCTCTTTCCTTACGATAAAAGCTACGCCATGTTCGTGCTTGGTTTCTTTTCCGCTGAACCAGATTTTATGGCCTTCATCTGTTGTTGTTTCTCCGAAGCCTGTCCATCGAACTTCTGCAAGTCCTACAATGTCCCAGCGATAGCGCTTCAACTCGTGGGTGAGTTCCTTCACTTTGCCGCACTGGTAGAGTGTGCGAACGTTCCAAGTTCCGATAGTTATTCCTTGCGTGGGCAGCTTGATGGTGGGTTTGGTTCCAGTAACACTCTTGTCGCCCCCACCCTGGAGACCTCCAATGGGGTGCGCGGTCGTTGGTGATCCGGGCCCCGACCGATCCGGCATGTTATTCTTATTCTGTTGCTTGTCCATCAGTCCTTTCAATGGGCTTAGGCGAACTTGGCGGCGCCCGTCTCCTCTCCAAGTATTTCAACTGACTGAGAGACGCGTCAGCCCCTCACAACGTTTCGCCCGCCAGCAGAAGCGGTTACCGGGGTGTGGCTAGGTAAAGGACCTGGAGCCAGCTGTGAGAGTTGAGTGCCATGTAAAGATCAGTGCTCCCGCCTGCCCCAAGAGGCGCTGCTGGCTGAAAAGTCAAAGGTACTACTTCTCCATGAACACTCTACACCCCTGAGAGAAAAAGGGGGGGAAAAATTGATTTTGTGATAGAGATGCCGGGCGATACGCATGTGACAAAGGTACATGAGTGATATGTGAACATAATATAGCCGTTAAAAATAATTTAAATTATCTTTGGGTTTGAATCTGGGAATTTCTCCGTTCGGTTCTTCTCTGCATTTGACACGCTTGGCAGTCACCTTTTTGATCTGAAGTGGAAAAATGTATTTTTCTGTAAAATGTATTTTTTCGAAAAATACCTACCGATCGCATTACTATGTGGAATATACCCCTTAACTTACCCGATTTCAGCCTAAGACCCTTTATGTGTACCTACACGACAAGGGCTGCAACTCAGAGAGTTGTATCCAAGTGACCGGGTAGTCTCCCCTCTCTCCATCTGGTCACGTGAGCAGTGTATACCCGTCAGTCTTACACTTAGCATAGTGGCGGCAAGCAGGGTAGGTGGGAGTGTCCTCTGAGTAATGACATCAGTAAGTATTTTTCGAAAAAATACATTTTAGAGAAAAATATGTTTCCTCAAAATACATTACCGATGGCATTACTATGTGGAAGAATAGCAAAAAGCAGAGATGAGAATCCTAAAATGACAAAAAGGCGGAAAAATTCCAAAGTCTGTCGAGTAGCGAAACCACGAGTGCGCGTACCTGCTTTGCAGGTACGCGATGCTAGGGGGGAAAATTTTTGAAAAGATGGTTAAAATCTATGCATTCTGAGCCTTATTTTATGGGGTCAGATCAGTTGTTTTTGTGACCCTGGGACCTTCCGAAAGAGCGGATTTCTGCTAAAAGGCGGAAGATTCTCATCCCTGAAAAAGGAGGACACGGCTGTACAGAAAGGCTGATTTCTCACTCTTTAGTTTGGCCCGCAGCCTGCTGCTGTGGTGTGCGGTAGCCCCTCCCTCCTGCGAGCAGGTTATCTAGGTCACTGGCTAGCAGCAAAAAATTCCTTCTCTATTCTCTGTAACGGATTACTAACGTGTGATGTGTTATGCCTGTGTTTAATGTTCTCTATCTCCTCTTCACCAGTTTTCTACATAAAACCGTTTAACACACTTGTGCACCATTGCCTGCTGGTTCCTGTGTTGGTAGTATTATTCAGGGGACGGTTTTTTTAAGGGTGCAATCCGAGGATAAAGGCAGGTACCGTTTTTGTGTGTGACTGAATAATAAGACATGCCTCGCACAGTACCGAACATGTAGGTCTGTACATTCATTCTCTATGGAATACTGTTGTGTGTAGTGTAATCCCTGTGCTTTATGCTCTGCATATAGCGTCCAGTATTCTCTGTGATACTGTTTAGTAGTTTCAGGTACTAACTGTTGTCTGCTCATTCATATTATCCTGGTTCCTTTGTTCCAACGGAAAGACAGTACAGTTATGGCGGGAATAAAACATACACAAGAAACATTTGCACACACAGAATCCTTTTACTTTAAAAGGTTAAATTCTCTATGTAGAGTATGTGGAGGAAGGTCAAAACGAAAACTTGATGAAAAACCAATCAAACTGTGCGAAATGTATGCAGCTAAACTTCAGGAAATACATGGAATCACTATAGATGAAACTAGTGGACTTTTGTACTCAAATTCGTTTTGTGTGAAATGTTACCATAGACTAATGAAACTGAAAAGAAAATCATCTGCTCGCACTCTTGAGTCTGCAAACAATGCAATTGAACAAGCTAACAAGATATGGACAACTTATGATCCATCACTCAACAGCTCTGACTGCACTGTGTGTAATAAATTTGCACAGCTAGGGAAGGGTGGCCGACCAGTCAAACCTGACTGTGGCGCTAGGCATAAATGTGATGCAAATGACAGTAATATTACTGTGGGCAGTTTCCAACCTCCCAGCACCTCCACACCTACTAAGTGGACAAAGTCACAATCTGAATTTCACACGCCTAATCAAGCTAATGAAATCATTCTGTTGCCTACCACACCCGTCAAAACCACGGTAGATGCTGCAACATCACCTTTCTTCAAAACAACACTCCGACAACAAGGGGAATTGCAAGCACCCTTTACAAAAGACGAGGAGGCCTATTTCACTCACTTCTCAAGACTTAAAATGGAAAAGTCAGGAGACAAACAAACTGTCATATGTAAAACTAGAGGACAGCCCATAGTCTTGAAGAAAATAGTAAAACCAAGAAAATCATCATCTTTAGCATCATCCCCATTGAGAAAGAAAAGGGCTAACCAACTGCAAAAGTTTAGAGAAGATGTGTCAGGAACATCAGCAGATGATTCTGTGCGACAGCAGGGCACAGAGCTAAAGTGCACCACAAAGGTGACTAGAGAACAGATTCTTAAAACAGCTGGATGTGGGCAGGTACAAATGACAGCAAAACAAGGGGCAAGAATGAGAGCCAAACTTGCGTTAAGTTGGGCTAAACACAGACAACACAGAAAGTTCCTGAGGGATGCTGGAATTAGGATAAGCAGTGAAAGACAAGAGCGACAGCTTCAGAAAGATCTGATGTGTGGAAACATTAGAACTGACAACAATGCTCTCTATTTTTATGACAGATCAACCGGCAGAAAAACAAAAAAAGACATCCCTGTTGTCACCGTTGAAGACATTCCACTCTTTGTCTCTAACCTTCTTGACCAGTACCAGGCAAAACAAAAGCTGACTTGGCATGATAACAACATTCCCAATGAAGAAGTCTGGGTTAAAATCGGTGGTGACCACGGGGGTGATAGTTTTAAACTTGTACTGCAAGTAGCAAATGTTGAAAACCCCAACTCAAAGGAAAACACATTCTTGCTCTCCATAGTGGAGTGCAAGGACAGTGCTGAAAACCTGAGAAAACTTTTGGGTCCACTAAAACACCAAATCTCCAGCCTGGAAAAAATGACATGGAATGGAAAGAGAATCAGGCTTTTTATGTTTGGTGACTACGATTTTTTACTGAAATTTTTTGGACTTTCAGGTGCTCAGAGCATACATCCATGTTTGTGGTGTAAGATATCTAAAACACAAACACAAAAGTCCCCAGCAGAACAGATGCCATTTCAAGAAAGAAGTCTGAACAACATCAAGAGTGATTACCGGAGATTTAAGAAGGCTGGAAAACCAAAGAAGAATGCAAAAGCCTTTAATAATGCAGTTATGGTCCCCATCTGGGATGTGCAACTAACACACGTTGCACCTCCATACCTGCATCTGCTGTTAGGCACAACAAAAAAGCACCATGATCTCCTTGAGAAAGACTGTCATGAGTTAGACAAATTAATAGCAAAGTCCCTAGCAAAAGAAGACACGGTTGATATAGACAGCACAAGCCCAGAGTTTCAGATGTATGTTGAGGGCCTCCATACAGTTCATGAGAAAATCAAAATGAAACAGCAGTATGAAACAGAGTGTACAAAACTTGTTTTTCAAGAGCTGTATGGACAAGCTCCAGATGAAGACATCAGGAGATCAACAACAAAAACTGTTTGACACAGTGGACCAGCTTAAAGACGAAATTAAACAGCTTAATACAAGCCTAAATTTACCATTTTTATCAGGACCAGTCACAGCAAATCTAGACTCGACATTGCAAAGTCACAACATTTCCCTTCAGGCATACCATGGACGGGCATTTATAGGTAATCACTGTAATAAGTACATGAAAGCAACTGTGTTAGAAAGCCTTAGTGAGAGTGTTGTCAGAAAGACATTTCAGGTAACAGACGATAGTGATATTCATGCAAATGCCGACATAGTTAGAGACAAATTTCGCACTCTGAACACTCTGTATTCAAAAGTTCACATACTGTTATCTCACAAGCAACCTATCAAGGAAAGTGACACAAGTGCTATTGAGGATGCCATATGCCAGTACATGGACTGCTTTAGGAAACACTTCCCAACTACAAGAATCATACCAAAACAGCACATTTTAGAAGCCCACTGTGTTCCATGGATTAGGAGATGGGGATTTGGTTTAGCATTACACGGGGAACAGGGGGGGTGAAGAGATGCATGCTACTGTCAATTTGTTGAAAAGAAGAGCCTGGGGGATACGGAATGATGGAGAAAGACTGAATGTGTTGATGAAGGAACAGTTGACACAGGCATCTCCTGTGTTGCAAGATACTCCACCAAAGAAGAAGAAACCATTTAGGAAGATTACTAAATAAAGTAGGTAAAAGCACTGTCAAAAGAATATTCATTGCTCTCGGTCACTTACTTAGTGCTGCTCTCTTTCTTATTCCTTTTTTGTTTGCTTTGGCCAACTAGGTGTATGATCATTAACACACAGTTTTCTACACTGACAGTGTTGTACCTACTTTATTGGGTAGTCTTCCTAAATTATTAGCACTGGCAGCCCCCCCCCCCCTTTTTTTTTTTTAAAAGTGAAACATAATTAACGAACAACCGGAAAAGGAGACGTAATTCAAATCAAGTACAAAAACTGTATTCATCCCTGAAAGGAAATTCTAAAAACTGTTAATATTAAGGAACCACCAGTGTGATATGCTTCGGCCCCATTACTTGTGTTCGTGTTCATATAAAGGCCCATTGTGATGTGCTTCAGAGCTGTTATTTGTGTTAGTGTTAATGTAATGGGACCAGTGTGGTGTGCATAAGACCTGTTACTTGTGTTAGTGGTTATGATTCAGTATTGTGTAAACCCAAGTGTACGGCATAAACACAGTGCACAGTTGCTGGTATCAGCATGTTTGTGTTGATCGTCTTGATGGACCTAACGGATTACCAGCTTACCAGCTTCTCAGCAGTGGAGCGCTTTCTGACGCTAGTATTGCTCTAGCAGGAATGGCCCCGGAATTCTAGTAAGTGATAACAGTAGAGGCTAGAATGCTGCGTAGATACATCAACTTTTCATCCCACAGAAAAGGGACATGCACAACAGATTGAGCTTCAAAGTTAACGCTTTATTTTGTCAGTGCATGTTTATTGTATTGCAAATATGAAATGTAACTGCTCTTGAAGGTGTGCTGGTAGTAAGCAGCATGGGCATGTTTAGTATGAAAAGAAAGCAAATTTTATCAGCTACAACTTTACACTTATGTTATAATGACATTCTTGAGACAAAAACGCATTTTGTGATTAATGTTCAGTTACTAACACTTTTCAGCGTTTCCGCTGCAGTGCGCCGCTATGCAGCTGTCGGCACGTACACATAGTGTAGGGTAATGGAAGAGTACTCCTTTCTAGGACCATGAACGGCTCTTCCACTTTGCCTGAAGTGACGCGCGCTAATGATCAAATGCCCCTACGCCCGGCCTTGCAACAGATGGCTTATCTTGCACTCAGCGAACCCCGGTCCTCCTAAACTAAAAGTGTGGTTCTGCACAGCCGTGAGGAGGGTGCCACCCAAAACCCCGTAACGGCAATAAGCTTAGCTTCCAGGGGCAACCTCCCGACGATTTCAGCTACGTGGTACGTTAGGCACCAGCGGCGCTTGGAGGGAGTGTTGCGCTGCCGAGAGGTCTTCGACAAGGGCCAGATTGTCTCGTTGGCTGGAGAGGTCTCGGAGATAGAAGCGGGCAAAGGTGGTTTCTGTTTGCCACCCGACCGCTGCTATGCTCCACACGGAGAGGGGCCTAGAAAAGGTGGCCTAACCAAAGCTCGTCCCCTCGCAACCCAGTTGGCTAGCCGCGGTCAACGGGCATCTTCTCCTGCGGTCAAAAAACAAGAAAGAATAACGGATCCACTCTCATGACGACCACGACCGGACTCAACGTAGCATGCTGGAACGTCCGAACCATGCTCGACACAGCAGACAGCGGACGCCCTGAACGTCGCTCCGCCCTCATTGCCCATGAATTGCGGAGGTTAGACATCGACATCGCCGCGCTCAGCGAAGTACGCCTTCCGGACGAAGGAAGCCTCCAAGAACTTGGTGCTGGGTACACCCTCTACTGGTCAGGCAGGCCTGCATCAGAAAGACGGCTCTCAGGCGTGGGTTTCATGGTCAAGACATCCATTGCGACTAAGCTGGAAAACCTACCAACGGGCCACTCAGACCGCATCATGTTCATGCGCCTCCCACTGAGACACCAGCAACACGTCACCCTTCTCAGTGTGTACTCCCCAACCCTCCTGGCAGAGCCTGCTGAAAAGGACAAGTTTTACACTGACCTGCGCAGCCTCCTACAGAGTACCCCTGCAGACGACAAAGTCATCATCCTTGGCGACTTCAACGCCAGAGTGGGCCAGGACTCTGAAGCCTGGAAAGGAGTCCTCGGCAAGCATGGCGTGGGGAACTGCAATGACAATGGCCGCCTACTGTTGGAGTTCTGTGCGGAGCAGCAACTGGTCATCACCAACACTACTTTTCAGCAAAAGGACAGTCGAAAGACCACCTGGATGCATCCTCGCTCCAAACACTGGCACCTTATCGACTATGTCCTAGTGCGTCAGAGGGACCGCAGTGACGTCCTCCTCACCAGAGTGATGCCCAGCGCAGAGTGCCACACTGACCACCGCCTTGTCCGCTGCAAACTCAGGCTCCACTTCAAGCCAAAACCCAAGAAATGGGGGCCCCCCAAGAAAAAGCTTGATGTTGCCAGCCTTCAGCGTGACGATGTGAAAGCTGCCTTTCAGACAGATTTACAGCGCAGGCTCAAAGACACAGCGGACCCAGTAGACTCCTCCCCTGAAACACTTTGGGAACAACTGAAAACTGCTATTGCAAAATCCTCTGCAGAAGTCTTGGGTTTCGCCAGAAAGAAGAACAAAGACTGGTTTGACGAAAACGATGTTGAGATCCAGGAACACCTAGCAAAAAAAAGAGCCGCCCATCAGGCCCACCTAGCCTAGCCTTCCTGCCCTGTGAAGAAGTCTGCCTTCCGCCTCGTCTGCAGCAGTCTCCAGCGCAAGCTCAGAGATCTCCAGAATGAGTGGTGGACCAGACTTGCACAAAGGACCCAGCTTTGCGCTGACAATGGTGACTACAGGGGCTTCTACGAAGCACTGAAAGCAGTGTATGGCCCCAGGCACCTGGTACAAAGTCCCCTGCGAAGCGCGAATGGCCAGGCACTCCTCACAGATAATACCTCCATCTTGAACCGCTGGTCGGAATACTTTCAGAGCCTCTTCAGCGCTGAGCGCACTGTTCAAGAAGCAGTCGTCCTACAAATCCCACACCTCCCAGTAAAGGTTGAATTGGACGAACCGCCCACCGCTGAAGAGACCCTCACAGCCATACACCAGCTCAAGAGTGGCAAAGCAGCAGGCATTGATGGATTACCGCCAGAGATCTGGAAACATGGAGGCACAGCACTGCACAACAAGCTCCATGACCTCTTTCTCTGCTGCTGGGAGGAAGGAACACTACCAAAAGATCTCCGTGATGCAGTCGTTATCACCCTGTACAAGAACAAAGGCGAGAAGTCCAGTGATGTCGTTTTTGTCGGCAAATCGGCCATTCACCGATACAATTCCAAAATGTCCGAAAGAGTGACGTTCTGATCGGCCCGCTGTCCTAAGGTTTTACGCCTCATTCGGCCACCCTTTGTCCGTTTTTTTGTTTGCTTGTCTCATGTCTGTTTCGTTATTATTCAGGGCTTCCGTTTTAGTGCGTCTGTGCGTCTATGACGCATTAAAACTCAAAATCACGTACTGAAAATGTACCTAAGGGGTAGTCAGACGCACTAAATTCAGACGCATTGTCCTTGCGCCACCGTGCGTACCATAACAGAGGTCGGTGACAGTCGTTCTATTTTTAGTGATGATTTGGTTCGTTTACTCGCTCAAGTCGCGGCTGCGTCCAGAATCGACCCGACTCCGGGATCCGTGCGAGTGTAACTGGGCGGGCAAACTGTTAGTTTATGTGTGGTGTCAGCATGTTATTACAAAGTGCGCGCTACATGTTGAACGCGTTACTTGCTGTGACATCACCATACATTCTATTATGGGATACGGCATCGCGCGTTTCACTTTCGATCTTGAACAAAGTTGTAAATGGCGGAGAAAAAGCAAAGGAAGCTGGAATGCTTCGGGTTCTTCAACCCAGCAGCGTCTGATCTTGATAATCGCTAAGAAGAAAGTTCCACTTCGACACCGCCGTCTCCATAGACAAGCGACCGTACCAGAAATGATACCTGGGCCATGTGTGGCACCTCCGCTGCAACGGCACACGGATGACATGCGCAATGTGCATGGAGGCGAACTCAAAAAGCAAGTCCAGATATTTTAACAGAAAAAAGTTTGTCAGTTTTGTTTTAAAAATCGTGGTCGATCCATCTTTAGTCTTGTCCCGCAATGCTTTCTTAGCTGGCCTCCCTCAGTTTCTCATTCAGAAATTGCAGCGAGTTCAGAATTGTGCTGCACGTCTCATCGTCCATGCCTCACAGCATCAGCCCGCCATCACTCCTATTCTGAGACAACTTCATTGGCTGCCAGTCAAACAACGAATCTCGTACAAAATCGCCTGTCTGTGCTACAAAGCTATTAACTACTCTACCCCTGCCTATCTCGCTGATCTTCTTCAACTATACACTCCCTCCCGCTCCCTCCGTTCAAGTAGTGGCACGCGCCTTCTCAGAGTCCCGCTCTTCAAATACAAAACCAGAGGTGACCGTTGTTTTGCGCACGTTGGACAATGGACCCGTTGTCTGGAACTACTATCTACCTATAGACATCAGACATTCTTCCTCATTCACTGCCTTTAAATCTGCCCTAAAGACCCACCTGTTCGATACCCCAATGTAGCTCAGTTCTTTGCCATTATGTACCTGTGTGTGTGTGTGTGCGCGAGTGTGTATTGTAGAATCCGTTGTTTCTTTGGTTTTATGACCCTCTCCACTCCCACTCTTTGTAAAGCGCTTAGAGCTTATTTAAGGATAAGCGCTATATAAGTAGCCATTATTATTATTATTATTATTATTCATCTTCTGGTACACAGTTATTAGGCAAAAATTAGAGAAACGCGTCTTTCTGAGCGGTTAAATGTGTTGAAATAAACTTTTAGTTTTATGTACATCAGTTTACACACACACACACACGGTGACACAGAGAGAGAGAGAGAGTTTAGACAAGCCACACTTTGGTTGTCAATCCGCCGCATTAGCAGAACCTATATTCTCTGTTACAATACATTATCAAACGATCATACAAACAAATAAATAGATATATGTTTTTCTGTGTGAGAAATGAAATGAAATGAAATGAAATGAAACTTTATTTCTGAACGGAAGAAGCAGTTAGCACATGTGCCATTTTTCACGCTTGCCGTTGCTAAACTACAAAGGTACAAATCTGCTAAAGGTACAAAGCTACTAAGATAAAAAAAAAAGTACAAAGCTACTAACATGAAAGTGCACATAATATAACAAGTCGTTCAAAAAGAGATGGATAAGGCAAAATGGAGGGCACCAATTATGATTACTAACAATGTGAACGGGGGAAAAAAAAAAAAAGATAGTCTTTAAAATGCCTTCTTTCACTGAAATCAAACACGCGCGCACGCTCGCGCCGCATGCTCACACACACACACACACACACACACACACACACACACACACACACACACACACACACACACACACACACACACACGCACGCACGCGCGCGCGCGCACACACCCATATACACGCACGTGCGCGCGGAGGTCAATATCAAGGCTTTAGGCGATGGAGATACCCGAACCAGTGAATGAGCTGTTAGATAGCAGGTACTTGAAGAGGCTTTCCTTGAAAGAGGGGAGTGAACCAGTGTGTGTTATGTGCGCTGGCAGTTTATTCCAAAACGAGGCGCCCGAGAAAGCTAGGGTGGTTTTAAATAAATCTATCCTCGGGCGTGGTGTGATGAAGTTTCGCCTTGATGTTGAATAGCCTGAAGCTACCTTGGTGAAGAGATTACACAAGTATTCTGGGTGGATTTCATTCCAGATTTTATACATGACTACCCCTTTGTTAAAGAGATGGTGCTTGTCAAGAGGAAGCATTTTTAGTTTTTCAAATTTTTGGTCAGTAGAAAGAGCTGGATCAGGCAGGATCTGCTTCACTGCCCTGCGATGCAAGGAGTTAAGCCTCTTCATGTGTATGTCACCACTGCCGTCCCATGTCGTGGAGGCATAATCGATGTGGGATTTGACATGGGCATTGTAAAATAGTTTGCAAGTGTCGACATCAATAAGATATTTTAGCTTAGACAGCATAAACACATTTCTGGACACAGTTTTACAGACAACATTGATGTGAGATTGCCATTTCATCTGGTTATCAACAATAACTCCAAGTAGGCGATGTTCAGTTACTTGTGTAATGGTGTGGTCTTGGATTTCCAGGCTAAGCGAAAGTGGCTTGAGCTGATGCTTCTGACGGGTTGCTATCGTCATACATTCGGTTTTGGTGGGATTAATGATCATTGCATTATTTTCACACCATTTGGAAATTTCACTCAGTCCCTGTTGCAAACGATCATTTAAAGACTCCAGACACTTATCGGGGGTGTGGATTGTTGCGTCATCGGCAAACAAGTCACATTCAATTCTGTCATTCGTGAAGTGTAGTGGCAGGTCATTGATAAATATGCAAAAGAGAAGAGGTCCCAGGACAGAGCCCTGGGGCACTCCTCTTGTTACTAAACCACTTGAAGAGTAAGATCCATTGGCTATCACGCGCTGCTGTCTATCTGTAAGATAGGAAGCGAAAAACGAGGTTGTTTTAAAGGAATGAATAGATGCCTGAGAACTGCCGTCTGATGTATGAAAACAGTTACTTAAAAATGAACCATCCAGATATATACTGAGCTTGGAAAGGAGAATTTCATGATCTACCATGTCGAAAGCTTTCCGAAGGTCTATGAAAACAGCACCTGTGAATTCGCCTTTGTTCATTGAACTTAGCCACGTGTCAGTAAGTCGCGATAAGGCTGTATGACAACTATGCTTCGGGCGAAAACCTGACTGGAGGGGGTGGATTAATTTGCGTTTTTCCAGGTATTCTAACAGATGCTTATGAATGTGTCGTTCAAGGGGTTTACTTAAGACAGACAAAAGTGAAATGGGGCGATAATTGTTAACATCGGACAGATCGTTTGTTTTAGGCAGGGGAATAACTTTAGCTTTTTTTAGTTCTTTTGGGAAAACATTTTTCTGTATGCATAAATTGTAGACATAAGTTATTGTTTCTACAACATAGGGAAGTGATAGTTTCAGTATTTTGGGGCTTATTTCATCTGGCCCGGAAGATTTTTTATTCTTCATGGAACTTATTGTCTTACCAACCTCGTGAACTGCCAGAGGTGGAATAGCAAATGGATGAAATCTCGCAGTTCGCGTTCTACAGAAATCAATCAGGGTGTCAGGACAGGTATAAGGCCGAGAATTTGTTTTAGAGGGGACCAGGGACTCGGCAATTGAAAGGAAATGATCGTTAAAATTATTGGCAGTCAGAGTAGTCGGGATTACAGGGGATTTCCTACTCTTGCCTCCAGTCAAGTACAGACTAGACAGCTCTCTCTTCAACCTCCGTCGACTGAACGCCAGGACCAAGACCATAGAGAGACTGATCCTTGAGGTGCTGTTTGCCGATGACTGTGCACTAATGGCGCACACAGAATCTGACCTCCAGACCATCATCAACAGGTTCTCGGAAGCCTCTCGACTGTTTGGCCTCACCATCAGTCTCAGCAAGACCGAGGTCATGCACCAACCAGCCCCAGGCACAAGAGCCCCCCCCCCCCCCCCCCAACCAAAGTGTATATCGAAGGCACCGAACGGAAGACTGTCGACCAGTTCAGGTACCTGAGGAACATCATCTCTTCTGAAGGTACTATCGACAAGGAAATCACAGCTCGCATCAGCAAAGCCAGCCAAGTCCTGGGTCGTCTGCGCACTCGTGTTGAATAACAACAAAGTCAAGCTCTCCACCAAGATCAAAGTCTACAAGGCAGTAGTCCTCCCCAGCCTCCTCTACGGCTGTGAGTCATGGACGTTGTACAGAAAGCATCTCAAGCAGCTTGAACGTTTCCACATGAGCATCAAATGGCAAGACAAGGTGACAAACCTGGAAGTCCTGGACAATACTGGCTTAGTGAGTGTTGAAGCCTTGATCTTAAAGACACAACTGCGCTGGACAGGTCATGTCATACGCATCATCGCATGGATGATTCTCGCATGCCACGCCAACTCCTGTATGGTGCACTCTCAAAAGGCCACAGGAAGCAAGGACGGCCAAAAAAACGCTTCAAAGACTGCATAAGAGACAGCCTCAAGTACTGCGTCTTCCCGGTAAAGGAACTTGAAGCACAAGCACAAGACAGATCCGGCTGGCGTGCTGCCACCAGGAAAGCCTGCGCGCTCTTTGAACACAATTGGCGCGAACGGATCCCCAGTGCCTGAGCTCACAGAAAGACAGCGTCGACTCTCCCTACAGCTACGTTCCAGTGCCCCCATTGCCCTCGCAGGTGTGGCTCCAGGATTGGCTTGGCCAGCCACACCCGCACCCACAAATAGAAGTCATGCACAATGATGGCATCATTGGTTTTGATGGTCTACCCATTAATAATAATAATAATAATAAGGGCATTAAATAGGCGCTTTATCCCAATTGAAAATCGGCTCAAAGCGCCGCCGCGAACTGAACCCACCCACAAGCACGCTCAAATGAATCACGCGCAATTAATACTATTAATTCTACGCCAACTTTCATTCATTGGTTTCTCATCAAAACAATTTATTTGCACAAATATACTGTAAATTATAAAAGCACATTTGTGACACGTTTCCACGAAAGGTGAGTTAAGTCGCTCAGCGGCTATGCCGCTATGGGCAACAGAGGTTGAGGTCTATCTTGGGTAATTTGAGATTAGTGCACCATTATGCAGTCCAGTCATTCTTGAACATATTCGCTGCTTTTCCTTCAAAAAAAACTGGAAATACCTAAAAACTGTCAATTTCTTGACCTACTGTTCGGTTTTGACCTAAAATATGAGGCCAAAAATGACCAACTTGCAACGATCGTGCATACAGCATCCCTTGCAGAACCCCATCATGTTATATAGCGTTGGAAACTTGAACTCATCAACTTATAGGACGTTGGCATGGATTCACTGTACAACCCAAACAGAAAGCCTGTAAGAGACATTTTCGGTGTAAACTAAACAGAAGCCCTTGGCCAATCAGTATCCGACTTTTTAAATGATCTTAGCAACTTTACCAATGCTGGCAGTAATGGCGCGTTCGATTGGCTCATGCTTGACAAAGGGAGACTACAACCTTAACTTCCGTACAAAACATCGCTACTTGCTTTCAATCGAAACAAGCATGGATAGACAGATTGATTATCTTACGCTCGGTTTGAATTCCAACAATATTTTTGAGAAAGTAAGTGATGGACTTGATTAGCAGCTGCTAGATACTGCTTTCTGATGGCAGATAGACTTTATTATACATTCATAACTCACAGGCAGTGATCCTGAAGAACGCAGTGTAGCGAGCATATTTTGACATTCCAACTGTGAGATGCCCAATGTAAAATGTTGATTTCCACACAAATTTGGTGAATATTAAATCTTTCCAGTATTTGAAGCATTGCTATAAGTTTCTTGTTGAAGTTTCAGTACAATATGTGCATGACTGACCTTGGTTGCTAGGGAAAAATGCGCGAAAACTCACAGAAAACTTTGAGCTCGTTTTTCTCAAAATGTCCACTGTACCACTTCAAACTTAAATAACTCTTTCATTTTTCATCCCACATACTTAAATTTGGTATCAATGAAAAGTGTTTTTCTTCCTCTTTACGATGAGTATCCACAAAATCGACTTATCTGACCTTTTGTGGGAGGGAGCAGGTTTGCAAGATCACTGAATCATTAGGTTGGAATGTCATTTGTGAAAGGTACAAGCCAGCAGAGGAAAACTTACACCATTAACAGTGATGTTTTCACAGTCAGCTTCTCCCACAGGGCAGCGCCGTGATTCAGCACCACTGAGCCACTTGGTAACACACCTGAAAGTTACATGGTGACAGGAAAAAAAGAAATATCTCCAATAAAATAAAATAACAAGATGGGATGAACCATAACCCACAAAGTCCCTTCTATATGAGAGCTGTCAAGGGTCTCTACCTTTTGTCTTTGACTTGATTCTGATGTTGAAATATCTTTTCTTTTTAAAAGCCTCGCATATGTGCCAATGCATCATAGTGAACTCTGTAAGGGGAGCGTGCAGTGCATACATGTCATTGGTTTGTCAAGACATTTTTAGTTTTTAAGTAATTTTATATTCAATGGGATAGGAGTTTTGATTTTGCTTCAAGACTTCAGAAAATTATGACAAAACTAGAATTTCACGGTACAATTTCAGTCTTGATTTAATTTGTGTGAAATCAGGTTGACTTTATCTAGCTACATGACCTCTTTCTCTGCTGCTGGGAGGAAGGAACACTACCAAAGAATCTCCATGATGCTGTCGTTATCACCCTGTACAAGAACAAAGGCGAGAAGTCTGACTGTTCCAACTATCGGGGAATTACCCTGCTGTCCATTGCTGGGAAAATTCTTGCAAGGCTGCTCCTGAATCGGCTGGTACCTGCCATCGCTGAAGACCAACTCCCAGAGGGCCAGTGTGGCTTCAGAGCAAACAGGAGACCACCGATATGGTCTTTGTGCTGAGACAGCTTCAGGAGAAGTGCCGCGAGCAGAACAAACGGCTGTACGTAACGTTTGTCGACTTAACAAAAGCGTTCGACACTGTGAGCAGGCAAGGCATGTGGCAGATCCTGGAGCGACTTGGCTGTCCCCCAAAGTTCCTCGGCATGATTGTCCTCTCAGAACCATTCCCTATTCTCAATGGCGTAAAGCAGGGCTGCGTGCTGGCACCGACCCTCTTCACCATCTTTTTTAGCATGATGTTGAAGCAGGCCACAGTGGACCTCGATGATGACGATGCAGTGTACATCAGGTATCGTCTCTATGGCAGCCTGTTCAACCTCAGATGACTGCAGGCCCACACGAAAACCCTAGACCAACTGATTCGTGAGCTGCTTTTTGCTGATGACGCTGCCCTAATTGCACACACAGAGAGTCCTGCAGCGCATCACGTCCTGCTTCGCAGACGCTGCCCAGCTCTTTGGACTCGAGGTCAGTCTGAAAAAGACAGAGGTCCTCCATCAGCCGGCACCCAAGACAGTGTATCGCCCTCCTCACATCACCATTGGCGAGTCTGAACTAAAGTCAGTGCACCAGTTTACTTACCTTGGCTGCATTATCATGTCGGATGCCAAGCTGGACAAGGAGCTTGACAGCAGGCTGGCAAAAGCGAACAGCGCTTTCGGGCGACTTTTCAAGTGGGTGTGGCACAATCAACAGCTGAAAACAGGCACCAAGATCAGCGTGTACAGAGCTGTGGTCCTCGCCACCCTGCTGTATGGTTCCGAGTCCTGGGCCCTCTACCGCAGCCAACTACGACTTCTCGAACGCTTCCACCAGCGCTGCCTGCGCACCATCCTGGGCATTCACTGCAGTGACTATGTCACCAACGTCGAGGTCCTTGAACAGGCGGAAACTGTGAGCATCGAGGCTTTGCTGCTGCGGACACAGCTCCGCTGGGCGGGGCATGTCTCCAGGATGGAGGATCATCGCCTACCAAAGATCACCCTGTTCGGCGAGCTTGCTACTGGACACTGTGACAGAGGGGCACCAAAGAAGAGATACAAAGACTGTCTGAAAAAGTCACTTAGTGCCTGCCAAATCGACCACCACCAGTGGTCTTCGCTTGCTGCGGACCGTGACACCTGGCGCTCCACCATTTACAAGGCAGCTGTCTCCTTTGAGGACTCTTGCAGAGCTAGCCTTAAGGACAAGCGGCTCAGGAGAAAAAACAGAGATGCCGCAACTCAGAACCCTGGCCATACCTCCCCCTGCAGCCACTGCGGTCGAACCTGCCTGTCCCAGATTGGCCTCAGCAGCCACGAACAAGCCTGCAGACGTCGTGGGCAACTCCTATAAAATCTTCGTTCGCGAAGTCAAGCCAAGAGGGATATACTAAGTAAACCTGCATGCTCCTCTGAAAGCGTATCGATGTGTGTATGTGTGTTCATGCGTGCGCGTGCTCCAAACATCCTTAAGAGACATGCCTCTTGGAGATTCGCGCATGTGTGTGGAGAGAGAGAGAGCGAGAGAATTATGTATATTTAGAGTATGTCTGCGTGGTGACAGAGTTGCTTCTTTTACGTCACCGCCACTCTGACTTTCTCCAGATGTCAAGTTTTTTTTTTTTTACTGTTTTCAATTTTTTTCCAAAAAGAATCAATTTTTACTAAACAAGTTCAAAGGATACAAAGCTAGCCAATGAACTCATCCAATGTCTTTCTCCAAACTAGCAATATAATAATATCCAAAATTTCAAGTAAACATGACAAAAATTACTGACTCAAATCTGGGTCAGTCTCTTGGCTTGACTTCGCGAACGAAGATTCTATAGAGCTTGCCCACGTCGTCTGCAGGCATTTTCGTGGCTGCGGAGGCCAATCCGGGACAGGCAGGTTCGACCGCAGTGGCTGTAGGCGAAGGTCTGGTCAGGGTTCTGAGTTACGACAACTCTGTTTTTTCTTCTGAGCCGCTTGTCCTTAAGGTTAGCTCTGCAAGAGTCCTCAAAGGAGACGGCTGCCTTGTGGATGGTGGAGCGCCAGGTGTCACGGTCCGCAGCAAGCGAAGACCACTGGCGGTGGTTGATTTGGCAGGCACTAAGTGACTTCTTGAGACCGTCTTTGTATCTCTTCTTTGGTGCCCCTCTGTCTCAATGTCCAGTGGCGAGCTCGCCGAACAGAGTGATCTTGGGTAGGCGATGATCCTCCATCCTGGAGACTTGCCCCGCCCAGCGAAGCTGTGTCCGCAGCAGCAAAGCCTCGATGCTCACAGTTTCCGCCTGTTCAAGGACCTCGACGTTGGTGACATAGTCACTCCAGTGAATGCTGAGGATGGTACGCAGGCAGCGCTGGTGAAAGCGTTCGAGGAGTCGTAGTTGGCTGTGGTAGAGGGCCCAGGACTCGGAACCGTACAGCAGGGTGGTGAGGACGACAGCTCTGTACACGCTGATCTTGCTGCCTTTTTCCAGCTGTTGATTGTGCCACACCCGCTTGAATAGTCACCCGAAAGCACTGTTCGCTTTTGCCAGCCTGTTGTCCAGCTCCTTGTCCAGCTTGGCGTCTGACGTGATGATTCAGCCAAGGTAGGTAAACTGGTGTACAGACTTCAGTTCGGACTCACCGATGGTGATGTGGGGAGGGCGATGCTCTTCCTTGGGTGCCGGCTGATGGAGGACCTCTGTCTTTTTCAGACTGACCTCAAGTCCAAAGAGCTGGGTGGCATCTGCGAAGCAGGACGTAATGCGCTGCAAGGCTCTCTCTGTGTGTGCAACGAGGGCAGCGTCATCAAAGAGCAGCTCACGAATCAGTTGGTCTAGGGTTTTCGTGTGGGCCTGCAGTCGTCTGAGGTTGAACAGGCTGCCATCGAGACGATACCTGATGTACACTGCGTCGTCATCGTCGAGGTCCACTGTGGCCTGCTTCAACATCATGCTGAAGAAGATGGTGAAGAGGGTCGGTGCCAGCACGCAGCCTTGCTTCACACCGTTGCGAATGGAGAATGGTTCTGAGAGGTCACTGTTTAGTCTGACCTGGCCATGCTGGTCCTCGTGGAGCTGGACGATCATGTTGAGGAACTTTGGGGGACAACCTAGTCGCTCCAGGATCTGCCACATACCTTGCCTGCTCACAGTGTCAAATGCTTTTGTTAGGTCGACAAACGTTACATACAGCCCTTTGTTCTGCTCGCAACACTTCTCCTGAAGTTGTCTCAGCACAAAGACCATGTCGGTGGTACTCCTGTTGCCTCTGAAGCCACACTGGCCCTCTGGTTAGTTAGTTAGT
>BTPG01000004.1:109581172-109611172 GCA_036245525.1 Semisulcospira habei
TGTTTACGAATCAATAGAAAACTCTTTTTCTGTCATACAGCAAAATCTTATCACAGGCAGTGTTAAGATTCAGATTGTTGCAAAAATTGAATTCACTAGGGTGGGCGGTGAGGTAATTGTATCGTATATATCAACAAGACAACACACTGTTAACACATGAAGGGAATTAGAGAACGTGTTTAGAGACAGACTATTACCTGACTTCCTCCAGGCAATTGACAGTGCAAAAATGAAGGGGTCTGGTTGGCACAAAGGACATGTACATGAACTACAACTAAAGCAGTCTGGGTATCATCCTATATTAGGTAAATCATGGTTGCCACTACCAACTGACGTTGCAAACAAAAAGGCTGTCGTCAACATACAGAACAATGACAACTATTGTTTCATGTGGTGTGTGCTTGCTAAACTACACTTTGTAAAATCAAAACCTGAACGTGTATCTAACTACACTAAATTTGTAAACGAACTCGTTTTTAGTGGCATTGAGTTCCCTGTTAAAATAGAAGACATAGACTTGTTTGAAAAATTAAATCCTGGTATATCCGTGAATGTGTTTGTGTGGGATAATGAGTCTGAGAACAAGTTACAACCAATTAGAGTATCACCTCTGGCTCCAACCTATTGTCAGTCAGAAGATAAACATGTTGACATGTTGCTAATCGGCGATGACAATAACTTTCACTACACAATTATTAGGAATATGTCACGTCTAATTCATGGACATACAATAAAACACAATGGCAAACAGGAAGTTTGTAAAAAATGTTTACAAAGATTTTCTTCTATTTCAGTAGCGCACAAACACAAACCAAACACTGCAGGTCAGCTGATGACATTCAAACAGTACTTAAGTACCCAGATCCTGGTAGTCAAGTGTATTTTAAGAACTATGGGAATCAGCAAAAGTTGCCATTTGTAGTGTATGCTGATTTTGAATCACTGGTTGTTCCATATGAAGGTCATGTTCCAGAGTCATTACCAAAGACTGTAAAGTTGAGTGACCAAGTGGTGTGTTCTTTTGGATACATTATTGTTAGGTCAGACGGTCTTCATTCAGAACCTGTTATCTACAGAGGGGAAAATGCAGCATGTCTGTTTTTAACAGAAATGAGACATCTGTATAGTCAGGTAGTACATTATCTCACAACATGTCAGATGCCTTTGGTGATGACAGAAGAAGACAAACTAAAATTTGATACAGCTGTGACGTGTTGGATTTGTGAACAACCTTTAGGAGGTGATAAAGTTCGTGACCATGATCACATAACTGGGCGTTTCAGAGGTGCTGCACATAGCAATTGTAACTTGTTATTAAAAACAGATCCTAAGACATACAAGTTACCAATCTTTTTCCACAATCTGAAGGGATATGATTCACACATCATCATGCAGGCTGTGGATGAGTCTTACAGAAACATAAGTTGTATTGCCCAGACAACTGAAAAATATTTCACTTTTAGATTGGACAAATTAGCATTTTATGACTCCATGCAACATTTGTCTTTAGGGTTGGCTAGTCTGGCAGAAGGACTGACTGAGTATCCAAGAACAAGTAAATATTTTGAACCAGACTTGATTAAAAAAGGAGTATATCCCTATGAGTACAATTGATCACTGGGTTGTGTTTGAGGAAACAAGACTGCCACCAAAAGAGAAATTTTATTCTACACTAACTGGAAAAGGTATTTCTGACTCTGAATATCAACACGCTCTTGATGCGTGGGATAAGTTAGGGTGTCAGACAATTGGTGACTACCATGACCAGTACTTAAAGGCTGACGTTTGTTTGCTAGCAGACGTATTTGAAAGTTACCGTGAAAAGGGTTTGTTACACTACAAGCTTGACCCTGCCTGTTACATAACTAGTCCTGGCATGACGTGGGATGCATTTTTGAAATCCAGTAAGATATCTATAGACCTGTTGTCTGATCGGACGATGGGTGAAATGGTGGAACGTGGATTGAGAGGTGGGATTAGTATTGCAGTGAACAATTATGCCAGAGCCAACAATAAATATATGGACGCCCATGGTGACCTTGGGTTTGACCCCTCGAGGTCAAGGTCATTCATTACGTACTTGGACGCTAATAACCTTTATGGGTTCGCGATGTGTGAGTTATTGCCCTTGAAAAACTTTTGTCTGTATGATTTGTCACAGTATGATGTAACAGAGTCAGGGTTAACTAACAATATTATGAATCTTGACCGAAACGACGCGAAGGGTTGGATCTTTGAAGTCGACCTGGAGTACCCACACCACCTACACGATTACCATAATGATTATCCATTGGCTGTTGAGAAAATGAGTATGACAGGAAAAAAAGAGGACACTAAACTTGTGCCTAATCTGAATGATAAATTCAATTACGTTTGTCACTATCGATTGCTGCAGTTTTACATCAGACACGGGTTAGTACTAAAGAAAGTTCACAGAGGAATTCAATTTGATCAGAGTGCTTTCATGAAAGATTACATAATGAAGAACACAACCCTTCGTGCCAGAGACGGCAACACTGCATTTGACAAAGACTTCTTTAAGCTTATGAACAATGCCTGTTTTGGCAAGACAATGGAAAATCCTCATCACAGAAAAGATGTGAGACTAGTCACAACTGAATTGGGTGCAATTAAACTTACAGGCAAGCCACAGTACACAGGGTACAAAGAGTTTCATTCATCATTGTATGCAGTGTCACTCAAAAAAAAGATTGGCAAACTGGACAAGCCAGTATTCATTGGTATGGCAATTCTTGAATTGTCAAAACTGTTGATGCTTGAATTTTATTATGATTACTTCAAACCAAAATATCCTGACTGTCGATTGTTATACACTGACACTGACTCTATGATCATTGATGTGTGTACTGAAGACTTTTATGAAGACATGAAAACAGAGTTACACATGTATGACACATCTGACTACCCTAAAGACCATCCACTGTTTAGCACACAAAACAAAAAAGTGCCTGGTAAGTTTAAAGATGAACTAAATGGTGTGCCAATAGTTGAGTATGTTGGACTGAGATCAAAAATGTATTCTATACTGCACCAAAAGGGAAGTCAGTCGAAAGCCAAAGGAATTAAAAAAACAGCAATAAAAAATAAAGACATTCGTCATGAACATTACAAGCAAGTATTAGATGGTGCATTAATGCCTGATTATCCAAACAAGTCACTGAGATCAAACAAACATAATCTTGAAATGATCCAAACACATAAGAAGTCACTAGCAGTTGGAGACACGAAACGAGTGTTTCACACTAAGGAGTAAGCTTATGCACCTGGTCATTACAGGCTCAAGTTATCTGAAGACATTTGTGATGAACTGGTTGATGAATTAATTGACGACTTAGTTACTGAAATGAGTAACGGTGTCTGGGGGAATAATCTGTAATTCTTCTCTGACAAATGCCCTCTGGGGCGCAGGGTCATACAGATAATATATTGTTGCGTCTGGACCGGGAATTATTTTTTTTATATTATGAACGGATGTTGACCAGATAGGGTCTGTCGCCCTGCGCTTTATGTCATTTTCAGCCTCCCCTGGTTGATATAAATATCTCACCTGTTTAGTAAATAAACTTGTGTCTGGTGCTGGGGTTGGGGCTGTTTTTGGCTCTGTAATTGTTTTCAATTTAATAGCATCAGCAGGCTTAGGATGACCTTCATTGTTCATTGCTTTTATCACATGTGGTAATCTCTTAACCCACTCAGTGTTACGGGTGTCATGCATGAGTTCCTTAGAATACTGGTAACTGAAAAGTCTTTCTGATAACTGTTTGTTAAAGTTTTCAACAATTGCCTGTGATCTGTGTACACCTGGAATACCGCGTCTGACCAGTACGCCATGCTTAGCAAATAACTGATTAACTGCACCTTTGAATTCTGATCCATCATCAACTTGCACTAGTCTGGGGTATCTTAAAGGGACTCGACTATATATCTTTGATAAAGCAGTAGCAACTGTACTGGCCGTTTTGTCAGATATGGGTTCAGCGTCTTTATACCTTGAAGCAATGTCTACAACAGTCAGTGCATACTTGTATCGTTTCTTTCTTATTGTGTCATGTGGTAAAAACAGGAGGTCCATTTGATGTGTGTCATTGGGGGTAGTGTTTTGAAAATGAGGCCTTGTTATCTTTCTTGGAGCAGGGAGATATATCTGCCAAATTGCCTGTCTCTGTAACCATTGCTTGACCTGATTGAGTGATACATCTCCGCCCACAGTGGCATGTAATTTTTCAATAGCGGTTGCTCCTTTCCAATAGCCTGATGGAGAGTAATATATTTTTGATAGTTTATTTTCGGCTGCCATTTTTTCTAGCAATGAAAACTCCAGTAAAATAAACAAATGTCATTCCCACTAGAACAAAAATTATCTCCCCGTTTCTTTGTTGTGTGCTTGGTTTGTAATAGTCACTTAGTTTTGGTTTTGGGATAGACATGTCTTCACCTGTGACAAGAAAATATTCCCAGATTGCGTCGTCTGTATTTGAAAACGTATGTTGTGCGTGGCCTTCAAGCCTGAGTTTTTCATTGATGAAATCAAGTTTCTCAATTCTTTGCTTCTCATAATCCTGTTCAGCTTGAGCAAGTTTTTCAGATGCTTCATTGTGACGTTTCATTTCTTCTGCAGATTCTTCTCTACCCATTTTTGAAAAGAGATAATTAGAGCCACTGAATGCGAGGGCGTTAACAACTGCCCCACCAATCATAATAGCTATCGTCGCCATATTTATTTTATTTACATAGAAACATTTTCGGGAATAATTCCTTGCTTAACAAGAAAATCTTTTGTCGCAATCGACGCTGTTACAACTACAATTAGCTTAGCACTGTCTTCGAAATCTAATCTACTGAGGTCTGCTGATTTCATTTTGAGTAGACTTTTTCCCAGCATAGAATAAGCTACTGCTAATCCGCTGATTACGGCAGAGTGATAGACAAGGTTCATTAAATTTTTTGAGTCGTCCTTTTCTTAGGCAATAAAAATTAAAATAATATTTTTATTTACTGCATATAAAATGGGTCAACGGCTTTGGGTGTTACTGGTAATGTGGCGACTTCTGGTTTTGTTTTTGGAGTGTCTGATTTTTTGGTCACTGTACGAGTCTGTGGCTTGTATTTTTTGTATAATTGGTAACCTACGTAACCAAATCCGACAACAAATCCGGCAACTATATATTTTGTTGTTTCAGGGTCAGGCTTAGTTGTTTGTCTCTCACTTTGATGAGAGTGTGATGGTCCTGACGCTAGTGACACTGGTCCTGACGGTCCTGAAGGTGTTGACGCCTGGTCAGTTACATGAGCCTTTTCTGTTTGTGCTTGAAGCTGTAATTTTTTTTGTCTGTTATATTCGGCTAATCTTTCACCAGCCTCTATTCGACCTGGGCTTTTAGCCTTAGTCACAGTTTGAACATGTGTCAAAACATGGTCCGGGTTCTGTTGTGTATTCATCTTGTTCTCGTCCATTTTCTTCTGCAGTAAAATTTATTTTCGAAAAATCAATATGACTCCCAGTAACAAGAAGGGTTACGACAGGTGCAAGGTAATTTCCAAACTTGTAAAACATGACACATGCTAATTTGCCAATTGAACTTGAAACAATAGGATTGCTTTCAAGGTCGTGTGATAGACTGTCACTATCCACAGGTAGAAAGTGACTCACTGCTTTTGTGTATAGACATACTAGAGATCGACTTAAATCACGAGTCATTAGTGAAGCAATGTGGTTTTCATATTTTGAATGAAGCTTGATTAGCTCGTCAGAGGTTAGAGATTCAATATCCTCTGTCATGTATTGTTTCCCGAGATAAGTCTTTGATTTGCCTGAGACAATTACAGACAAAAGAAGCTGTTTCTTAGAGTCTAAGTCTTTGTTCTCTACAGCATTGATATCATTCAATAGAAGGATTTCATCAGGGTTCATTTATATTGTTATTTAAAAAAAACAAAATTAATTTACTAACCCATACCCTGTGGGCTGATCTGTCTTTAAAATGAGCTTTAGATGCTTAGTTGATTTCAGTTTATTTTTTACATCATCACGTTAATGTTTATTTGGTATGACATCATTCTCTCTGAGACAGTCTTCAAAGCTGTCACGATCCTTGCAGTAAAACAAACAGATAAACTTTAACTGTTCTCGAAAATCTTTCAGAACAGCATTATATTTTTGAGTGAGAATCCATACACTGACATTTGCGTGTCTGCCACTGAAGGCAAGTTCTGCTAGAGTGTTTCTCTTCTTGACAATGTCTTTCTCTGCTGAGCAGTCATCAACAATAAACAATGTTGGCTGTCCTTCAAATTGCTTGTAAAAATATTGTAGGTAGTCATTCAGTTTTTTCTCAGGGTCAACTAAGTATATGTTACTGTCAGTCCAAATGAATAAACGGTTGTGATAAGCTTTGTTGTGTTTGATTGTAGGACAAAATATTACAATGTTTTCAAAGTGGTGTATGTATCTTGTTTGTAATAGGTTAAGAACAAATTCAGTTTTCCCACACCCTGTGGCACCACAAAACAATCCACAGTGTGGGTCGAGTGTCATTAAGCTCAGGTTCATTTTAATACACAATATAATTTTAATATATGTGTCCACTCAGTCTACTGTCTTGTATATTGAGTTGTGCGTCATATATCAGGTACAAATATATATTTATGGCTGCAGCAGTTTCAACCTTCTTTTGTATCTGAATTGTTATTCCATCACTACCATTCTCGACAGTTCGTCCTGACCCATGAAGATAATCATCATCTGTACTACGAAGGTCTAGCCACAGTGCATACTTGTTTGTAAGGTATTGTCCAATCCTAACATCATACAGATGTAGATCTTTGCACGCAATGTTTGCAGGTTTATCTCTAATCCTTCCACCCGCAAAATACTTTGTGATCTCATCGTAGTGTTGATAAGGTAACATTCCAGACGCGTACACTTGATTAGGACGGCCTTCGATTGTGCAGGACAAATGTGTAATCTTAGGATTGTAGAATTTTTCTGAATCCCGTTTATATGGATCTGCTGGTTCAACAAACAACATAAGAATACCTTTCAGTGACCTAGCTGGTGTGTTCAAGTTTATGTTCCACATTGGGTCACTCTTGTCTTTTTGCATTAAACTATGTCTAATCACCCTGTCATAATAAATTGGCAGTCTTGACTGATACTGATTTTGTATGAGTCTGGCTAGTTCAGTATGTGTGACAATTTCATATTCCAAGGAAATGTTAGAGATCTTGTATGTTGCATCTGTGGCAGATGATTTAATAACTTTGGAGTAGTCATTGAAGGTTAGTTCAAAACTCAGACGGTCATTCAGTGCTCCTTGATAATAAGGCAAATGTGCTGTTAGGATTTCAAACTCAAGTGGAATGTAAAATCTAGTTCCATATGTTTCAGCTATAATAACTTCCTTTGGTACCCCAGTAGTTGTTTTGTCTCCGGCATTGATTCGAAGTTTCCCAACATTATCTGGCTGTATGCCTTGATAAATACGATCTTCTCGTTCTTCTCTTGTGAGCCAAAGGTCTTTGTAACAGTAAAATACATCTGAGTCGTCAAGACTAAACACTTCCTGCCCTTCAAGTTTTACTTTAATAGTTCTAACAATTGCTCTGCCAAGATTGTTAACTAGTGTTCTGTTTACATCTGCGTCTGATGATAGTTCAATATTAAATGCTAGGCGTGCAGTGCCAGGAACAATAACGTCACTGGGACCTAGGTTTGGAAACTTGACTGTAAGTGTTTGGTTCTGGTCTATAGTACTTGGATTGTTTGTGATGACGATTGATTGTCTTATGCCCTTAACACCCAGAGGCTCACGTAGTTTTCTGTATGGGTCCAACTTTGATCCGTAAGACTGTGTCATTTTTATTATGCACAATAAAAAATAATAAATTAATAAAACAATGGCAGCGGGAGGATTTAATCATGAAGATTTTGAAATGGATGACATGAATGTCTCAGATACCAGTATCACAGATATGACTGGAATGGTAACTAGTAGTAGTATGTATCACGAACTGCTAAAAGATAAAGTAAACTCATTTTATGACAGTGTTGGTGTCCACCCAGAAGTTTTGGATCCTAATCAGTTTGAATATGATAAAGGACATTTATTTGTAAATACAGACAGAGGGAAAATATATCTAACACATAAAAACAATTCTTCTAAGTTTAGAGCTTTAAGTACAATTAAAGGTGAAGTCGGTGGTAACTCCGGGTTGGCAAGGTACCTTGGAATTGGTGGGTCTCCTGTCCCCCCAAGACTTGTTAGTGTTCTTCACGACACGCAAACAAAGTTACCAACAGGGCAACAAATTGAAATGGCACCAGTAACAAGCCTACCAGAAATAGCAAACACAGTGATAAAAGAAACCTCATTTACTGAAGGACAAATAAATGACGCTATGAAAACAATAGATGATCCACCTTTGTCAATGAGGGAGATTATGGGATTGGATAAATCACTGCAGTCAATAAGAGGTGAGATGGTTAATAATGTTGCCAAACTAGGAGAGCTTGATAAACACATAGAACGTGAAAAAGAGAAACTGGCTACCGCAGACAATGGGAATCTTGACACAGAAATGAAAGAAAGAATACAGCACAGATTAAATGATTTGCAGATAGAAAGATCAGGACGGTTAGAAACAATTAGTATTGGAAGACAAAAACTTAAAACCCAAGTTAACAGGATTAGAGAAACTATTCAGAAAATACTTCACGAAGACACAACTCTGGCTGAGAGATTGAAAACACTTTTCAGAGAGCAGGGTATTACAATTGCTAGTTTAATTACTGCTCTTGGGTTTATTATCAGTACTGTTGTGTTGGCTGTTTCCGGTGCTGGTGGACCCGGTGGTTCTCCACCTCCAGCACCACCAACCCCAGGCCCCCCGGCTCCAACTGACCCAAAAGATTTACAGTCATGGGTAAAAAAACAACTGTCTCACACACCAGACTTGCTTAAAAAATTGGCTCTGAAAGCAGTGGATGCTTTGCCTGGCATAATTGGCACTGTTGTCAGTTGGCTGATTACTACTACAGCAAAGGTAGTTGGGTTTATGGCAGAACATGTGTGGGTCTTTTTGGTTACAGTAGGAGGGTTGATGGTGGGTTATTTAATGAAACAGATAAAGAAGTAATACTCCTAATCCAGTGAGACCTATTACCAATGCAGTTCTCTCTGACTCATGTGTGTCAGGGGTTGGTGTTACTGGTTGTACAGGTGCTGATGTTGGGGCCGGGGCCGGGGTCGGGGCTGGGGCCGGGGGTGTTACCGTCTGTAATGATTTTAACGGCTGTACGTGTGTGGTTGTGGCCCCCAAGTTTACAGATTGATTGAGACCTAGTTTTTGATCACGACCTGCAACAATGATTTCATTATTATAATTTGTTATTGTCCCCATTTGGAGTTGAAGGTCAGATGGTAACATGTATAACCCGATGCCAACTACAAAGTCAACTTTTGATCTGGCATATCTGAGTACGTCTTGGTAGCGTTGTATGCTTGATGGGAGATCTACTGTTGAATTAATTGAATCTTCCAGGTTAGCGAGAAATTGTTTTTGTGCTTCAAATTTACCACTTCCATTCAAAATGTTTGATTTTGTTAGTGATTGTGTTCCTAGTAAACACCAGACATATGTTCTGATTGACTCATTGACGCGCTCGACTCCTGCTTGAGTAAACCCGTCAGATTTATCTAAAATAAATGTGGTCCACGCATTAGTCTGCTTCTGCTCTATTGATCCTATCCAGACTTGTGATTTTGATGAGAATGAAGTGTAACCAGGGTAATAATCTTGAGGGTATTGTCTGTGACTCAAAGCGTAATACAATGTGCCCATGCCTTTGTGATCATCAAGTTTTTGTGTGAAGTCATACTTAGGACTGATGTTAAATTCATTACAGATGCGTTCAAATGCTTTCATATCCATGGGGTTGTTAAACCTGTTGAAACTGGGTTCAGTGGGTAATGGTGTATGCAGTTCTGACAGTATACGTCTAAGCTGGTAATAAACATGAAAACGATAGACAGACCTAATCAGTTTGTTTGAGTGATTCAAGTGGTCTGTAAATGAAACACCACAGCCTGTAGTTGAACACAGTATGGCAAAGTTAAGTTGATTTTGAAACATCTGTAGTGGACTTGAGGACCACTTTCTTGCAGTTGAGTCATCTGTTATTGGAGGGTTTAGGTAATGATCAAATGGGTTTGGTACTTTGACTTGGAATAAATCTTGTTCAGACACAGCTATGTCGAGTTGATTTAGTTGAATTATTTTCTGTTCATAAGTAGGTGCAACATTATATTTGGCATCCACATTAAATTGAAATGCGTTTGTAGTGGTAATGGTTGGTGATTTAAATTCCATCCTTTTTTATATGAGATAATAAAAATGTTTATTACCTTAACAAATCTTGACACAAGCAAACCAGTGTGGTTAACTAATGGGATTGATAATCTTGATGGTAACAAGGCTGTAGCTATCCATGAAATGTTCTATACTGTAAAATGGTTTAATGTAGAAGATGATATATATAATAAAGTAAATTTAGATGGTAAGACTGAAGCTTTACCGCCTGGGTATTATGAATTTTGTACTATAGCTGAATGGTTTCAAAGTAATTTTAAAATTAAAGCAACTTTAAATCCAGCTAACCTACTTGTTACATTAGAATTACCGACACAAAATTGGTTAAAAATTTCAGATAGATTTGCATATTAACTTGGATTTTATATTGACGAAGATTGGTATAGAACAGATGATTTAGATGAATTAAAGTTTGGTATTATAACAATGAAGACAAAAAAACTTAAAATAACTGGAAAACGCCCTGTTTATTTGGCAGTACACACAGTATTTAATGTTTATTTGAAAGAACTAAACACTACTGAAAATGTACACAATGGAAAGCCTTCAACTTTGTTGAGATGTGTGCCAGCTGGAACTGCTGGAACTGCTCCTTATTGTGAAAGTGTAGTTGTTAGATTTCCTAATTTGCAGTTTAAGAAATTAGGTTCTAGTTTCTTTGAGTCACTGTGTTTATCTGTAACTAATCAAGATGACAAACCAGTTGTTATGCATGATTTTAGTGTTGTGTTGGAAATTAAATAATTTTATTTTTGTTTATAAAAAATGAGTGGTGGTCCAAAGCCGAGAATCATACCAGTTGCATGTCCAGTAACAGAGTTGAAAGATTTGGCTGATGTACAGGATTTTGAGAAGGAAGGGGATGTTGGAGAAATATATGGTTTTGAACTTGATTCAAATGGCATGTACAAGAGGAAAGTAATTGTCGACATGAAAGACGGTGAAAGACAGATTCCTAAACTTGGTCAGCTTCGTGATGTTACTGTACCTACTCCACCTGTAAATAATGTGCCCTACAACTTAATACATGTAGGTAGTAAGTGGGTGGTTTCACCTGTGCCTGTTCCACCACCCACAATTGACTGGGACATAAAGTTGGAATTTATTAGTCCTTATGTATACACTGATGATGAAGGTGCCTTAGTGTTTAGGAAGGTTGTTAATTCTGGGCCGCTTATTGTAAGTCTTGTTCCAAGTTTTGCTTCAGACGACAATAGCAGAGAAAAACTGAAAGTTGAAAATTATGAGAGACGGAGATATCTTCTTACACATAGGAAGGGTAGGTCTGATGCGAAGGTCGTGTTTGCACCAATAAACTTTCCCATCGCAAGAGAAGCGACAATAGTATTTGAAATTATCATGAGATCAGTAACTACAGCTAAAGAGGCTCAAATTGCACAAGGAATTAAACTTACATGGAATGACACAGTAACAGAATCATCAAAGGTCTTTATTGCCATTACAAAAAATAATGATGTTATTAATGTTTCAAGCAGTATTCCCCCTGTCAAGGTGGTGGTTGACAAAACAACTTTTGTTCGTCTAACTTACATAAACCTTGAACACATTGATCTTGTTTCGTTTTATTATGCTAGCAAATTGTATACTTTTGAAGAGTTGCAAAATGTAATTGCTGATTAAATAAAAAATATTTGTCAATAAAAAAAATGGTAAACTTCTATCCGCAACTACCGACGCTTGAGCCGACTGAAACAAATGTGATGACTAAAACAACACTTGCGCCTGATCCACAGGTAACAGCTGTGCCAATTGCATCAGATAAAACATTACAGGCAGACGCATTCAGATTAAATAATATTACAGAAGCTTTGAAATATTTGGAGAGTGAGGAGGCGAAATACTCACGGTGCAAAAGACGGTATAAGACCATTTTTAATTCTGTTCAAACACTTCTATGGCTATTGGTGCAGTTTCAGCTTCATGTTCTGTAGGGGGTATCGTTCTGTTCGCCACAGGAATTGGGAGTTTGGCTGGAATAGCAGTTGAGGGTGTTAGCATTGCTACATGCCTGGCTTGCTTTGGTTTGGAGGCCTTGAACAAGAGGTTTCACACAAAATTACAGAAACATGAAGCATTGAGTACGCTTGCTGGTGCAAAGCTGAGCAGTATGAAACTTATTATCAGTAAGGCATTAAACGATAATTTTATTGATGACGAAGAATTTAAGCGAGTCCAGGATGATTTAAATAATTACAAGAAACAGAAGTCTGAAATACAAAATAAAATGCGTAGTCAATCTCCTGTGAATGTTGAAGAACTTAAGGCCAGTTTTTTAGCAGAGGGAAAAAGGATAGGGGTACAGGAAACCACAGAAAAACTACACAATCTTTTAAACAAATAAAAATCAGATTTGGTAATCGTTTATTAATGTCATACACTTCACAGAAAAATGCCATGCCACTTACACCACTTGTGCCTGATTATTTAACCCCATCTGCACCTCCGCCAGAGTATTACTGAGAAAAAAAAGTTTTTTTATTGTCCTTGTATCTTGACAAATCTGTCTCAGTATCTTGGGACTTGAGTCAAGTTGTTGTAAGAACTTAGGGTAAGTACTTGTAAGAACTTAGGGTAAGTACTTGTAAGAACTTAGGGTAAGTAATTAATAAGTTCTTATGACAACGCACTTAAAGGTTACCTCTGCAGGTTCCTAAAAGTTAGTTGCAACTTGTTAATAAGTATTAAGTTTCACTTGGCATCACTTGATCAGGTTCATGATTAGGTTTTTATAGAGACAATAGTTATAGAGAGAGAACAATAGAGACCCGAAAGATAATCAGATCAATAAGGCCGCATCAGTCATACTCATCACTTTTTTAAAATCAAAGGGTTGATTCAGAATTAACGGGGGTAAAATTGGGGTCAAAATTTTGATATTAAAAAATGATGTAAATTAATGACTGATGCGGCTCTATTGAATTCATTGTCTTTCAGGTCTCTATTGTTCTCTCTCTACAGTTTTGATAACTCAAGAATTGCAATACCAATGAATACTGGCTTGTCCAGTTTAACAATCTTTTTTTTGAGTGACACTGCATACAATGATGAATGAAACTCTTTGTACCCTGTGTACTGTGGCTTGCCTGTAAGTTTAATTGCACCCGATTCAGTTGTGACCAGTCTCACATCTTTGCGGTGATGAGGATTTTCCATAGTCTTACCAAAACAGGCATTATTCATAAGCTTAAAGAAGTCTTTGTCAAATGCAGTGTTGCCATCCCTCGCACGCAATGTTGTGTTCTTCATTATGTAATCTTTCATGAAAGCACTCTGATCAAATTGAATACCTCTGTAAACTTTCTTTAGTACTAACCCATGTCTGATGTAAAACTGTAACAATCGATAGTGACACACGTAATTAAATTTGTCATTCAGATTAGGCACAAGTTTAGTGTCTTCTTTTTTCCCCGTCATACTCATTTTCTCAACTGCCAACGGATAATCATTATGGTAATCATGTAGATGGTGTGGGTACTCCAGGTCGACTTCAAAGATCCAACCCTTCGGATCGTTTTGGTCAAGATTCATAATATTGTTAGTTAACCCTGTTATGTCATACTGTGATAAATCATGCAGACAAAAGTTTTTCAAGGGCAATAACTCACACATCGCGAACCCATACAAGTTATTAGCGTCAAGGTACGTAATGAATGACCTTGACCTTGAGGGGTCAAAGTCGTCAAGATATTTGTTGTTGGCCTTGGCGTAATTATTTGCTGCAATACTAATACCTCCCCTCAATCCACGTTCCACCATTTCACCCATCGTACGATCAGACAACAGGTCTATAGATATCTTACTGGATTTCAAAAATGCATCCCATGTCATGCCAGGACTAGTTATGTAACAGGCAGGGTCAAGCTTGTAGTGTAACAAACCCTTCTCACGGTAACTTTCAAATACGTCTGCTAGCAAGCAAACATCTGCTTTCAAGTACTGGTCATGGTAGTCACCAATTGTCTGACACCCCAACTTCCCCCACGCATCAAGAGCATGCTGGTATTCAGAGTCAGAAATGCCTTTTCCAGTTAGTGTGGAATAAAATTTCTCTTTTGGTGGCAGTCTTGTTTCTTCAAACACAACCCAGTGATCAATGTACTCATACGGATAAACTCCTTTCTTAATCAAGTCTGGTTCAAAATATTTACTTGTTATTGGATACTCAGTCAGTCCTTCTGCAAGACTAGCCAATCCTAAAGATAAATGTTGCATGGAGTCATAAAATGATAATTTGTCTAACCTAAAAGTCAAGTACTTCTCAGTTGTCTGGGCAATACAACTAATGTTTTTGTACGACTCATCTACAGCCTGCATGATAATGTGTGAATCATATCCTTTTAGATTGTGGAAAAAGATTGGCAGTTTGTATGTCTTTGGATCTGTTTTTAATAACAAGTTACAATTATTATGTGCAGCTCCTCTGTAACGCCCAGTTATGTGGTCGTGGTCACGAACTTTATCACCACCTAAAGGCTGTTCACAAATCCAACACGTCTCAGCTGTATCAAATTTCAGTTTGTCTTCTTCTGTCATCACCAAATTCATCTGGCATGTTGTGAGATACTGTACTACCTGACTATACAGATGTCTCATTTCTGTTAAAAACAAACATGCTGCATTTTCACCTCTGTAGATAACAGGCTCTGAATGCAAACCGTCTGACCTAACAAGAATGTATCCAAAAGAACACACCACTTGGTCACTCAACTTTATAGTCTTTGGTAATGACTCTGGAACAGGACCCTCATATGGTACAACCAATGATTCAAAATCTGCATACACTACAAACGGCAACTTTTGCTGATTCCCATAGTTCTTAAAATAAACCTTGCTGCCAGGATCTGGATACTTAAGTACAGTTTGTATGTCATCAGCTGATCTGCAGTGTAGGACATGTTTGTGCGCTACTGAAATAGAGGAGAATCTTTGTAAACATCTTTTACAAACTTCTTGTTTACCATTGTGTTTTGTTGTATGTCCATGAATTAGACGTGACATATTTCTGATAATTGTGTAGTGAAAGTTATCACCAGAGCTTATTAGTAACATGTCAACATGCTTATCTTCTGACTGTCCATAGGTTGGGGCAATTGGTGATACTCTAATTGGTTGTAACTTGTCAACAGATTCATTATCCCACACATACACATTTACAGATATACCTGGATTTAGTTTTTCAAACAAGTCTATGTCTTCTATTTTAACAGGGAACTCAATGTCACTGAAGTTGAGTTCATTTACAAATTTGGTGTAGTTAGATACACGTTCAGGTTTTGATTTTACAAAGTGTAGTTTAGCAAGCACACACCACATGAAACAGAAATTGTCATTGTTCTGTATGTTAACAACAGCCTTTTTGTTTGCAACCTCTGTTGGCAGTGGTATCCACGATTTACCTAGTATAGGATGATACCTTGACTGCTTTAATTGTAGTTCATGTACATGTCCTTCGTGCCAACCAGATCCTTTCATTTTTGCACTGTCAATTGCCTGTAGGAAGTCAGGTAATAGTCTGTCTCTAAACACGTTCTCCAATTCTCTTCTTGTGTTAACAGTGTGTTGTCTTGTTGATATATATGATACAATCACCTCACCGTCCACTCTAGTGAATTCTATTTTCGCAACAACCTGAATCTTCACACTGCCTGTAAGAAGATTATCTTGTATGACAGAAAAAGAGTTTTCTATTGATTCATAGACATTATTAGTATTGGATTTAGGCAAGTCTGTTGTGTGAAACACGTTTCTTAAGCTTGATGAGCCAGGGTTTGATGGGCCAGGGCTTTGAGCATTGTCCGTCATTTTTATTTGTCCGACAAAATAATAAAATAAAAAATATTACCGCTGGCTCACCTTGTGTAATACCACTTTATTAACTGTAACACTGTCAATATAAACATTTAGTTTGCGTAGTTGTTTAAATATGCTATAACAAACTTCTCCTAACCAACCATAGTTGGTATCATCAACTTTAAAAGTAGGTGTCTTTAAATCAACTGTCATGCGCTCCACATCTGGATGCTCATCGACATAATCTAAAGTCACACTATATGTAGCATATATTTCTGATGGTGCTGAAAGGCTTATGTAAGTCTGTTTGGGTGATATTAAGTCAGTAAAGTGCATAACATCTTTGAAAAGGTGTGTAAGATCAAGCACCTGTATGATTTGTCCGTCTGTCATTTTTATTGGACAAACAAATGTATAAATTAATTTACATCAATTTACTAACCCATACCCTGTGGGCTGATCTGTCTTTAAAATGAGCTTTAGATGCTTAGTTGATTTCAGTTTATTTTTTACATCATCACGTTCATGCTTATTTGGGATGAAATCATTCTCTCTGAGACAGTCTTCAAAGCTGTCACGATCCTTACAGTAAAACAAACAGATAAACTTTAACTGTTCTCAAAAATCTTTCAGTACAGCATTATATTTCTGAGTGAGAATCCATACACTGACGTTTGCGTGTCTACCACTGAAAGCAAGTTCTGCTAATGTGTTTCTCTTCTTGACAATGTCTTTCTCTGCAGAGCAGTCATCAACAATAAACAAAGTTGGCTGTCCTTCAAATTGCTTGTAAAAATATTGTAGGTAGTCATTCAGTTTCTTTTCAGGGTCAACTAAGTAAATGTTGCTGTCAGTCCAAATGAATAAACGATTGTGATAAGCTTTGTTGTGTTTGATTGTAGGACAAAATATTACAATGTTTTCAAAATGGTGGATGTATCTTGTTTGTAAGAGGTTAAGTACAAATTCAGTTTTCCCACACCCTGTGGCACCAACAAATAAGCCACAGTGTGGGTCGAGGGTCATCAAGCTCCGGTTCATTTTAATACACAATATAATTTTAATATATGTGTCCACTTAGTCTACTGTCTTGTATATTGAGTTGTGCATCATAAATCAAATACAAATATATGTTTATTGCTGCAGCAGTTTCAACCTTCTTTTGTATCTGAATTGTTATTCCATCACTGCCATTCTCAACAGTTCGACCTGACCCATGAAGGTAGTCATCATCTGTACTACGAAGGTCTAGCCACAGTGCATATTTATTTGTAAGGTATTGTCCGATCCTAACGTCATACAGATGTAGATCTTTGCACGCAATGTTTGCAGGTTTATCTCTAATCCTTCCACCCACAAAATACTTTGTGATCTCATCGTAGTGCTGGTATGGTAACATTCCAGATGCATACACTTGATTAGGGCGGCCTTCAATTGTGCAGGACAAATGTGTAATCTTTGGATTGTAGAATTTTTCTCAATCCCTTTTGTATGGATCTGCTGGTTCAACAAACAACATAAGAATACCTTTCAGTGACCTAGCTGGTGTGTTTAAGTTTATGTTCCACGTTGGGTCGCTCTTGTCTTTGGGTATTAACTCAATCAGCACTGGCTGTTTTTTCGTTAGCAATGCTCTGTATACTGGCTGTTTCGATGGGTTAGAAAAAAAATCATAAAAAAAAAAACTTTCTGACAAATGTAAATACAATTTTCAGGTTAGTTGATTAGTAAATGGGTGCATGCATATACAAAATTTTGAGTTACTAACCCCAAAAATGTATATTCTGGAGCATAGTAAAGATACCACTTATTTTTCACACTGCACTTCCAAGTGTAATCGGTTATCAGTTCACTTGTGACCCACCGAACAGTTCAATCAGATGCATTCTTCTCACTCTCTGCTGTTTCAAAATCGCTATCACTGTCTTCAGCAGCCTCTTCTGCATCAGAATCCTCAATCTGGATGATTTCTATCACTTCTCTGACAGTAAATTGACGATTACTTTGCGCTCTTGTGGTGAGTGAAGCACACAGAAACGCCATGTTGTTTCGCAAATGTAAGCAAAGCTAGTATGTTCAAAAAGCACGCTCTACTTCAGTAACTGTGAGGCCTAGTGATAAAAATAGGAATGAGGGTCATTGTACGAAAACAGAGCTACACACTAGGCAGGTTAGTTTCGTATTCAGTAATCCCCAGTTCTTGTAGAAGGCGGCCAACTTCACAACCCGCGATCGCGGTGATCAGTGTGCAAGCGTTGTGCAGGCCATCACCGGGATTGCGGTGATCCGGGTGGAGTGAGTTAAACTATGTCTAATCACCCTGTCATAATAAATTGGCAGTCTTGACTGGTATTGATTTTGAATGAGTCTGGCTAGATCAGTGTGTGTGACAATTTCATATTCCAAGGAAATGTTAGAGATCTTGTATGTTGCATCTGTGGCAGATGATTTTATAACTTTGGAGTAGTCATTGAAGGTTAGTTCAAAACTCAGACGGTCATTCAGTGCCCCTTGATAATAAGGCAAATGAGCTGTTAGGATTTCAAACTCAAGTGGAATGTAAAATCTGGTTCCATATGTTTCTGCTAATATAACGTCCTGGGCTGCTGACGTTGATTTATCTCCAGCATTGATTCGAAGTTTACCAACATTATCAGACTGTATGCCTTGATAAATATGGTCTTCTCGTTCTTCTCTTGTAAGCCAAAGGTCTTTGTAACAGTAGAACACATCTGAGTCGTCAAGACTAAACACTTCCTGCCCTTCAAGTTTTACTTTAATAGTTCTAACAATTGCTCTACCAAGATTGTTAACTAGTGTTCTGTTTACATCTGCGTCTGATGATAGTTCAATATTAAATGCTAGGCGTGCAGTGCCAGGAATAATAACGTCACTGGGACCTAGGTTTGGAAACTTGACTGTAAGTGTTTGGTTCTGGTCTATGGTACTTGGATTGTTCGTGAAGACGATTGATTGTCTTATGCCCTTAACACCGAGAGGCTCACGTAGTTTTCTGTATGGGTCTAACTTTGATCCGTAAGACTGTGTCATTTTTATTATGCACAATAAAAAATAATAAATTAATAAAACAATGGCAGCGGGAGGATTTAATCATGAAGATTTTGAAATGGATGACATGAATGTCTCAGATACCAGTATCACAGATATGACTGGAATGGTAACTAGTAGTAGTATGCATCATGAACTGTTAAAAGACAAAGTAAACTCATTTTATGACAGTGTTGGTGCGCGCCCAGATGTAATAGATCCTAACCAGTTTGAATACGAAAAAGGACATTTATTTGTAAATACAGACAGAGGGAAAATAAATCTAACACATAAAAATAATCCTTCTAAGTTTAGAGCTTTAAGTACCATTAAAGGTGAAGTCGGTGGTAACTCTGGGTTGGCAAGGTATCTTGCAATTGGAGGGTCTCCTGTCACGCCAAGACTGGTTAGTGTTCTTCACGACACGCAAACAAAGTTGCCAACAGGGCAACAAATTGAAATGGCACCTGTAACAAGCCTACCAGAAATAGCAAACACAGTGATACAAGAAACCTCATTTACTGAAGGGCAAATAAATGACGCTTTGAAAACAATAGACGATCCACCTTTGTCAATGAGGGAGATTATAGGGTTGGATAAATCACTGCAGACAATAAGAGGTGAGATGGTAAATAATGTTGCCAAACTGGGAGAGCTTGATAAACACATAGAACGTGAAAAAGAGAAACTGGCTACCGCAGACAATGGGAATCTTGACACAGAAATGAAAGAAAGAATACAGCACAGATTAAATGATTTGCAGATAGAAAGATCAGGACGGTTAGAAGTGATTAGTATTGGAAGACAAAAACTGAAATCACAGGTCAACATAATTAGAGAAACTATTCAGAAAATACTTCATGAAGACACTACACTGGCTGAGAGATTGAAAACACTTTTCAGAGAACAGGGTATCACAATTGCTAGTTTAATTACTGCTCTTGGGTTTATTATCAGTACTGTTGTATTAGCTGTCTCCGGCAGTGGTGGTGGAGCACCCCCGGCACCAGCACCACCAACCCCGGGCCCACCAACCCCGGCTCCAACAGACCCAAAAGATTTACAGACGTGGGTAAAGAAACAGTTGTCTCACATATCAGACCTGCTTAAGAAATTGGCTGTGAAAGCAATGGACGCTTTGCCTGGCATAATTGGCACTGTTGTCAGTTGGCTGATTAGTACAGCGGCAAAGGCAGTTGGGTTTATGGCAGAGCATGTGTGGGTATTTTTGGTGACAGTAGGAGGGTTGATGGTGGGTTATTTAATGAAACAGATAAAGAAGTAATACCCCTAATCCAGTGAGTCCTATTACCAATGCTGTTCTCTCTGACTCATGTGTGTCAAGGGTTGGTGATGGTGTTATTGTTATGGGTACCGGTGTCAAAGCTGGAGCTGTTACTGTCTGTACAGGTGATGATGTTACTGGTGCCGTGGGTGTTACCGTCTGTAATGATTTTAATGACTGTGCATATGTGGTTGTGGCCCCAAGTTTACAGATTGATTTAGTCCTAATTTTTGGTCACGACCTGCAACAATTATTTCATTATTATAATTTGTTATTGTCCCCGTTTGTAATTGTAGGTCAGATGGTAACATGTATAACCCGATGCCTACTACAAAGTCAACTTTTGATCTGGCATATCTGAGTACGTTTTGGTAGCGTTGTATGCTAGATGGGAGATCAACCACTGAATTAATTGAATCTTCAAGATTTGCAAGAAACTGTTTTTGTGCTTCAAATTTGCCACTTCCATTCAAAATGTTTGATTTTGTTAGTGATTGTGCTCCTAGTATACACCAGACATATGTTCTGATAGACTCATTGACGCGCTCGACTCCTGCTTGAGTAAACCCGTCACTTTTGTCTAAAATAAATGTGGTCCAGGCGTTAGACTGTTTCTGCTCTATTGATCCTAACCAGACTTCAGATTTAGATGAGAATGAAGTGTAACCAGGGTAGTAATCTTGTGAGTATTGTCTGTGACTCATAGCGTAATACAATGTACCCATGCCTTTGTGATCATCAAGTTTTTGTGTAAAGTCATACCTGGGGCTTATGTTAAACTCATTACAGATGCGTTCAAATGCTTTCATATCCATGGGGTTGTTATACCTGTTGAAACTGGATTCAGTGGGCAGTGGTGTATGAAGTTCTGACAGTATACGTCTAAGCTGGTAATAAGTGTGAAAACGATACACAGACCTAATCAGTTTGTTTGAGTGATTCAAGTGGTCTGTAAATGAAACCCCACAGCCTGTAGTTGAACACAGTATAGCAAAGTTAAGTTGGTTTTGAAACATCTGTAGTGGACTTGAAGACCACTTTCTTGCAGTTGAGTCATCTGTTATTGGAGGGTTTATGTAATGGTCAAATGGGTTTGGTACTTTGGCTTGAAATAGGTCTTGTACGCTTGCGTCAGACACAGCAATGTCAAGCTGATTTAGTTGAATTATTTTCTGTTCATAAGTTGGTGCAACATTATATTTGGCATTCACATTAAATTGAAATGCGTTTGTAGTGGTAATGGTTGGTGATTTAAATTCCATCCTTTTTTATATGAGATAATAAAAATGTTTATTACCTTAACAAATCTTGACACAAGCAAACCAGTGTGGTTAACTAATGGGATTGATAATCGTGATGGTAGCAAGGCTGTAGCTATCCATGAAATGTTCTATACAGTAAAATGGTTTAATGTAACAGATGATGGTGAATATTCTGTACATGGAATGATAGGTACTACAAGTTGGGGCGCTAATCATTTACAGCCTGGGTATTATGACTTTTGTACTATAGCTGAATTTTTACAAGATATGTATAAAATTAAAGCAACTTTAAATCCGGCTAACTTGTTTGTTACATTGGAATTTCCAAAAGATAGTCAGCTTATATTAACAGACAAACTTTTAATACTACTGGGTTTTTTAACTGAATCTGATCTTGGTATTGTAGCTGTTAGTGGTGATGATGACTGGACTTATGAAGCAGGATTAAAATTTAAGCCCAAAAAGGCAAAATAACTGGAAGATATCCTGTTCATTTGTCAGTACACACAGTACTAAATGTTTATTTGAAAGAACTAAACACATCTGAGAATGTTCACAATGGAAAGCCTTCAACTTTGTTGAGATGCTTACCTACTGGAACTGCTCCGTATTGTGAAAGTGTAGTTGTTAGATTTCCTAATTTGAAGTTTAAGAAATTAGGTTCTAGTTTCTTTGAGTCACTGAGTATATCTGTAACTAATCAGGATGACAAACCAGTTCTTATGCATGATTTTAGTGTTGTGTTGGAAATTAAATAATTTTATTTTTGTTTATAAAAATGAGTGGTCTTGGTCCAAAGCGAACAATCATACCACTTGCGTGTCCGGTTACAGAGTTGAAAGATTTGGCAGATGTACAGGATTTTGAGAAGGAGGGGGATGTTGGAGAAATATATGGTTTTGAACTTGATTTAAATGGCATGTACAAGAGGAAAGTAATTGTTGACATGAAAGACGGTGAAAAACAGATTCCTAAACTTGGTCAGCTGCGTGATGTTACTGTACCTACTCCACCTGTAAATAATTCGCCCTACAACTTAATACATGTGGGTAGTAAGTGGGTTGTTTCACCTGTACCGGCACCACCACCCACAATTGACTGGGACATAAAGTTGGAATTTATTAGTCCTTATGTATACACTGATGATGAAGGCGCCTTAGTGTTTAGGAAGGTTGTTAACTCGGGGCCGCTTATTGTAAGTCTTGTTCCAAGCTTTGCCCCAGACGACAATAGCAGAGAAAAACTGAAAGTTGAAAATTATGAGAGACGGAGATATCTTCTTACACATAGGAAGGGTAGGTCTGATGCGAAGGTCGTGTTTGCACCAATAAACTTTTCCATCGCAAGAGAAGCGACAATAATATTTGAAATTATCATGAGATCAGTAACTACTGCTAAAGAGGCTCAAATTGCACAAGGAATTAAACTTACATGGAATGAAACAGTAACAGAATCATCAAAGGCCTTTATTGCCATTACAAAAAATAATGATGTTATTAATGTTTCGAGCAGTGTTCCAGCTGTCAAGGTGGTGGTCGACAAAGCAACTTTTGTTCGTCTAACTTACATAAACCTTGAACACATTGATCTTGTTGCATTTTATTATGCTAACAAATTGTATACTTTTGAAGAGTTGCAAAATGAAATTGCTGATTAAATTTTAAAAAAATATTTGTCAATAAAAAAAATGGTAAACTTCTATCCGCAACTACCGACGCTTGAGCCGACTGAAACAAATGTGATGACTAAAACAACACTTGCGCCTGATCCACAGGTGACAGCTGTGCCAATTGCTTCATATAAAACGTTACAGGCAGATGCATTCAGATTAAATAATATTACAGAAGCTTTGAAATATTTGGAAGGAGAAGAAGCTAAGTACTCACGGTGCAAAAGACGGTATAAGTCAGTATTTAATTCTGTTCAAAACACTTCTATGGCTATTGGAGCAGTTTCAGCTTCATGTTCTGTAGGGGGTATTGTTCTGTTCGCCACAGGAATTGGGAGTTTGGCTGGAATAGCAGTTGAGGGTGTTAGCGTTGCTACATGCCTGACTTGTTTTGGTTTGGAAGCCTTAAACAAAAGGTTTCACACAAAATTACAGAAACATGAAGCATTGAGTACGCTGGCTGGTGCAAAGCTGAGCAGTATGAAACTTATTATCAGTAAGGCATTAAATGATAATTGTATTGATGACGAGGAATTTAAGAGAGTCCAGGATGATTTAAATAATTACAAGAAACAGAAGTCTGAAATACAAAATAAGATGCGTAGTCAATCTCCTGTGAATGTTGAAGAACTGAAGGCTAGTTTTTTAGAGATGGGAAAACAGATCGGTGTTCAGGAAACCACAGAAAAACTACACAATCTTTTAAACAAATAAAAATCAAATTTGGTAATCGTTTATTAATGTCATATACTTCACAGAAAAATAACATGCCACCTAACTATTTAACCCCATCAGCACCACCACCGCCACCTGACTATTACTAAAAAAAAGTTTTTTCATTGTCCTTGTATCTTGACAAATCTGTCCGAGTAAGTTGTGACTTAAGTTGTGACTTGAGTCAAGAACTTACATTTTGTTATGTTTAAGTTCTTATAAGTTCTTGACTTAAGTCACTTAATAACTAATTATAGGTTCTTAAAAGTTTACCTGTAAAGTTATTTGTCAGTTATAATTGACTTTGGAAAATTTGTTATCAAGTATCTGCAGGTAACTTAAATAATTTGTTATCAAGTGCATATAGCAATGTTTTTGTGTGTGTGTGTGTGTGTGTGTGTGGTTATTATTTAAATAACTATGTTTTGGGGGGTATTGGCACAGAGACAATTTAAAAAAAATGTTCATGGAATGTCATTTCTTATATCTCTAACACACATATATACACGCACGCACGCACGCACGCAAACACAGACGCATACACACACATATTCACTCGCACTCTCACTCACACACACACACTAACCATACAAACCGGGGACGTCCCCCGTTTACTGGAAGTCCCCGTTTGTGGGTGTATAACCTGTGTGTGTCCCCCGATTAACAGGATTTACATACTCACACACACACACACACACACATTACAGGCAGGCGCATTCCGACACGCATAATCACACACGCACGCACGCACACGCACGCACGCACGCACGCACACGCACGCACGCATGCACTCACACATACCTACACACACACGCACGCACGCACGCACGCACGCACACGTGCGCGCATGCACGCACGCACGCACACGCGCGCGCGCGCACGCACGCACACGCACGCATGCACTCACACATACCTACACACACACACACGCACGCACGCACGCACGCACACGCGCACGCACGCACGCACACGCACACGCACACGCACACGCGTGCGCACGCACGCACGCACGCACGCACACGCACGCATGCACTCACACATACCTACACACACACACACGCACGCACGCACGCACGCACACGCGCACGCACGCACGCACGCACACGCGCACGCACGCACGCACGCACGCACACGCACGCACGCACTCACGCATACCTATAAACACACACATGCACGCATGCATGCACTCACACATACCTACAAACACACACACGCATAGACAAACAGACAAACAAACACAAAATCTTTATTCTGCATGAATATTGTAGACTCGTCCGCAAAACACCGCGGGCCGTATGACACGCGATACACAACCTGTGTACTCAAATCGACACTGTGCACTTCGTCCCGTCACTAAGGCTCTACGTCATGTGTTTACGTTGGATACCTGTCCCCCAGTGGGGGACGAATCGCTAAGGACATACGTCATGTGTTTACGTTAGATACCTGTCCCCCAGTGGGGGACGAATCGCTAAGGACATACGTCATGTGTTTACGTTGGATACCTGTCCCCCAGTGGGGGACGAATCGCTAAGGACATACGTCATGTGTTTACGTTAGATACCTGTCCCCCAGTGGGGGACGAATCGCTAAGGACATACGTCATGTGTTTACGTTAGATAAAACGATATGAAGGCTTGACTAGGGCGCTGAGTGATTTATAAATCAATTATTCAGATACAATGCAAATAAACACATTTCTTTGACAGCGTGCTACAAGTGGGCTGACCAGGGTGCCGTTTTGTAAATCAATTATTCAGATACAAAGCCAAAATCATTTTTCTTTGCCAGGGTGCTACAGGTATACCCCACCGTCAGTCCTGTTGCTAAAACCTATGTAAAATCCGTTTTCAATTCACTTGCAAAAAGCAAGCTACTTGCATGAGCGCGGCGAAAAACCTCTCACATTTGGTCCATAACATTTGGAATAATACAAACATAAAAAGCATGGTTACGGGCCGTTAAGGCCACGCCAGAGCCTTTGTGCAACGTGACAACACAAACAACAAATAAGATTATGGTCCTCCAGAGCCTTTTTGTTCAATTTCAGTACTGAACGAGGATATGGACCGTTTAAAACAAAAAGGTTACGAGCGTTTAAAGCCGCGCCAGAGCCTTTGTTTTAAACAGTAATATTATGGTTCTTTTGGTCGTGCCAAACACTTTTGTTCAATTGCAGTACTGAACAAGTTTATGAACCGTTCAAAACAGTAGGTTACGGGCCTTTTAAGCCACGCCAGAGCCTTTGCACCCTCACGCTGGGACCATACGGCGTTGAGGCGCGTCCCCTGGGTGGTGGATAGGGGGTCCCTCGTGAGAGGGGTGCACTGAATGAAATAAGGTGCCGTGAACCAACATGGTCTAAGGGAAGGTGACCCCGACAGAAAACCCCTGGTCCTCCTAGTAAGGGGGTTGGGCGTGGGGTTAGCTTCCCCACCCTGCAAAAAAGGAAATAGCTACAAAAACGCCGACGAAAAGACTACCAGTAATTCCTTTCCTGGAGGAGGAAGGTTCTTCTACTAGAAGACTTATGACGTCCTGTGGTGAAAGCCGGAAGTCTTCGGAAGCCACAGGACCGAGCCGCCTCTCTCTATCCAGGGATACAACCATGGGCACATGGAACGTCAAGACCATGTACCAGAGCGGCAAGGCCGCCCAGATAGCAGCGGAAATGCAAAAGTACAACCTTTCCCTGCTAGGCATCAGTGAAGCCAGATGGACGCAGTCTGGCCAGAAAAGGCTGTTAAATGGGGAGATGATTCTGTATTCAGGTCATGAAGAGGAGAATGCCCCCCATACAGAAGGAGTAGCACTCATGCTGTCACCAGTGGCACAGAGAGCGCTGATGGGCTGGGAACCTCTTGGGCCAAGAATTATAACAGCAGCCTTTAGAACCAAGAAAAAGCTCAAGCTGAACGTCATCCAGTGTTATGCGCCCACCAATGACAGTGACGAGGAAGAGAAACAAGAGTTCTACGACCGACTCCAGAGTGCCGTGGACAAATGTGCGGAGCGAGACATCACCATCGTCATGGGCGATTTTAATGCCAAAATAGGGGAGGACAACACCGGATACGAAGAGGTGATGGGGAGACAGGGACTAGGCTCAGAGATGAGTGAGAACGGGGAGAGGTTTGTAGACTTTTGTGCTCTAAACCGACTTGTCATTGGAGGCAGCATCTTCCCACACAGAAGAATACACAAAGCAACTTGGGTCTCACCTGACCATACAACAGAGAACCAAATAGACCATATCTGCATTAGCAAGAAATTCAGAAGATCCCTTCAAGATGTTCGAGTGAGGAGGGGAGCAGATGTTGCCTCAGACCACCATCTGCTTACCTTAAGAATGAAGCTCAAGCTAAAGAAAAGCCGCACAGAGACAACAAGAAGACAGCGCTATAATGTAGGCCTCCTGAGAGAAACTGGAGTTAGAGAAGAGTTCAAACTGGTGCTGTCCAACCGGTTTCAAGCGCTACAGGAGCTAGTAAATGAAGAGGAGGCGGTCACCACAGAGCAGCAGTGGAAGGCAGTTAGAGAGGCGCTGAACTCAACCTGCAAAGACACTGTAGGGTTCAGGAAACACCACCACAAGGACTGGCTGTCGGCACAGACCTTGAAGAAGATAGAAGCGAGGAAGCAGAAGAAAGCAGCGGTCAACAACAGTCGCACGAGAGCAGCCAAAGTAAGGGCACAGGGGGAATACTCGGAAGCCAACCGCGAGGTGAAGAGAAGTATCAGGGCAGACAAGAGGGCCTACACAGACAGCCTGGCAGCAGAGGCAGAAAAGGCAGCAGGCAGCGGCAACATGAAACAGCTCTACGACATTACCAGAAGATTGTCGGGTAAGTATGGCCATACAGAAAGACCAGTAAAAGACAAAGAAGGCAAGCCTATTGCAGACAGAGCAGACCAACTCGATAGATGGGCCGAGTATTTTGAAGAGTTACTGAACAGACCTAGCCCACCCGACCCCCCCGACATCCAGCCGGCAGAGACCGACCTACCCATCAGCTGTGACAGACCCAGCCGGGAAGAGATCAGAAAAGCAGTGGCATTTTTGAAGAATGGCAAAGCAGCAGGGCCAGATGGCATCCCAGCGGAGTCTCTGAAAGCAGACCTAGAGACAACAGTTGAGATGCTGTACCCACTGTTTGGAAAGATCTGGGAAGAGGAGGTGATGCCGGCTGACTGGAAGGAGGGGTACCTAATCAAGCTTCCCAAGAAAGGCGACCTCAGCAAGTGTTCCAACTACAGAGGAATCACCTTGCTGTCAGTACCAGGAAAGGTCTTCAACAGGATCATCCTAGAAAGAATGAAGAGCTCCGTTGACCCCCAGCTGAGAGACCAGCAAGCAGGATTCAGGAAGAACCGATCATGTACAGACCAGATCGCCACTCTCCGCATCATCGTGGAACAGTCTCTGGAGTGGAGCTCCCCGCTGTACATCAACTTTGTGGATTATGAGAAAGCATTTGACAGCGTGGACCGAGAGACTCTGTGGAAACTCCTACGACACTACGGTGTACCCACAAAGCTCGTCCGCCTGATCAAGAGCAGCTATGATGGCATGACATGTCGCGTGATCCACGAAGGGCAGTTCACCAGAGAGCTCCAGGTCAGAACTGGTGTCAGGCAGGGGTGTCTGCTGTCTCCGTTCCTCTTCCTACTGGCCATAGACTGGGTCATGAAGATGAGCACAGAGCACAGACGAAGTGGAATACAGTGGACACTGTGGACACAGCTTGACGACCTCGATTTTGCAGACGACTTGGCATTACTGTCCCACACTCATCAACAAATGCAGGACAAGACCACGAGGCTTGCTGACATCTCGTCCCAAGTGGGCCTCACCATTCACAAACAGAAAACAAAGACAATGAGGCTGAATGCAACCAGGGAAGAACCAGTCTTGCTTGCTGGCACCCCGTTGGAGGAGGTGGAGTCCTTCACCTATCTCGGGAGCATCATAGACAAAAAAGGCGGCACTGATGCAGATGTCAGAGCACGAATCGGTAAAGCCAGAGCAGCCTTTCTCCAGTTGAAAAAAGTGTGGAGTTCCAGAGAGCTGTCACAACACACCAAAGTCCGGATTTTCAACTCCAATGTAAAAGCAGTTCTCCTATATGGAGCAGAGACATGGAGATTGACAAAAACCACAGTCAACAGAGTACAGACCTTCATGAACAGTTGCCTTAGAAGAATTTTGAAAATCCACTGGCCAGAGAAGATCAGCAACGTCAGACTCTGGGACAGAACAGAGCAGATAACAGCAGAGAATGAAATTGGGCGAAGAAGATGGGGATGGATCGGTCACAGTCTGAGAAAGCCAGCTTCCAGTATCACTAGGCAGACATTGTCATGGAACCCCCAGGGAAAGAGGAAAAGAGGTAGGCCGAGAAACTCCTGGTGTCGAGACCTCCAAGCAGACATCAAGAGACTGGGAACCACCTGGAGTAGAATCGAAGGAGAAGCACAGGACAGGAGTTGCTGGAGGTCTCTCGTCGACGGCCTATACCCGGGTAGGGGTGACAGGCGTAAGTAAGTAAGTAAGAGCCTTTGCACAAACAAACAAACAAACAAACAATAAACAATGTTAGGACCAGCGTTACGGTTTTTTCCAAAAATCGGCTATTTCCTGTATTTTCAGCATTTGTTCAATTTGCTCCCGCAAACTAAACACCTTTCGGAAAGACAGTGCAAGAAAATGAAATTTGGGGTACCCTCGTAGCAGCCTGGCTAGAACACACAACCGATGAGCATACGACTTGGAAATTTTTACGTTTACTTTTAGCCAATCTGGCCAGTTCAATTTAGTCCGT
>BTPG01000004.1:109616172-109662820 GCA_036245525.1 Semisulcospira habei
GATGGGAAATGGAGCGACTACAAATCAGGTCGGACAGGGGCTGAACATACAGTAAGAACAATACAGGTCCTAGGACCGAGCCCTGGGGTACACCAAACCGAAGAGGTGATGGCTCAGAACGACAGCCGTCGACAGAAACAATCTGGGATCGTTCAGTCAGGTATGAACTAAACCATGCCAAGACTGTGCCTTCAATGCCAAATACAGATTGAAGACGGCACAGCAAAATTTCATGGTCAATAGTGTCGAACGCACTGGACAGGTCCAGCAAAGCAAGGAATGTGATCTTACGCTCGTCCAAAGCACAAAGCAGGTCATTGAATATCTTCAGCAAAGCTGTTTCAGTGCTACGATGGGGACGATATGCAGACTGGAATACACTGAACAGACTATTAGAGTTGACATGCTTTAAAGTTTGAACAAGGACAATTTTCTCAAGAATCTTTGATAGAAATGTAAGATTGGAAACTGGGCGATAGTTTTTCAGTACATTTGGGTCTAAAGATGGTTTCTTCAATAGGGGTTTCACAAGTGCAGTCTTGAAGCTTTCAGGAAAAATACCAGTGGAGAGAGAGTTGTTGATGACTTGTGTAATGGCAGGCAACACTTCATCCAGGCACTCGTACAACAAGGGAATGGGTATGGGGTCTAACTCACAAGTTTTGGGGGCAGTGTTTGTGATCACTTTTCTGACCTCATCCTCTAGCACAGGTTCGAAGGCTGAGAGAGGTTCTCCACTAAAGCGTTTTTCGATGAACAAAACTGAAGTGGGCATGAGATCCAGAGAATCACGAATTTCGCGGACCTTATCAACGAAGTAATCTGCAAAAAGCTGAGGCAGCTGGCACGGGGGAAATGTAGTGGGAAGAGGTGATGGAGTCTTCTTCACCATAAGCTTATTGGTCACATTATACAATTCTTTGCTTGTTGTGCACTCACTGATCTTCCTGTTGTAAAACGAAGATTTTGCTCCATGAACAATCTCATTTACATGCTTCTTAGAACATGTGTATATCTGCTTGTGAACAGTCAACCTAGTTGAGCACCACATTCTCTCAGCTTGGCGCCGCATCTGCTTAGCCGAACGCAGCTCTTTGCTCACAAACCTATACCACGGGCTGATTCTATGAGCTGACTTTTTACGCTTTGAAGATGGTGCATGATTGTCTAAGACAGTGCGTAAACATGAATCAAACTCCTCGGCACTAGGACTAGGATGGTGAGACAGTGACTGAACGAGGTCAGCCTTGAAGGCTAGTCTGTCAATGGCACGAACATTGCGCACTATGGTAAGCATAGGCACTGGAGGTGGGACTATGGCCCTCAAATGACTGATCACACAGTAATGGTCTGAACATATTGCATCAGAAACCTGTGCTGGGCACAAGATATCATCGTCACATCTATGAAGGATCCAGTCAATAGTATGCCCTTGTCTATGAGTTGATTTGTCGACAACTTGTGAAAGACTGAACATGTGTAAAATGTCCATGAGTGCAGAGGTGGTGTGGTGCTTCTGATTGTCAAAGTGGATGTTAAAGTCACCAAGGACTATCAGACTGCCAGCAAGAGAATTACAGTGATCGAGAAGATCATGAAATTGATCAACAAACATTGAATCAGTTAATTTGTTCTTGCGGTTTGGCGGGGGTCTGTAGAGGCATAGAAAATGAACAGTTTTCTGAGTTAAAGCTAGAGTAAACTGTACAAGCTCAAAAGACTCATGGGAGAAACTAAAAGACGTTGAGAATGATGCAAAAGGCTGCAGTGCTTCATGGAGGACGACTGCAATACCACCCCACGAGAATCGCGGGGGAAGGATTTCACAGAGTATCCAGATGGGGCAAGATCAGCACATTTGGCCTCATCACCTGAGGCACGAAGCCAGGTCTCTGTTAAGAACAGAATGTCAACATGATGGTCGGTAACAAACTCGCACACTTCAGAGCGCTTCTTGGCACAACCAACTGAGCGCACGTTAAACAGTGCCAAGCACAGCTGACCTGGTACTTTGGTAGTGTCTTGAAGATGAACCTGAATAAGGTTAGATACATTACCAGTCTGGTGAGTATGGCTTGTGATTCTCTTGGAGCTGATGTAGACTGAGACGGGTTGTAATGTTTCTTGGGACAGGTGTGGTCGTTCAAGAAGTTGTGATGGTGATGACGGAGAGGTTTGAGGGGGTGGTGATGGTTGGAATGGAGCCCAATGAAGTGGAAGTGGGGGCTGCCACACGAATGATAGTGATGGTGGGGGCTGAAGTACCAGAGGTGGTAGCGGTGGGACACCGGGTGTAGGATGGCCCCACTGGGGTACTGATAATGCAGGCAGCAGGCATTGTGTTGGCGGAGGACCCGCGGGCGCTGCAGGCATGTGATGACTTTGCTGCTGTGATGGCGATGGTGAGGCCTGCGGCATGGGCGGTGGTAAATGTAGGGACAGCCGCGGCAGGGGAAGCGGCTTTGGGTGGAGTGGGGGAAACGACACTGGGGTAGGCCACTTGGCTGAAAAAGAGTGAGGCGACTGAAGCACTGAAAACATGTGCTGAGGTACAGATGAAAACACCGAGTACCCCTGGGGTGGACAGCAGGGCACCGAGTACCCCTGGGGTGGACAGTAGGGCACCGACAACAGGCGCTGGGTTGAAGATGACAATCCCGAGTACCCCTGAGGTGAAGGGTGGGGCACTGAAGACAGGTGATGAAGTGGAGGTGGCATCACTATGTGCCCCTGGGGTGGAGGGTGGAACACTTTAGACAGGTACTTGGGTGGAGATGACATCACTGATTGTTCCTGGGGTGGCGGGTGGGACATCGAAGACATGTGCTGGGGTGGCGCGGACATTACTGAGTGCTCCTGGGGTGAAGGGTGGGGCGCGGAAGACAGGCATGAGTGTAGAAATGACAATACTGAGTGCCCCTGGAGTGGAGGGTGGGGCACTGAAGACAGGTGCTTGGGTGGAGATAACATCACTGGGTGCCCCTGGGGTGGAGGGTGGGGCACTGAAGACAGGTGCTCGGGTGGAGATAACGTCACTGGGTGCCCGTGCGGTGGAGAGTGTGGCACTGAAGACAGGCGCAGCAGTGAAGCAAAAGAAGGTGACCGAGTCAGAGAAGGCAGCAGTGAAGACACCATACCGTGCCTCTTGGGAGGAGACAGGAATTCTGAAGACTGGCTGTTGGAAAGTGCTAAAAGTCCAGAGCGTTGGTGGCACAATTATACCAAGGAACTCTGTGAACAAAGATTATTTTAACCTCTTTACTGCCAAGCGATGCAGATCATGTTTCTGAAATCTTTTTATAACCCTTTTAGCCCCACGGGTGCATTTCCCAAATTTTGGAAGTATTACTTTATGACTGCCACTTGCAGGAGGTGGATTGACCATGATAATTCAAGGGTGGTGCCAGATTAGCTTGGCGCCTTCTCCTGCTTTAGGGTGTTGGGGCTAAAAGGATTAATTTTATGCCAAAGAGTTCCCGCCATCCAAACAGCAGGGATACAAAATGGTGGCAGCAGGAGGCGGCACAGATTCTCATGGGCTCCTGCAGCTGCATGGGCTCATGGTGTACGTCTCTTGCAACTGGATTGTCAGTTCACTTTTTCCTCAGCAGGAAAGGGGTCGATGTTAGTTATTACAAGAAAAGAAATAATAATACCATAATACCGTTATTATATAGGCGCTTTTTCTCAATTTTGGGGAAATCGACTCAAAGCGCCGCGCCTGAAACCCAACACACACACTCACGAAACAGACGCGGATTTACGCCATTTAAGACAAACACAGTACAAGACAAACGAAGGGCCAGTCAGCTACTGAAGTTACAGAGATTTTTTTATCGCTTGTATTTGAAATTTTTTTGTAAAGTGGCCTGAGACCGATACCAAAATAAAAGAACTATTGATACTGTGGCTGAAAGCGCTCAATCACAAGTTCATTCATAACCCCATTGCCCATGCAGCCACCAGTAGTGTAAACAGCACCAGTGACTGCAAAGCACAGGAGGGTCCCCCCCAAAAAATAGTATCTCGACTGAATTTGGTTTGGACTGGAACCTGTAAGCAGTCGTTCCTTGATTCAAGACCTCCCTCGCCTTCACGTCTGAGAAAAGAATTTGAAACAATTCGAATGAGAACTGAGAAAGTTTGAAATGTTTGAAAAAGCAGATATGCTGCTGCAGATCCTTAGCAAAAAATGCGAGGTACTGGAGTTAAATTTGTACAGGTTTCTTTTATTCTAGTGATGAATATCTGAACCCTTTGGCTGTTGTTGGCGGTTTTTGTCATGATGATTCCTGCAGGATTCATCGTGACCGAAACCACTACTGACAGCCAAAAGGTTAAGCACAAATTCTCTCTCTTCAGTCTTTTTTCACTTTCCAAACAAATGAGCAGGATTGACCACGCTTGCTTGAAGGCAGTGCCAGATCGACCTGGCGCCCAAACATGCTCAAGGGTTGTTACAGATCAGTTAGGCGCAAAACTGATTAACCCTTTAAGCCCCACGGGTGCTTTTTCCAAATTTAAAAATGTTACTGGACGAATATGTACCAGTTGCAGGAGGTGGATTGATCATGATAATTCATGGGTTGTGTCAGATGAGCTTGGCACCATCAGGTGCCAAGCTCATATGGCACTACCCTTGAATTATCATGATCAATCTATTTGCAGTAGGGTGCTGGGGCTAAATGGGTTAACATTAGAGCTATCATGGTCAATCCACCCCCCCTAGACTTGTCCTTGCAGCTTTGCGGTGCGTTTTAATAAGATTATCTACAAAGATGTAAATACAAGTCAAGCTAACGCAATTGGCTCTGGAAAAAAACTTAGACAAGACACATTCATGCCTATGTACACTAAATTCACTCACAGACAAGCATGCATCACTCCAACATGAAATCAACCAGCAATCTGACTCGAAACCAACAGCTTGTTTCTAGATAAGGTGCACACGCTGCACAAATTTACTGTCAATCTAACCATGTACTCGCTCGCCCGGATGGTTTTAAATAGATGAAATTCTCTCACCAAAAGCGCACTTCATGTTCACACAGCCAGCTTTCAGTATCCAAAAATTCAGTACTTTACTCATCCATTCAATTCACATTGCTGATCTTTCACACAGACTTAATCCTATCTCCACCAATGCGCACAGTTCTCTCAATCTGACATACTGACTATCAATTTCACTCAAACCCTTGTATACTGAATCTTTTCACTCATTCGAGACGATCAGCATGTGGACACGCGGCGAACAGCTGCGTGTCCACATGCTGGTCGTCTCGAATATGTTAACATTTCACTCATACTACATGTACAATAAAACTTGTATCATTTGATATGACCGGCTGGTTTAAATGATTATCAAGAAAAGAATTACGCGACGAGTTCTTTGGTGAAGAAGAAAGGAACCTTGATTTGGCCAAAGCCAACAATGGCCATTTTAGAGAGAAACAAGACTTTCATTGTATTCAATGGCACTGGCAGTCTTGCTTTTCTCTAAAATTCGCATGCTGGCTTTCGCCAAATCAGAGCTGAGATGCTTTAATTAAACTTCTCTCTCTCTGAAAAATTCGTTGTAACTTGCATACATGTCAAAACAATCTTTTTCACACATTTTCATTTATGGCATGCTCACCACAAGACTAGCACTGACAATTTCTGAGGTCAAAAAAGAAAGAAAGAAAATCATCATACTATTATAACAACAGACTGTTATGCTATAAACTAAACACAAAATTACACGTACACCCGTAACAATTCAATGTCATCAGTTATATAAATCTCCAAAGGGGAAACTGATTTCATTAGTTGACCGTTCTGGGAATTAAAACAGGAAGAGAGAGAGCAAAAGAGATGTTTGGGCAGAAAAAAAAAACGCGGTAAAAAAAAGCATGCAAATACATGTGCATGCCCGTGATTCTGGACCTTCCAGTCTTCAGCCATAAGGTCCAAAATCACAGACTAGCACAAACATGGTCACACAAAACCAGCGTAAACCACTGATATAACGACCCAAAGCATGACTGCCAGGCGGGTAAATGCGGCAAAATAATCAGGAAGGGCAGAAACACGCTCGTGAAGAAGACAAAATCATTTTCAAAAACACATTCTCGAATCTGACAATACGACAAAAGAGAACGAAGTTTCAAAACGACAACATTAGGATGCCTAATATGGTCTGTGATGTTGGACCTTATGGCTTCAGCTCGTGTCCATGCATGCTGTTGTTTCATCTGGTGCATTTCATAATATCAACTGCTTAAATAGCTCAACAATGCAACACAAAACTCACAATCCCAAAAAAATGTTTAACACATTCAGCCCCAGAACAGAAATCCCAAAATTTTCAGGTTGCCTTCTGAAGGACTGTATTTCAAGTCTACAGACAGTTTGAGCATGATAGTTCAAGGGTGGTGCCAGAATAGCTTGGCGCCCATAGGCGCCAAGCTATTCTGGCACTACCCTTGAACTATCAATGACATGCTTGATCCGTCTGCCATAGTTGTTTTGGTCACGGTATACATTTAAATTGGGAAGTTCAGGCAGTGCAAGGCCCCGCGTTTTTAAAAATAATTTTTGCTTTGTTTGAAAATTTGCAGTTGGGCTGAATGTGGGAATTTGCTGGAAATTTGTGGTTAGCTGAGAGGAGACATGTTTGGTGCGTTGATTCATACCATCCTGAGCTTATCCAGTGGACATTTGTGGGCCTATGATGAGTTGCCTTTGACGTAGTGATTTGAGGGGCACGCTGATTTCAGCTGTGCTTTCAAAAGCAAATTGGTCATAAACCTTTGAACAGTTTTTGAATTGATTTTTTCTCCCCAGAGGGGAGTGGGCCGATCCAGGAGGTATGCAAATCATAGAGCGTATATATAGGGAGAGGCTATCTGGCACTTATCAGCGTCAGTAGGGACCGCCCGCCATACTGCGGGTTCCACTAACCGCTACCTCCGCACTGTGTTTATGCTATAGCCTGTATATACTGCTGCCTTTTAACGCCTGTCAGAGATAAGGATAATGGAATGCCAGGCGTGTGAACTGTACAGACTTGTACTTGGCGTGCATTTCCAAAATAATACACACATTATAAACTGACCAAGTGGTCTAAAAGCGTTTCAGTGTTTCCTTACGGCGGCCCGCACGGCAACCGGTTACTGATCTTACTTTACGTAAGTTTAGACAGGACTATGACTGTGCTATGCTTGCGGAAGATCCACTAAAGTTTTTTAATGTTATCTTGGTGCCATATTTCTAAGGAATCGCGCCAAAAGTATTGCTCTGCTCTCTACTCTGCTTCAGTGGTCGATCCATTTGGCTCGGCAGCCGGAAATCAGTCGTATCTTTAGTCCCCTGTTTTTACACCTCTGTGTCCCTACGTGACTGATCCATCTCTCTTGCCCCATATCATATACACTATGTGCATACTGTGGATGAAATGAAAAACATAAGTTCTTAGGACTGCCTTCTTCCTGCACGCACACCGACTGCATAACACTCCCGGACTGACACCCACACACGCACACACCCGCCATCACACACACACACACACACACACACACACACACACACACACACACATACAATAATACACACATACACACACACATACACACACATACACGCACGCACGCACAGACAGAGCGGAGAGGGAGAGAGAGAGAGAGAGAGAGAGCCGGAGAGAAAGAGAGAGAGACAGACAGACAGACAGATGATGATGGAACGTTTTTATTCAGGATAAAAAGTTATCTTCCAAACTGCCCTGCTACTCCACACATACAAAAATACACCAGACGATACAGCAAAAGATAAAACATATATAAGTAAAAAGACCCATTCCTCCCCCCCCCCCCCATCCCACCCTCAGAATAAAAAAGAAAAATTAAAATAAAATTAAAAAAAAAATAAATAAAAATTAAACAAATAAAAAAAAATATATATATATATATATATATATATATATGTACAAGTATGAACCTGACATGTTAATTCAGACAATCGAACTATTACATAATCTGCAGCAACAGTAGAAGAGTATTAGGTAATAGGAAACCTGTCACTAACTATACGAATAGTAGCATAATAATGGAGCCGAACATACTATTACTTCTGAAGTAAATATTTATGGAGGCGATCTTTGAAGACGCTAATCTTACAAATGATTTCAGGTGTGGAGGTAAAATATTCCACGCTTTAGCACCTGAAAAGGAAAGGCTGGTTTTACAGATGTCTAATCTAATTTTTGGAAGGTGGATCGAACTATTTCTCGTGTTTTTCCTATTATTGTCGGAAAATAGAGTTTTTACATAGGGTGGGGCTTTTCCGTGCATGATCTTGTGCAGTAGAACACAGCGATTAAATTCAAACTGTTTATTCAATGTTAGCAACTTGAGAGATTTTAACTTTTCGTCAGTCGAAGTATGACCGGGAAGTAATAATTTAATGCCCCGACGATACAAGGAATCAACGTTTTTTCATGTGAACTTCGCTGCATCCATCCCAGACGGTAGAACTGTAGTCACAATGCGTTTTAATATGTGCATGGAAAAGAGTTAACGGATATCTGTATTAATTATATGGCGTAGTTTTGATAACAGAAATAGATTTTTGGAGATTGTTTTGCATACAGAGTCAGTATGCGGTTTCCAGCTTAATTGGTTGTCCACTATAACGCCTAATAAGCGATGCCTAGTTACTTGTTCTACAGGCAGGCTATATAAGGAGAGTGTTAAAGGTGGTAGGCCATGCTGGTGTTTCGGACGTGTAGTAACTAACATGCTTTTGTCTTTAGAATACTAATAATCATGTGATTATCACTGCACCAGCCACAGTGACAGAGGCAGAAGAAACAGAAACACAGACAGAGGCTGAAACAGACAGCCACAAGAGGCAGAGACACTGACTGATAGACAGACAGACGAGGCAGAAATACTGACAGACAAACCGACGAACATGAACTCTGAAAATGGAGCTGATTATTTTATTATGCAGACGCTTTCTGAGTCTTTCGTGTCGAACTCTAAAAATAATGTAAAAAGAATCTGACATTCACTGTCAGTGTTTCAGTGACTTCCGTAGGATTTACACACTCATACCTATCTTTATGAACAGATAGAACGGTATGACACGCGAACATTTTCAACTTATACCATGAAAGTATCGTATTTTTAGCCGACTAAACAATACAAAATGTTCAATGGTGATGTCAGAACAGCACATTTGGGCGGCTGTACACCGAAGACTTTATTTTTGTACAGGTGGGACATAGCCCATTACAGTTCAAAAGTTTGTGCATTTAGGAGCTTAGGTATTCTGGCACCACCCTTGAACATGGTCGATCCTTCTAGGTGCCACTGAAGCTATTCTGGCGCCACTCCTTAATTACAGTATCACTACTGAGGCGCCAAAGCTATGTTGCTATCACACTTGAACTATCATGGTAGGCGCTAAGCTATTCTGATACCACTCTTGAATATGGTCGCGATCACTCTGTCATGCTATTTTGGCACAGCCCTTGAAATAGTGGTAGGCGGTAGAGCATTCTGGCACTACTCTTCACGTCAGTATGTGGCCGTGACTGATCACTTTAGGGGCTAAACTATTATGGCAGTACCCGTGAACCATCATGGTCGATCTATCTTCTGTACATGTCAAGCCTCGATGCGTTAATGAGATTCAGCCGTCATTATATGTGAATGCAAACGTGAACTGTCTCTGCCGCTAGTGCCAGAAACGCTGGCGTCGGAACTCTCAAGATGGCGGCCGCTGCCTACGCGACGCCGCACGCTGCGAGGCTGGAACCGCCACTCCCTATATATACGCTCTATGATGCAAATCCCTCCCCTTCCCCCGAGGAGAGATCTAAAAACAGAGCCCATTTGAAAAAACACATGTTAACCGCGGACAAGAGGCCGAAAAGCGATAAACTCTAACCTGATCCAGGAACCCGATGCCTATCAAAATGTTCAAAAATTAGATGGTCGTGTCCATAAACGCAAGCTAATGTTTAAAGGTTTATAAAACTGCTTTGTAATACAAGCTAAATCATATAGACCCACTTTATACTTATAATTAACTTGTAATCTACAGCATAATTTGTATGTGAAACAAACAAATAATTACAGAAGCATTTAATAAATGTTACAATAAATATACTAAAAGAAAATGTCAAAGGAATGTAACTCTTAGAAAACCACAGCTTTGTTTGATTAGCGCCCCTGATACGATTCTGAGCAGGGGCCGTCAGAAGTTTCGCGGCAGTAGTCTAGCAGCTGAACTTCATAGACGATCAGCCGTTTACGAGATAGTGATTTTCTAGATAGCGACTTCAAAGTTTTACTAGCCAAACTGAAAATGTTACTAGCCAAACTGAAAATTTTACTAGTACTGAAAATAGCCCAACTGACGCAACAATCGAATGTACCACAAGTGTTTGACGCCCAATGTTAGTGTTTTCTGCCGAGAGGCATTGAGAACAAATATTTAAACAGACAATCATAACCAAGTTAATGTTTATGTCCTGACTTCAAGCTTTTGATAGTATCAAGTGGAGAAATAACTGACAAAGTCCCCATGTGAACTGTGGTGGGATATTTATTTATTTATTTATTTGTAAGTAGAGCAGCTCGCAATTGGCTCTGGAAGAAAACTTAGACAAGACACATTCATGCCTATGTACACTAAATTCACTCACAGACAAGCATGCATCACTCCAACATGAAATCAACCAGCAATCTGACTCGAAACCAACAGCTTGTTTCTAGGTAAGGTGCACCCGCTGCACAAATTTACTGTCAATCTAACCATGTACTCGCTCGCCCGGATGGTTTCAAATAGATGAAATTCTCTCACCAAAAGCGCACTTCATGTTCACACAGCCAGCTTTCAGTATCCAAAAATTCAATACTTTACTCATCCATTCAATTCACATTGCTGATCTTTCACACAGACTTAATCCTATCTCCACCAATGCGCACAGTTCTCTCAATCTGACATACTGACTATCAATTTCACTCAAACCCTTGTATACTGAATCTTTTCACTCATTCGAGACGATCAGCATGTGGACACGCGGCGAACAGCTGCGTGTCCACATGCTGGTCGTCTCGAATATGTTAACATTTCACTCATACTACATGTACAATGAAACTTGTATCATTTGATATGATCGGCTGGTTTAAATGATTATCAAGAAAAGAATTACGCGACGTGTTCTTTGGTGAAGAAGAAAGGAACCTTGATTTGGCCAAAGCCAACAATGGCCATTTTAGAGAGAAACAAGACTTTCATTGTATTCAATGGCACTGGCAGTCTTGCTTTTCTCTAAAATTCGCATGCTGGCTTTCGCAAATCAGAGCTGAGATGCTTTAATTAAACTTCTCTCTCTCTGAAAAATTCGTTGTAACTTGCATACATGTCAAAACAATCTTTTTCACACATTTTCATTCATGGCATGCTCACCACAAGACTAGCACTGACAATTTCTGAGGTCAAAAAAGAAAGAAAGAAAATCATCATACTATTATAACAACAGACTGTTATGCTATAAACTAAACACAAAATTACACGTACACCCGTAACAATTGAATGTCATCAGTTATATAAATCTCCAAAGGGGAAACTGATTTCATTAGCTGACCGTTCTGGGAATTAAAACAGGAAGAGAGAGTGTAACGAACGCCTTTAGTGCAGGTTTAGGTCGGACGATGGTGTGACGTCGTTAACAGTTGACCGAATGTACACATGCAAATAATGTACAGATAAGCAATGTTCACGTGCGGTAGTGTAGAGGTGAGCGATGTTCACGTGTCACGTGTGGGTGATAATGTGGTATCGGGAACTATTGCTAGTTAGAGATGCTATACCAGTCGAGCCGAGCGGTCGTTTTCGCTAGGGCTCTGAGGAAGAATTCTGGCTAGAGAATTCGATAGCTGTATATTGAATACAGCGGGGCCGGTACGGAGCGGACACCCCTGGTGTAGGGCCGATGAAGCTGTCCTGAAGGTATCACGTACGTGACCAGGTGCGGACATCAAGCCTTCATCTCTCCTTCGTCCTACCATCACTGGTGCTACGAGCAGCAACGGTAGCGAAGTAAGCCACAGATTCGTGCTACAGGACCACATGCAGTGTTCCGTCAGTGTAGCTATTGTCGCCTAGCGCCGTTAATTTCACGCCTAGGAATGTTCTAAATCTGTGAGTAGTCATTGAATAGTAATATTCAGTTCGGGAATCTCCGTCAAGTTGTCAATGTGATATTGACTGTGTCGACACTAGTATAAAGAGGAGTCGAGTGACGTCTCTCGAGAGAGACAACGACCTCTACGGTAGCGAGTGAATGTGTGAGCGCTGAAGTTGTGAATAACCTATATGCCACTTGTTAGTTATTTGTGCAGATTGTTTTATATGATGTGAATTGTTATTTGTGTAGATTGGTTTATATGATGTGAATTGTGTGGTTTAATGTATGTTATGAGTGTATGAGAATAGTTAAAGAGCGCAAAGAGATATAACTGTGTGGCCTTTGTCCTTCGTTTGTAAGCGCGTGTGTGGTGGATGAAAGAGTATAGTGAACAGAGATAGTGCACCCACCTTTATACTGATTATCAGAACAAACCCACGCACACACTCATTCCATTAGAATAAACGTTTATATATGTAATAATTTAATTCAGTAGCGAAAACACCGTCGTTACAGAGAGCAAAAGAGATGTTTGGGCAGAAAAAAAAACCGCGGTAAAAGAAAGCATGCAAATACATGTGCATGCCCGTGATTCTGGACCTTCCAGTTTTCAGCCATAAGGTCCAAAATCACAGACTAGCACAAACATGGTCACACAAAACCAGCGTAAACCACTGATATAACGACCCAAAGCATGACTGCCAGGCGGGTAAATGCGTGTGTGTAAACTGGTGCCCAACATCGCACACCAACGACACGTTCTTTTAGCCTGTTTGTTCTGGCTTGGCCGTATACACAAGGTTTTATGACCCAGGTCTAGATTTTGTTACGTCACTTCATTCCCTTTGTGTATTTCGAGCACATTTTCGCTTGCAATAAGCTAGGTACTGCTCTCGTCAGCGGACCCACCTAACCACACTTGTGATTGTTCTGTGGCTTTTTTTTTTTTTTTTTTTTTTTTTTTTTCCTGGTTTTTGTTGTCCGGTTCATTGCGTTGTCCGGGGTTGCATGTAGCACTGTTGGTGTTTTGTGCGTTTGTTATTAGTGGGGGAGTTGACCTTGTGTTTATATTTCGTTCGTTGCTGTGTTTGTTCCCTCCCTTTTTGTTTTACTTGGGGTCCGTTTGTCTCATTGCGTGTTGTTGTTTTAAGGTGGGAGATTTCCTGTTGCTGTGAAGTCATCGTCTTTCGCATGTTCTGCGTGCTTTTTTGGAGCCCAAGTTTTGTTGCGACTTGTTGCGTTGTTTTTGCTAGGGGAGTTTTACCCTTTTTGTGCAGTCCTGTTCGCTGCTGTGTTCTGGGGACAATGTGTTTCATTGCGTGATTGGGGCCGTCCGTTTGCCTCTGTTTCCCGGTACTGTAGTGAATTTGGCGCGCCGCCGCGCATCTTTTCCATGTACCTGGAGCCCTGCCCAGTGTGAGACACCAATGTATTTTTGTTTTGGTGCTCGTTGATTATGTCGGCTTTGGTTCCTTGTGTTGTTTCCTTGTGGTCCGTTTGTTTCATGGCGTGTTGTTGTTTTAAGGCGGGAGCTTTCCCGTTGATGTGACGCCTTCTTCTTTCGCGTGTTGTGCGTGCTTTTTTGGGGCCCGGGTTTTGTCGCGACTTTTTGCGTTGTTTTTTGGTAGGGGAGTTTTACTCTTTTTGTACTGTCCTGTTCGCTGCTATGTTCTGTGGGCACTGTGTTTCATTGCGTGTTTGGGGCCGTTCGTTTGCCTCTGTTTCCCGTTGCCGGAGTGAGTTTAGCGCGCGGCCGCGCGCCTTTTTCATATACCCGGAGCATGACCCCCGTGCATTTTGTTTTTGGTGCTCGTTGATTATATCGGTTCATTGCGTTGTTTCCTTGAGCTTGTTTGTTTGTTTGTTTTACTTGGGGTCCGTTTGTTTCATTGCGTGTTGTTGTTTTTAAAGGGAGTTTTCCCGTTGCCGTGATGCATTCGTCTTTCGCACTTTATGCGTGACTTTTTTGGAGCCCAAGTTTTGTTGCAACTATTTGCGTTATTTTTTCGCTGGGGAGATTCCCCTGAAGAACAGTTCGTTCGCTGTTATGTTCTGGGGGCCCCGTGTTTCATTGCGTGTTTGGGTGCCGGAATGAATTTTGCGCGCGGCCGCGCGCCTTTTGTACCCGCCGCCCGGCCCAGTGTGAGACACCAGTGCATTTTTGTTGTTGGCGCTCGTTGCTTGGTTGATCAATCCTCCCGCGAGGCGCGCGGTGTCATCACTTCTTCACACAGCCACTTCAGACACGCTGCTTGAGCCTTGCTCCTACCTGCCTACCTGCTGCGCCGCTTTGCCGTTGGGCTACGCTACACTACGCTGCGCTTCCTCCCTGCTTTCTTCAACGTCGCTTTACCGATCTACGCTTGTCGCTGCCTCTACGCACACTTAGACAGCTGGCATATTATTCTGTTAAGTCCTTTTCAGGACCGCCTTGTTAAGGACTCACCTAGGTGGCTGTGGTTGTCTCTTCGGTCAAGAAAACTTGGTTTAATCTTTTTTTATAAATAATTTTTATTGTGATTCTGATAGTGATTCTTAAACTGATTTTAGATTGGAAATTTTTAGGGGAAGCTGGCCCGACAGAGGTACACCTATGAGGACTTTCTGTTCGGGTCTATGTCTTCTTCTGCTGAGACCGACGATGGATCTGGCTCCTCGTCGGTCTTAGATGACGGTCAGAAAACCCCCGTTGGGGGTAAGAGAAAAAAGAAAGATAAAGATAAACGAAGACGGACTAGGGCTAGGGCCAGCGGTGTCACCAATCTGCATGCACCGACGCCTGCTGCTAGCTTTGAAGGTGGAGGTAGTCTGCCTGTGTTATCCCCTGGCCGGGCCTCATTAGGAGGCTCGGTCGGAGGAGAGCTTAGGGTATTCTCTTCCCCTCCCCACTCCCCGGACATTGCACGTGTCTCTGACACAGTCCCGGGAGAGCTTAGGGCTAGCATCTCCCATCCACAAACTTCTTTGGATATTGGAGAGGAGGGACCTGGCGGAGCTGTTGTGGAAGACTCTACACAGCACCGGTTGGCCCCTCTTGTCCGTCAAAATTCACCCGAAAGTTACAGTATGGATGGACTCCCGCTCCCTCTCATTGTCAACGAAGATATCGAAGACGGTGAGAGTGTTGCGGTGAATTCCACACTAAAATCTGGCAATGTTGAGGGTGACCCGCCTCCCTCTGCTGACGGTGGTTTGTCTGCCGCCGGTGGGGGTGGGGACGGTGATCCCTCACCTAGAACCCCTTTCAGGACAGTTGTCAATAAGAAAGTAAACAAGCTTCGATCTAAACAAAAAATAGTGGACTCGGATGGTGGCTGCCCTGGTCCCGCTGCTGAGGTATGGTGCACCTATCCAGTTAGGGTTCATGATCTTGGGACTGGATCTTCCAGACTCCGGGATCATGGCACGCTTCAGCCCCACCTCTGCGGTGGTGCTGGGGTCGCCCCATCTGAGATCACCTTAAGACAGATAGGTAGGGATGTTTGGATAGTCTCTTGTCCTAACACCAGATCTCAAAAACTGTTAGCAGCTAAAAAGAACCTCGGTGGGGCTGAGGTTGAGTGTACCATCCCCACACCTAGGGTTGTGGGGGTGGCCCACGGAATCCCCCTCGCTGAGGACACTAAATATATTAAAGATTCACTCGCCAAACAGGGATACCGGACAGAAGTGACTAGGCTCACCAATAGAGAGGGGGTCCCCTCGAGAGCGATAAAGATCGACTTTTATGAACTGACAAAGCTTCCTCCTAGAATCAAAATAGGAGTTCACTATCTCTCGATTGAGACGTATGCCCCTCCTGTGCTGCGTTGTTCTAGATGCTGCAAGTTGGGACATACGGCTCGAGTGTGTAGAGCTAAACAGGCAGTGTGTGTCAGGTGCGGCGGCCGTGACCATGTCCGGGATGCCTGCCCTGACACCACAGCACCTAAATGTGTTAATTGTGGTGGCGCACATAGTGCGGCCTACCACAAATGTCCCCAGATAATTCTCCACAGAGAAGCCAATAAAATTAGAAATGAAAACTATATTCCGTACAAGGAGGCTGTAAGGAGGGCCCAAATCAACACTACTAAAAAGAAGGATGAGAATGTTAATAAAGCTCCATTACCGGTAGGTCTGGATACCACAGCGTGGACCAGACCTCCTGCAATTCGTTCACAGCCCGTTCGCAAACAGCCCGCTTTGCAACAAAAAAGTAAACAGTCAATGACGTACAGAGATATATTAGTCCAAAGTACTTCACAGGCTAAAGCAGTAGATAGGGAGGAGAATGATAAATCTCCTCCTTTGCCTCCTCCCCCCCCCCCCCCCATCATTGATGGAAGGGATGGAGGAACAGAGACAGGAATTACCTCCTCGAAGAACTTTGAGATTCGGAGAGGTCCGACAAACTGACGATGGTCCTGGGTTGAAAGAGTTCATGCTCAGGGACATCGCCCAGCAAACTCAAATGTTGATCTCAGCAGTTACTGGGGGAAGTGTGCAGGGGATTGTGATGGCCATGCTGCAGTTTAATCAGCTCATCATGTCCATCCTGGTCCCCATGCTTACAGATCCCAACATTAGCTGACTGATTAAAATAGATAATAGTAAAATTCAAGACAGTGGTGATAGGTTTTTTCCACCGTCATGGGAGTACTGAATAGTGACAAATTAAAAGTCCTGCAGTGGAACTGTCGGGCGATAGGGTCTACTATCCACTATTTAATTAATTACTTGGATAAAAATGATTTCCATGTAATTTGCTTGCAATCCCTGGCTAGGACTAAAGTTAAATTACCTATTATTAGGGGATATCATTATCCACCGATAGTTGAATCTCCTACTAAAATTACTGATAAAATTTATACAGCAATATATGTTAGAACAGGGATTGATCATGTAGTTATGCAGTCACCGGTCCCTATACATGAAACACAACCTATTTATAGTAGTTATATTCAAATTAGAACTAGTACGCATAAGGTTATTAATATACTTAACCTATATGCACCTAAGTCGGTTTCTCCAACAGGTCTGGAATGGTTGTGTGCCCTTCCGGGTGGTGGATGGTTGGTCATGGGTGACCTTAACATCCACCATCCGCTCTGGTACGCAAAGATTCCTGACTCTCGTAATATAGCACATAAACAGGCTGATGATATATCTAAATCTAACTTTCTTATTTTAAATAGTGGTGAACTTACCAGAATCCCTGATAGTATACAACAACACCCATCGGCGGTTGACTTGACCTTAGCCTCCAATAATATTTTCTTGGACGTTTCTTGGGTGTTGGGCGATGATCCGATGGGGAGTGATCATCTACCGATATCCTTGGAACTAATACTTAAAACCCAGTTGGTTAATAATCTCCCCGAATCTAATAGAAAATTTCAATATGATAAAGCTAATTGGTCTTTATTTCAGGAAAATTTTAATCAACACAAAAACACTATAGATACTACTAATGTGGATACATTTAATGATTCTCTAAGTAGAGTGATTTTTAATGCAGCTGAAGTAGCTATTCCACGGAGCAAGGGAATTCCACCGGATAAACCTTCCAATGCTTGGTGGAATGAGGAATGTGATAGGGCTGTGAAGGAAAAAAAGAAATTCTATAATAAATGGAAAAAAACTAGGAACCCTGATGACCATGTGGCTATGAAATCGGCTAATATTCAGTGTAATAAAACTATTGCATTGGCTAAACTTAAATGTCTAGACAATGTGATAACTAATGAAATTAATGATCCGACAGATTTGACAAAGGCATGGAAAATAGTTAAAAAGTTTAAAAATATTAAAAATCCTTCTCCTGTTCCAATAGTTATAAATAACTTAATGTATTCTACTGACCAGGATAAAGCAGATATCCTGGCAGAAACCTTCGCTAATGTTAGTACCACTGAAAAATTTAACCTTGTTGCTAAAAATTTTCGTGTTGCTGAAGAAGATAAGTTGGTACTTGAAGGTTTGCTAATTCCGGAACCGGGAGATACTGCTTTGATTAACCTTCCATATACTATGGAGGAATTAAATTCTGTTTTGTCCCAACTTAAATCTAGAAAAATTTCTCCGGGACATGATCAAATAACTTATATTATGCTGAAAAATCTTCCAATTGATGGAAGTAAACTGTTATTAGATCTATATAATAAATGTTTTGAAGAGGGTCATTTTCCTTTGGCCTGGCAGCATGGTTTAGTGATTCCGATTCCTAAAGCGAAAAAACCTCGAAACCTTGTTTCTTCATATAGACCTATAACCCTAACACCGCATATTAGTAAAGTATTTGAGCGGTTGGTTAAGAACAGATTAGAATATTTTTTGGAAAAAAACAATATTATTCCTAAAGTTCAGGCTGGTTTTCGGAAATTTAGATCTGTTTCCGACCAGCTGTATGCCTTATCATCTTCAATTAAGCAAGCTTTTAAAAAGAATCAAAAAGTTATGGCCTGCTTCTTCGACATCAAACGAGCGTTTGACGTCGTATGGCATAAAAAAACTGTTATATAAGATTTATGCACTTGGTTTAACTGGAAATATTTTCAAATACTTTGAAAATTTTTTAAAACGAACTTTCCAGGTCAAACATGGACAGGCCCTCTCCAAAACACATAGCACTGATTGTGGAGTACCGCAAGGTACCTGTCTTGCTCCTACTCTATTTAATATTATGATGGCGGATCTCCCGGTGTACCTAAAAACTAAGCTAGACAAATACACTAATAATACTGTACAAATATCACAGTATGCCGATGACATAGCCATATGGAAACCAGTTAAAACTAATTCCCGTGAAAGGGAGATATCTAGAGAAAAAGCTATGAAATTTCAAAAGGTTATTGACCTCGTACAAAAGTACTTGGTAAATAATGGTTTTGAGTTGGCACCTGAAAAAACACAGTTAATTATTTTCAGTACTATGAAAGCTAAATTTAGTATTCCATTAACTGTCAGTAATTTTGATATGAAATATTCGCTGACTTTGCTAACTCAAATCAAATTCCTGGGCGTGATCTTTACGTCCACATTAAACTGGACACCCCATATAAACAGCCTTATTTGTAGGGCGAATAAAGCGGTTAACATAATTAGACTCTTAAAATATGAAGTGTGGGGCAGAAATACTAAGCTACTGTTGCACCTCCATCATGCGCTTGTGCGTTCTAATCTCAATTATGGAGCGGAATGTTTTCTCTCAGCATCTAAGCGAGTTCTTAAAATGCTAGAAGCCGCTGAGATGAGATCGCTGAAGTGCATTTTGGGGGTGCCAGAGTTCACCTCAAACAAAGCAGTATATGCCCTCACCAAGATACTTCCCCTGGAACAGTTCCGCTTAAAATTTTGTGCAAACTATTTAAATCGTATGTTCAAAACTTCTAATAACGCCCAGGATATATTTCATAGTGAAGTCAACATGGATCGTATGGAATTAGCCATCCATGCTATCCAAAAACGTAGGATTCAACCATCCTTAACCGCTCTGGTTCACGAGATCCAAGTTAGGGCTGAGGTGGTTCCCCAGACTATAAATCCGATTCCGCTTTCTCCTTATCCGCCTTGGACCCTCCTGGCGGCCTCAATAAGTACGGATATACCAAATATTACTAAAAAAAGTGATTTAAATTTACAAAGAATAGCAACTTTGGATTATTTGGAGACTCGGTATCCACACTCGCTCACTGCATATACCGATGGATCGATTAATGATGCCGGAGATGCGGGGAGCGGGGTGTTTATCCCATCTCTAAATAAAACTATTAGCTATAGTTTGGGTAGGGGCTGGGCTATTTGTACGGTAGAACTTGTGGCCATACTTATGGCCCTTGATCACGTAATGACCCTCCCCCTGCAGATGTATCAGTTTCTTATTTGTACAGACTCCAAATCTGCTTTGCAGAGTCTAAAATGTATTGAATATTCTGGCAGATCTGATATAGTACTAGAAATAAATTTACTGATTAATCAACTCAGTATTAGGGGGGTCAGTGTCGCTCTCCAGTGGGTCCCTTCTCATGTCGGAATCCTAGGTAACGAGGCTGCTGATCGGGCCGCTCGGGCTGGTGCGACCGGTTCGCCGGGAGCCCAGCCCGTGCGGCTCACTCATTCTTTTCAAGATGTTAAAAATAAAATTAATAAAGTTATAGTTGAAATTAGTAATGAAAATAATTTAATATTGGCTAGGGAATATCCAAGCATCCTTGCCTACAGAATTATGAAAAATCATTCGATTTATAAACTGCCTATGGTAGACGGGGCAATCAATAGGATTTGCACTGGTGGTTGGCGTGCCAGATTGACTCGCCCTGCATGTCTCTGCGGCGAGGACTTCACCCCAGACCATGCGGTCTTGGAGTGTGTGGCTTTCGACGCAGAGTGTGCTGAGCTGAGAACAGCTTATCCGGTAGCCTCGTCTCTCCATACAATTCTAGAAAACGCTAATAAGCATACTATTGCTTTAATTACAGATATATTGAAACTTCCTGTCTTTTCTGAGTTAATTTAATATAGTACATTTACCATATAAGTTAGTGGGCACATCGGTGGCCCTATCCTAGGTCTGTCTTGAATTTTTTTTTTTTTTTTCTGACCGTCAAATTAAGTGTAAAGTGTATAGATTTATTTTGTAGATTTTATTCTATAATTCTTAACGGATGGTCCTGAATTTTAACCTAATTTTAGAAATTTTCTTTGAAATAAATTAATGTATAAATGACCGTTGTCTCTGTTCTGTGTCAGAGACCAAAACTCCAGCTATGTATATGAATCTTATATTTTTATCTCGTAATTTTTAACTCTAATTAATCTCTATATAGCGCTCAAATTAAAGTTACAATGGCTAGTCCCTGATCACTTTTAGTGCCAATGGGACATAAAAATGAAGAAGATGATGACGCGCGGTGGGTTTGCTCCGTGTCGGTCTCGGTTCATTGCGTTGTTCCCTGGAGCTTGTTTTTTTTTTTTTTTTTTTTTTTTTTTTCCTGAATCTCCTATCCCCCATTTGTTGTTATGGGTGTGTTTCTAGGCCGCTTGGCTCGTTTAGGAGGGTTCAGTTCAGGTCTTAAAAGTTTGCCTGTTGGTTTGGGTTTTGGCACCGTGAGTCGTTTATCTGGTGTGTCTAGGTTTACGTGTTCCCCGTTTTGTTTCCCCCATTTTTTGTGCCGTTGTCGTAGGTCTCGCATTACTCTGCGCGTTCTTGTTTTTAGGCAGTGTGACCATCTGTTATCAGTTTGAGTTTTGATTTGATGATCTGGTCTCCTAGATTTTTGTGGCGCTTGTATGCGACTATTGGTGGGGAACTGAAAATTTCTTTGCAGTCCTGGTCTCTCATTATTATGTGCCAGTGTTTTTTAATGGCTTTGGATAGTCCTTTAGTTCTGGGGTTGAACTTTGTTGTCATTACCAAGGGTGGGGCTTGGTTCTTCTTTTTCCTGTTTTGTGTTCTTTCTTGTAGGAGTGTTGCCCGTGGTGTGTTGGTAATGGTTTCTGTTTGCATTGTCAGTTCCGTTTGTTCGTACCCTCGTTCAACTAGTTTACGGTGGAACAGTTGTATTTGTCGGTCTCTTTCTTGGTTGTCTGAGCAGTTCCGCACGATTCTGAGGGTTTCTCCCTTGACCAGTCCGTTAAACACTGCTCGGGGGTGAGCTGATTGGTGGTGTAGGTACTGGAAGGTTTCTGTTGGTTTTCGGAAAATTTTGATGTCAAATTTGCCATCCGTTGTGAATCGTCCCCCTTTGTAGACTGTTAGGTCCAAGAAGGTTGCTTCTTTCTCGCATATTTTGTACGTGAAGTTTACCCCTTCTGTGTGGGCGTTGGCCAGTTGAAAGAATTGATGTATTTCATCCTCTTCTGCTTGGAACACCATGAATCCGTCGTCCCGGTATCTGCCGTGGTACATGATTTTGTGTCTTTGTTGGAATTGTTGGGTAACTTCGTCTAGTGTTTTTGCCATGAGTATATCACTGCATGAAGGGGATGGAACCTGCCCCATTGCGCATCCGATTACTTGTTTGTAAAAGTTTCCGTCGAACATGAAGATGTTATTTGTCAACATCAGTTCTAGCAGTGATATTATCGTTTCCCTTTTGGTTGGAGGGAGGGGGGGGACGTTTAGTGTCGTTGGTAGTTTTTCCCTTGTTGCTTTGACTAGTTCGTCTTGTTGGAGGACTGTATACATGTTGGATACATCATACACACAGATTTTTACGTCCCTCGGGAAGGTGTTGTTTTCGATCCAGCGTATGAACGCCGGTGTGTCTTTGATGTGGGTTTTCAGTTTTTCCACATACGGGAGTAGGAAGAAGTCTACCAAGTGCCCGAGGTAGTATGTTGGAGTGGCTACTTGGGAGATAATTGGTCTTCCCGGTATGCGAAGGCCGTTGATGCCATTTTGTTCGGCTTCTCGTAGTTGTTGTGGTGTCAGTTTGTGTGTTTTGGGGAGGATGTACAGGTGCGCTGGGTCCCTGTTTTTCTCCGTTTGTTGGAGGAATTTGTATGTTGTGATGTCAATTTCTTGACTGGTTAGTAGTTGTTGGATGATTTTCATGACCTGTTGGTGTAGGTCACTCATGTTAGGTGCTGGAATGTTTGTGTAGTGGATTCCTCTTAGTTGGAGTTCTACTTCTTTGACATAGTCTTCTCGGTTCAGAATGACTATGGACGTGCTCTTGTCAGCCTTCTTGATCACTATATGTGGGTTGTTTTTAATTTCTTGCAGCGCACGTTTCTCGTCCATTGAGAGGTTGTACCTCACTCTCTGTTGCTGTAGGTGTAGGAGTTCCTCATGTGTGTTGTTGATATATGTTTCTAGTGCGTTGTTCCCCTTCAGTGGTACGAAGCCTGAGTTCGTCCTGAAAGGGTGCATTTCTTTGGTTTGGTTTGGTTCTGAGAATTGGTATTTGCATCTCATTTTACGGGCCATTTCAAGAAAGTCGGAGATTATTTCCCGTGGGGTGTGTTGTTTCCTTGGGGTAGGGATGAATTTTATCCCTTTGGAGAGTAGAAGGTATTGTTGGTCTGTAAGTTTTGTGTTGGATAGGTTTATTACATACTCTCTTGCTTTCCTCATTTTGAGGTCTTTGTCCTGGGATTTTTGTTTTCTCCAGTGTTTTTGGTTTCGGGCCATGGCGCGTAGTTTTTTCCCTTTTCCGTTTCTCGCCATATCGTGTGTTGTTGGGTATTCGTATCGTTTCTTAAGGCGGCGCTTGTGGTTGAGCGCTGAAATGCCTCTTGCGCGCGGCCCTTTGCTGTTTTATGCTCGTTGCGCTGCCCGGGGTGATTCATCAGTTCGGAATGTCTTGTCGGCGCGCGTTTGGTCCCTTTCCTTGGTTGGTGCGTGTGCTTTGATTGGTGCCGCGCGTTTGTTGTTGCACGCTGGCGAGCACGTGTGATTTTGGAGCTCCTGCGGTCGGGGGCCGGGTGGCCTAGTGTGAGTCATCATTGATGACTGTCGGTGCGCGTTTGTTGTGTTTGCTTTGATTGGTGCCGCGCGTTCGTGTTTCCCTCCTCCGGGTGTCCCCGGTTTTGGGGGTGTGTGTATAACTGGTGCCAAACATCGCACACCAACAACACGTTCTTTAAGCCTGTTTGTTCTGGCTTGGCCGCGTGTGTATAACTGGTGCCAAACATCGCACACCAACAACACGTTCTTTAAGCCTGTTTGTTCTGGCTTGGCCGTATACACAAGGTTTTATGACACAGGTCTAGATTTTGTTTTGTCATCCCATTGCGTATTTCGAGCACATTTTTGCTTGCAATAAGCTAGGTACTGCTCTCGTCAGCGGACCCACCTAACCACAATGGTGATTAACACCGAACTTTTTTGTTGTGACTGTTCTGTGGATTTCTATTCGTTGGTGTCACATTTTTGTTTTTCAGTTCATTGTGTTGTTGGGGGGAGGGGGGGGGGGTTGTTTGCGAGTCGCACTATTGTCCATTGTTTTTGTTTTGCGGTGTGTTTGGCCGTGTTAGGTTATCAATGCCTGTGTTTGGCTCTGGTTAGGTCTGTTCGTTTTTGTTATAGTACTTTGGTGTTCCGTCCAAGTATTCCCATCTTCCGTTGGTTAGGTCAAATGAGTACAGGTTTTTGTTGTATTTGCCTTTTGTGAATAGTTCGATGAGGTTCATAAAGTGGTTTCAGCGGCTGCGTTGTCTCTGAAAAGGCCCCTTAAGGCCGCCCATTCTAAGAAGATGGTTGGGTTTAACCCGTTGGTGAAGATGAAGGCTGCGAGGAGGATTCTTCCCCAGTGTTTGACATTTTTGGTCCACATATACTTTCGTATATTTCTAGGCCATCTGTTTGCCGGGCCCAGAAGGTCCTGTAGTTCCATCCAGGCTTCAAAAGTTTGCCTGTTTCTCGCTGGTGTGTTAGGATGTTGTTTATTCATTTCGTATTGTTTCTCAGGGTGGTGTGTTGGCCACCTCTCAGCGCTGTGGTTGTGCGCTGAACTGGTTATTGCGCGCGGCCTTTTGCCGTTTTATGCCCCCCGGGCGTGCGTGGCCTCGTGTGAGTCATCATTGAAGACTGTTGTTGGTACGTTAGCTCTGAGTCATCCACTGCTCAGGCCCGCGTACGCGTGCTCCGTCTCCGCATTTGTTACTATGTGTACCCTTTTTGTTGCGACAATTGTGCGTTTGTTTTTGGTGGGGGCTCTCTCTCTTGGCTTGACTTCGCGAACGAAGATTCTATAGGGCTTGCCCACGTCGTCTGCAGGGTCATAGTCCGTGGGCGTTTCCTAAAGCCTGCGCGGTGGAGCTTTTTGGTGGAGTGCAGTGTGCGCAGTACTGGCCCCACCCTTTAAACCCTTGGTTCGTTTGCCATGGCCCAGCAAGCTGGGACGGTGGCATCGAGGTCCACGGGTCGTAGGTTTTATATCAGACTGTCCTTGTCTTAGTCTCTGGCTCAAAAGCCTGGTGGGGGAGTCAATCTTGTATTACTGTCCGTTTGTTGTGTCATTTCATTTCTTTTTTTGTTGGTTGTGGGGGCAATGTGTTTCATTGCGTGTTTTGTTTTGTCAGAGGCCGTTTGTTTTGCCTCTGTTTCCCTTTTTGCGTTTTGGGTGTCGGAATGATTCTTGCTATGATTCTTGCGCGCGGCTGCCCGCTATTTTATACCCGTGGCGTGGCCCAGTGTGAGACACCAGTGACTTTTCGTTGTTGGTGTTCGTTGATTGGTCGAACATTCATTCTTTCCTTCCCGCATGGCAGGTTCTATCCATTAAGGTTACGGTTCATTGCGTTATTTCCGCGTAATCTTTTTTTTTTTTTTTTTTTTGGTTCTCCTTTTCCTCATTTGTTATGAGTCTGTTTCTAGGCCATTTTTTGGGCGCGTTCGGAGGGTCTTGCCGTTCAGTTCAGGCATTAATCTCTTGCTTGTTGGTTTTGGGACTGTGCTTCGTTTATCTGGTGTGTATGGGTTAATTTCATACCACTCCTTGGTTCAGGTCTGCGCGCTCCCAGTCTTTTTGGCATGTGCCGTTGGCTCAGCGTTGTCCGCGTTTGTTTTCGGCAGTGTGATCATCTGTTCTCAGTTTTGAGTTTTGATCTGGTCTCCGAGGTTTTTGTGGCGCTTGTATGCGACTATCGGAGGGGAACTGAAAATTTCTTTGCAGTCCTGATCTCTAGTTATTATGTGCCAATGTTTTGTTTTTTTTATGGCTTTAGATAGTCCTTTGGTCCTGGGGTTGAATCTTGTTATCATTACCAAGGGTGGGGCTTGGTTTCTCATTTTCTTATCTTGTGTTCTTCCTTGTAACAGTGTTGCCCGTGGCATGTTGGTAATGGTTTCTGTTTGTTTTGTCAGTACCGTTTGTTCATACCCTCGTTCGACTAGTTTTTGATGAAACAGTTGTATTTGTCGATCTCTTTCGTGGTTGTCTGAGCAGTTTCGCACGATTCTGAGCGTTTCTCCCTTGACCAGTCCGTTCAGCACTGCTCGGGGGTGAGCTGAATGGCAGTGTAGGTACTGGAAAGTTTCTGTTGGTTTTCGGTATAGTTTAATGTCAAATTTGCCCTCTGTTGTGAAGCGTTCCCCTTTGTAGACTGTTACGTCTAGGAAGGTTGCTTCTTTCTCGCAGATTTTGTAGGTAAAGTTCACCCCTTCTGTGTGGGCGTTGGCCAGTTGGAAGAACTGATGTATCTCATTCTCTTCCGCTTGGAATATCATGAAACCATCGTCTCGGTACCTGCCGTGGTACATGATTTTGTGTCTCTGTTGGAATTGTTGGGTGACTTCGTTTAGCGTTTTTGCCATGAGACTATCACTGCAAGATGGGGAGGGAACCTGCCCCATCGCGCACCCTATTACAGTTATGCCGCGCCTTCAGGTCTATGCGCGCACAGTTTCTATTCTGGCATAATTATGCCGTTGTTGTGGCCACACAGGGCAATTGCTTCCGGTGCATGTAGTAACTTTTCCGCCAGAAATAGTTCAAAAAATTTCCTCCCTTTTTGCCATTTTTTTAGGGTGTAAAACTTCAATTGTGTGCCTTTTTTGGCGTTTTGAGCAACAAAAGGCATGACAGGTGGTGTGAAAAAGAGCAAAATCTGGGTAATTTTAGTCGACCTAGTGTGTTCATGGGAGCCTAATTGGGGCATGTGCACGGTTGTATGCAGGCTTGCAGACGACAGTTTTGTCATGGGGTACTTAGTGCATTTGAGTGTTGTGAAAAATGCTAACTCTTAATTTTTTTAAGAATTGCTGAAATAGCTTCTCCTGGGATGTGCTTCACGTGGATTTTTTGTTTTGGCAGAAAAGTTCTTCGTTCATAGTTTTATGCTGCAAGAGGCTAACAGATAACAGTGTGTGAAAAGGGGGAGTAACCTAATTGCCCTGTGTGGCCTGTAAAGGCAGAGTGAATTTTTCTACTATTGGCGTTTGGAAGGAGATTGTGCCAAAAAATCGACAATTTTTGCTTTTTATGCTGATATCAGGTGTTTTTAGGCCATGTTGGCACTTTTGATGCCATACAGATAGCTTTATTTAGCTGTATAAGGATTATAGTGGCAAAATGGTGCATATTTGTGCGAAGGGGCAAGAAAAGGCTAGAAAACACACAGGAACAATCCCAGGTCACATTTTCTGTCATAGTAGTCATTCAGAAAAACCCTTCTGACAAGGTAACAGTCATTTCGGTGTCATCTAGATGAAATTTAGTTAAATTTGATTTTTGTCGGGTGGCCGATTTTTTGCTTTTGTTTTGACTGCATTCAAACATACCCGTTTATCCTGCACAGTGTATTTTGGGCTTTGTGAGGGTCATCTTAGTGAAAACATGCTGTAAACTGCAAACCTCAGTGTGGTGACACCAAAACATGTTGTTTTGACTGGTTTCTGAAGTCAGTTTAGATGGTGTGTGGTGCGGTGAAAGGCACGGTTGTCATAAATATTATCGAGAAGTTTGTGTGTGAGAAATCTCTTCACCTTTTTCAAACACAAATCATCCTGCTGTATCCTGAGCATATCTATTATGCCTAAAAATCTATGCCACACATTTCCATCCACCCACCACCCACCCCAAACACCACTTTCTTGCCCCCGTGCCCCCCCCCCCCCCCCCAATAATCCCTCACCCCCAACCCTCAGTCATGGTAAGCCTAACCTTACTATGCTAACTCAGATCCTAAAACTATGTTAACCCTAAAACTAACTCTACTATGCTTACCCTAATAATACTAACCCAAAGCATTTAACACACACACCCCCTCCCCCCCCCCCCCCCCCCCCCCCCGAATGAGCACACGCGTTCACGTGAATTTTTTTGCTACTTTTTCAATCATTTTACACTATTTAAAGCATTCTGCTGCTTTGCCATGCAAAGTAGTCAAAGTCAGAGAAGCACCTTGGTCCCTTGAGTTGGCTGGTACAAGGATTTGTAGCTGTTTGCAAGAAAAAGCATGTTGGCTGGTGATTCATTTTCAGAAAAAGTGCGGAACATAGCGTCAGTTGCCTTCAGTATCTTAAGCCTTGTTTAAAGCTGGATGGAGGGAATAAAAGAAATGACACCTCATGCAGACTAGTTGTGGTTAGGCAGTTTGCTGAATTTTTTAAAACAGTGCAAGGGCTTTTCTATGTTGTCCAGTTGGGTTCAAAGTTGAAAAAACTGTCAAAATGGTTCCTGCTTGGGGGGTAGTATAGCAAATAAATTGCCCAAAAATAACCAACTGTTGAAAATTGTAGTTGCTGGTTGTTTTGAATGCGTAACATGTGTGTCTGCTTGTCTGCAAAATATAGGGTTGCTAGCTTGAACATAAGTCTTTCTCTTTGGGTCTTTACTTGTGTGGTGCTGACAGTCAGCCGCAGGAGCGAATGGTACTCCGGGCACCAAGGGGTGCAGGTAGTAATTTTGGTGCAGCTTTAAAACCATCAGCCATTCATGTCTGAAACTTGGCAGTGTATCTTCTTATAGGGTATGGTTATCAGTGATAAAGTTTTGATTGCAGCTGACAACTTTGTTTGTTTCATTACAGGCCACACAGGGCAATTGCTTCCGGTGCATGTAGTAACTTTTCCGCCAGAAATAGTTCAAAAAATTTCCTCCCTTTTTGCCATTTTTTTAGGGTGTAAAACTTCAATTGTGTGCCTTTTTTGGCGTTTTGAGCAACAAAAGGCATGACAGGTGGTGTGAAAAAGAGCAAAATCTGGGTAATTTTAGTCGACCTAGTGTGTTCATGGGAGCCTAATTGGGGCATGTGCACGGTTGTATGCAGGCTTGCAGACGACAGTTTTGTCATGGGGTACTTAGTGCATTTGAGTGTTGTGAAAAATGCTAACTCTTAATTTTTTTAAGAATTGCTGAAATAGCTTCTCCTGGGATGTGCTTCACGTGGATTTTTTGTTTTGGCAGAAAAGTTCTTCGTTCATAGTTTTATGCTGCAAGAGGCTAACAGATAACAGTGTGTGAAAAGGGGGAGTAACCTAATTGCCCTGTGTGGCCTGTACAGCGCTTTGTTGAGGCGGCTGTGTTATTTTCTGTTTTGGTTTGTGTGTATACACTGTGCTTAACAGGCGTCGTTATCGTGGGCCCCGCGCCGTTATGCGCGTTTGTTTCGGGCAGTGTAATTTGTTGCTATGCGTTAGATCATTTGGGTCCCAAATTTTGTTGCGACTTTTGTGCCTAATTGTTATTGGTGGGGAGGTAAGCATTGTTTAACAGTCCGTTCGTGACTGTGTGGTTTCCTTTTTCTTGTCTTTCTCCTGGTGCGGCAGGTTTCATTCCTTTCGGTTTCGATTCATTGCGTAATTTCATTAAGGTTGTTTTCCTGAATCTCCTGTTCCCCATTTATGTTACGGGCCTGTTTCTAGACCAGTTTTCGGCCAGTTATTCCGTCCAGGCCTCAATGGTTTGCCCGTCAGTTGAGTTGGGTCTTGAAACTGACTGTGTGTTGTTTATGTCACGTCAGTCTGGGTTCAGGTCCACGCGCTCTTAGTTTCTTGGCATATGCCGTTATCGTGGGTCCAGCGTCGTTATGCGCTTTTGTTTCGGGCTGTGTATTCATCGGTTCTGGCGGTTTTGTTTTGTTTTTATCTTCCCGTTTAGAAGTGAAGTCAAGGCTTGTTTCGCCCTGGGTACCGTTTTTAGGTTGTACCTTCCCCTATCGGCTGAACTAGTCATGTGCAGTTCTCGTGGTTCAGTGGGCCGTTTAGTTGAGATTCATAGTGTTCAGTTGTTGGTTAACAGCTGTTGTACAGCTTAGCGTTGTTCCCTTTATAGCCTGAGGATGATCAGTTCTTCCCCAAGGTTTTTTTAAAATTTTTCGCTTTTTGGCGAAAGGAGCCCATGTTCGGGTTGTTTCAGGTTTGTGGAGTTTGTCCACAAACCGTTGCTTCTTCTGGCTCTCCTGGTATTCTTTCTTCTAGATGTTTCAGAGTCTCACTTCATTGTCTGCTGGTTGTTTCCCTATGAACCAGGTTTAGTTCGTTTGTGCGCACGTCAATCTTTAGTTTCGACAGGGGTGCGAGCAGGGAGGACCGGGAAGAGTCTCTTAGCTCTTTAAGTTTCCATTGGAGACATTGTTGGTCTTGTTCAGCCTTTTTCCGGTCTCCGTTGAATGATGCTCTCGACTTTAAGGTCAGTTTCTTGGCGTGTGCCGTTATCGTGGGCCCCGCGCCGTTATGCGCGTTTGTTTCGGGCGGTGTAATCAACGGTTCTTAAGTCTGTGTTACCTCAAGTTTGAGGTCTGTTGCGGGCGTTCGCCTTCACTCGTTACCGATGTGTCTCATGTTCCGGAATGTTGCGTTTACAGTCTGTCCACTGCTCGTCGCGTGCTTAGGCTACTCCTCTTGGTTGTGTAGTATATCCAGTTTTGGAGTTTAGCGCGTTGGCTGTGGGTTGGCGAGGTTCGGCGCGCTCAATTCATGAGTGACTGATACACCGCCCATCGTGATGTGAGCGTTGATTAGTCAGCCACTGCATGCGGGCCGCGAGCCGGGTCCGTTTCTGCGAGGCGGCTGGGCATGGGGTGAGGGGGTTGCCTCTCAGATGGTGTTGATTTACAAGCACATTGTTGGAACATAGTTCTATGCGTTCTTTACTTTTAGATCTGTGACTTGTATCAACAGTTGCAGGGTGTTCACAGATTTATAATGTTTGATTCAGAGTGTGAAGTCGGGCCTGGCTCATGAGTCACTTCCAAAGATTGTACCCTCCTTGTGATTTTTACTCTGTACTGTTGCATAATGTTTGGTCATCGGTATTTGGGTGGCTGCGCCGTGCCACCTGTTAGCATATTCACGTTGCAAGTTCAAAGTTGGGCTTGAGATATTACATGCGTGTACTTGTGTGCCAACATTTTCGGCACAGGTTATTGTACATACACTGTGTGTGTTTTTTCGGACGGTCCAGATGTCGTTATGTGTCCACCTTTCCATATTGGTTAGATATTTGTACACACGTGGGTTCATGTGTCAACATCCCGTTCTCTGGGCATATTTTGTTTGGGTACCGGTTTTAGGTTGTACTTTCCCCTACCGGCTGGATTTCTGTTAACCCTTGGCTGCCTATTGCGCTTTTTGTCAAGGGGATTCCTGCAGGATTCACCTCGACCAAACACACTACAGACAGCGCAAATTAACTCTTTGGCCATCGGAATCATTTTTTTGTTACGATGATTCATACAAGAATGATCATGACAAAAAGCACTACTGTCAACCAAAAAGTAATTAGTGTGCCAGTCGATGATTTTGGACCTTCGAGCCGCCTGTAGGCTGTAAAGTCAATAATAATAATAATATGAGCGCAGACGAAAGAAAGAAGAGCCAGTGCCCACAGCAACAGTCCCAGGCTTCACCTGTAGCAAATGCAACAGACATTGCCGCTCTCACATTGGACTGATTAGTCACAGCAGGCACTGCAAATCTTAAAAACGGACTGACCCAGCAAGCGCATATACTCCATTGTCTTCCGAGACAGAAGGATGCCAACAACTAATAATAATAATATATATATATATATATATATATATATATATATATATATATATATATATATATATATATATATATATATATATATATATATATATATATATATATATATATATAGTTCTTGATAAATGCAGTATCCCCAGAATGAGCTGAAGGTGTTGTACATAAAAATTAGATTACTATACTCTAAAACTAAAATGATGAATAATACAACTTAAGAACTTAAGATAAAACATACATATACATGTAATTACTTAAACACACACTCACTCAGCTCTGTGCATGTACAATTAAAATGCAAAGCAGTGCACATAACCAGGGGTAACTGACCCATTAAAAAAACAGTCAAGCACACATTTCATAATTGATACTCTGAGGTTGTGCTGGTCTGTGATTTGTAGATCATACAACTCTCTTCATGGATGACAGTGCAAAAATTTGAATTGATTGAAAACAATCCACTTACTATGTCCCACAACTCATGGCCAACATGAGACATAACTTCTAATGGGTCCTTGTAAATGCAGGGGCTCATGAGAGTTTATGCTTCTTGCTTATGAACTGTTCTGTCTGAACCAAAAGCTGAAATTCAGCTCTTGGGGATTAGCTCTTGGGGATTTTGAGAAAGTTAAAGACTGTCCCCTGTCTCTTCTAAGCAGTAAGGTGAAAAAAAAAATCACAGACCAGGAAATTTGTTTTGATTGTTTGATTGCACCCATTAAACATCCCATGACCTCACTTTGAGATAAAGAGTAGACTGATGAGCAAATGAAATGCAACATCTTCTAAACCATTGGCAACACTAAAGTGTTTTCGATGGTTCCAAAAATATCACATCTCCTTTGCTCATCCGTATATATTCATAAATATTTTCCTCTCCCAGCTGGATGGTCCAAAACAACAGACCAGAAACCATTACTGAAAGATCAATTCTGTGGGTTCAACACCTCTTGATCTCACACACCTTTGGCTTTTTTTTTTGGCCATGGAAATTGCCTTGAGGACGTACACAACTGCTTTCTCAAGTTGTTCCGGATTGTTGGCAAACCCAAACCAACAGGCAAACTTTTAAGACCTGAACTGAACCCTCCTAAACGAGCCAAGCGGCCTAGAAACACACCCATAACAACAAATGGGGGATAGGAGATTCAGGAAAAAAAAAAAAAAAAAAAAAAAAAAAAAAAAAAAAAAAAAAAAAAGCTCCAGGGAACAACGCAATGAACCGAGACCGACACGGAGCAAACCCACCGCGCGCCTCGCGGGAGGATTGATCAACCAAGCAACGAGCGCCAACAACAAAAATGCACTGGTGTCTCACACTGGGCCATCACTCGCTGAGACGCCACAGCGGAGAACGGACCACCGCTCCGCTGATCAACCAACCGAGACGACACAACGCGCTGAGACGGTTCACCGCACAGCTCGCCATGTCTAACCACGGACGTCAACCCGCCCCTTCAAGGGCGAACCGCCGAAACACCGACTCAAGGCATCCGGCAACTATTCAGACGGAAGCCACAACCCAAGAAGAACCACAGTACCAAACGGTCACGTTTCCAGCTTTCCCAACCTACGACCCAAACGAGCCCTACGCCGTTTTCCTCGAGAAACTACGAGCCTTTACCGCCAGTGTAAGGGCACTCACACCAGAGAGAACAACCGGCCGCTTCACAAGCGAACTGGCCGACCACTTCGTTAACAACCCATCGAGTACTACGTACTACAACTATCCACTTGAAGCGACACTCCAGCTCGAGCCACCGTCCGAATCAGAATCCGAAGCGGACCTTACACCAACCCCTCCGCCAATCCACATCCCCGACCACCTGACCCAGGAGAGGGAGTGGACGAAGAGGGAGAAGAAGGTACGCATAGGAACCATGGACCTCGACGGCCTCGTGCGATTACTTACGACAGCTATGCCAGCGATTCTCTCCACGGAGGGAGAATACTACCACAGAGCGTCAACCACAGTCAGATGGCTGTTCGATCAAGGGAACCTGAAAGACCACCAACCACCGAAGACCACCCACACAGGCTGCCAAGCGACCCTTCAGGCACAAGAAGCAGAGACCCAGACCATGCCACAGCCCCCAACCAAATCAACGGGATGCCAGGCATCACAAATCACCAAAACCAAAGGCACCTGCACCCAGCCACCCGCCACCCAAGAATCAGAAAGACCAACACGAGAAGCGGAGTCACAAACCGCACCTCCACCCAAACCACGAACGAGATCAACAGGGAGCCAGGCCTCCCAAGCGACCAAGACGAAAGGCACCAGCACCCCACCCACCACTACCAAGGAAGCAGAAAGCCTCACCGACCTAGCCACCACCACAGCGGCCAGTACAAACACGGTACCAGTCACCACCAAGGACCAAGCTACAGACCCCACCCCGACACCGCGTCCAACCGGCGCACACACCGAAACCACCACCCACCGGCGACGCCACCGACCACCCAAGAAAGTTCGAGACCAAAACAAACGCCCGGCGCTCCTCCCGACACCCCCACCACACCTCCGCCTGCCACCGCGGAATCACAGCGCACCCCTCTCGTCTCAGCGGCCGACCCCCAGGCCTAGACTTCACTGGCCGCCACCACCACCACCCTACTTCCCCAGACCCATCTTCAACCGGCCACGGTTCCCCCGGCCACCCCCACCACCACCGCCACCACTCCTTCAACAGTTTCTGGAGTGGTTGACGGTCCACCACCCACCAGCCTGGCGATAGCTACGGTTCCCCGGCCACACCACCCACCTCCTGCACCATCAACCGCCCGGCCCCGGCAGCACCACCAGCCAGCTGTGCGACGGATCGACAAACAGACAGAAAGACAACTTCCCCCCCCCCCCAACCCCCAGGCCCACCCCCCCCCCCCCCCGGACGAAATCAACGAGAGTTGGAAGTCCCAGTCCCTGTCAAATCAAGCAAAGCACACTGGGCCGGGCGGCGGGTACAAAAGGCGCGCGGCCGCGCGCAAAATTCATTCCGGCACCCAAACACGCAATGAAACACGGGGCCCCCAGAACATAACAGCGAACGAACTGTTCTTCAGGGGAATCTCCCCAGCGAAAAAATAACGCAAATAGTTGCAACAAAACTTGGGCTCCAAAAAAGTCACGCATAAAGTGCGAAAGACGAATGCATCACGGCAACGGGAAAACTCCCTTTAAAAACAACAACACGCAATGAAACAAACGGACCCCAAGTAAAACAAACAAACAAACAAGCTCAAGGAAACAACGCAATAAACCGATATAATCAACGAGCACCAAAAACAAAATGCACGGGGGTCATGCTCCGGGTATATGAAAAAGGCGCGCGGCCGCGCGCTAAACTCACTCCGGCAACGGGAAACGGAGGCAAACGAACGGCCCCAAACACGCAATGAAACACAGTGCCCACAGAACAGCAGCGAACAGGACAGTACAAAAAGAGTAAAACTCCCCTACCAAAAAACAACGCAAAAAGTCGCGACAAAACCCGGGCCCCAAAAAAGCACGCACAACACGCGAAAGAAGAAGGCGTCACATCAACGGGAAAGCTCCCGCCTTAAAACAACAACACGCCATGAAACAAACGGACCACAAGGAAACAACACAAGGAACCAAAGCCGACATAATCAACGAGCACCAAAACAAAAATACATTGGTGTCTCACACTGGGCAGGGCTCCAGGTACATGGAAAAGATGCGCGGCGGCGCGCCAAATTCACTACAGTACCGGGAAACAGAGGCAAACGGACGGCCCCAATCACGCAATGAAACACATTGTCCCCAGAACACAGCAGCGAACAGGACTGCACAAAAAGGGTAAAACTCCCCTAGCAAAAACAACGCAACAAGTCGCAACAAAACTTGGGCTCCAAAAAAGCACGCAGAACATGCGAAAGACGATGACTTCACAGCAACAGGAAATCTCCCACCTTAAAACAACAACACGCAATGAGACAAACGGACCCCAAGTAAAACAAAAAGGGAGGGAACAAACACAGCAACGAACGAAATATAAACACAAGGTCAACTCCCCCACTAATAACAAACGCACAAAACACCAACAGTGCTACATGCAACCCCGGACAACGCAATGAACCGGACAACAAAAACCAGGAGAAAAAAAAAAAAAAAAAAAAAGCCACAGAACAATCACAAGTGTGGTTAGGTGGGTCCGCTGACGAGAGCAGTACCTAGCTTATTGCAAGCGAAAATGTGCTCGAAATACACAAAGGGAATGAAGTGACGTAACAAAATCTAGACCTGGGTCATAAAACCTTGTGTATACGGCCAAGCCAGAACAAACAGGCTAAAAGAACGTGTCGTTGGTGTGCGATGTTGGGCACCAGTTTACACACACACAACCAGTTCAGCGCACAACCACAGCGCTAAGAGGTGGCCAACAAACCACCCTGAGAAACAATACGAAATGAACAGCTCAACACACCAGCGAGAAACAGGCAAAATTTTGAAGCCTTGATGGAACGACAGGACCTTCTGGGTCCGGCAAACATACGAAAGTATATGCGGACGCTGCACCATGGCAAACACGCCAACACGCAACGTAAAACACAGGCAGGGATAACCTAACACTGCCCAACAAAAACAACGAAAAACAGTGCGAGTCGCACACAACCCCCCCCCCCCTCCCCCCTTCGTCCAACGCAATGAGTTGAACTGAAAAACAAAAAGTGACACCAACGAATAGAAATCCACAGAACGGTCACAACATAAAGAAAAGTTCGGTGTTAAGCCGCTGTGGTTAGGTGGGTCCGCTGACGAGAGCAGTACCTAGCTTATTGCAAGCAAAAATGTGCTCGAAATACGCAATGGAAAGAGTGACTAAAACAAAATCTAGACCTGTGTCATGAAACATTGTGTATACGGCCAAGCCAGAATAAACAGGCTCCTGAACGCGTTGTTTGGTGTGCGATGTCGAGCACCATTTCATACACACACGATCGTTGGGGACTACCCTCGCCGTGCTTTCCCGCGTTAGATTGGCCCTCGTGCTGATCCACCAACAACTACACAACGAGACTGCCTGGCTTGGTCACACTTTCACGAGTGGCACAGGTCTAGTCACACAACAGTAACTTTCTCACCAACAAAGACTGAAAAAACAAACAACCAAAAAACCAACACAAGGCGAAAACAAGCCTTGACCTCACTTCTAAACTGGAAGTAAAAAAAAGTACCAATGGGTACACCGCCCGAAACAAAAACGCATAACAAACGCGGGGCCCACTTTGGGGAAGAATAATCCTCAGGCTACAAAACGGGAGCTGGATTGATGCCAAACGGTGAGGCAGTGTACGTAGCCTAAACAAAGCACTGCACAACAGCAAGGGCATACTATGCCAGAATTAAAACTGATCGAGCATGATTCATGCACACCGACCGACGAGCGATCCAAAACGGGGCTGACATAACCGCAGCCGCCCACAGGCCATCTCAGCGCCCGTCCACAGAGCTAAATCAACGGCAAACAAGCCGTCCGAATAAACGATACGAAAAGGAAAAACAAAGCTATAGCGAAAGGAAAGGGAAAAACAACGTCAGCGACAAATTAATCCCAAACAGATTTGTGTAATGAGTCGCACCACGAATGGCCGCAACGTGTGAAATAACGGGTGCTGAAAATGTTGACGCGCACGTACACGCAAGCACTATCTCAAGCCCAACTTTGAACTGGCAACGTGAACATGCTACCAGTTGGCGCGCCGGGGGCCGCTCAACCACCCGATGACCAAAGATTATGCAATATCACAAGGAGGGCACAGCCTTTGGAAGTGACTCAATATTCTGACTCAAACCCGTAAATTTGAGAACACTCTGGGACTGGTAACACAGATACCAAGTAACCAACAATTGCATGTGCATGTGTAGTATTTTGGTTGTTGTTTGTTTTTCCCCCTCTTCTTCCTTCTTATTTCTTCTCTCTAACCAAATCTCGCCAAAAAATATCATAGCGCAAAACCACAGCGCAAAGGCAAACAAGCCGACCAAAGAAACCTCCGAAACACGAGGGTAAACAATAATCCCAGGCCAGAATCCGCAACATCGGAAAAATCCAAATGAGTCTGGGGTGACCAGATTATCTGATAAAAAATCAACACTGAGAACAGATGAGCACACTGCCGAAAACAAACGCGTAAACAACGCGGCGCGGGGCCAACGGCACATGCCAAAAGACCGGGGTCGCACGGACCTGAACCGAGGCATGGGATGAAATCGACTCATAAACACCGGATAAACAACAAATAATCCCAAAACCAACAAACGAGAGATGGATGCCTGAACAGAACGGCAAGACCCTCCGAACGCGCCAAAAAACGGTTTAGTAACAAACTCTTGACAAATGAGGGACAGGAGAATCAGAAAAACAAAAGTGACGACGCAATGAACCGTTACTGACCACGCGCCGCGCAGAAAGGAAGAAAAATCAACAAACATGGCCTAGAAACAGACTCATAACAAATGAGGAACAGGAAAATCTGAAAAACAAATGACGCGGAAATAACGCAATGAACAGTATGAAACAACACGTTAACAAACGGACAGTAATACAAGATTGACTTCCCCATCGAAAACACACAAATGTCGCCACAAAAGCGTGAGAAACCAAAAAATGGACGAATAGTAACAAATTAATGCGAAGACGGAGCACGCGCAAGCTGGCCTGAGTAGTAGATGAATCAGAGCTAACGTACCAACCACTGACTCACAGAGATCAAACGTGCACCGACAACAGTCTTCAATGATGACTCACACGAGGCCACGCGCGCAGGGGACATAAAAACGGCAACGGCCGCGCGAAATAACCCGTCATAGCCAGCTCGACAGCCGAAGAGAGAGGACGGTTTTTTCCGCTCTCTCCACACAGCTACACCGCACACAGAGTCAAGCAAGCAAGCCAGCAAGAGCGAGCCTTCAGTCACCGACTAACAAGTGTACGGCCTACCGCACAAGTCAAAACCACCCGCCACAACGCAAGCGGCCAGCAAACCAAAATGGACAAGAGGAATAACAGAAAGAAGACCAACCGACAACAGGCGGAAGAGTTTTCTTCCACCCTCCCCAAAGAAGCCACACCACAGCAAACGGCCCGGAGGGAAACAAGGAGCTATCGGCCCCCTCTGTCGCCACCGATACGGCCTCCGGCGCGCCCATACCTCGACCCACAGGCCAGCTGGACGGCACCGGAAGGCAAAATAGTCGTGAGACCATTTGCCTACCCGCCACTCCCACCTGATCTTACCGGGATGCCATCACCCGAATACATGCGACGGATGATGGAGGAACGGGTGGCTCCACAGAGCCCGTATTACGGCCAGCAAGAAGAAGAAGAGGAACCAACACAGGCCCCTCATCAACATCGCCCCCAGTCACCGCCCCAGGAGACGGAGACCGAAGAGTCACAGGAGCCGGACTCGGAGCCCGACACCTCACCCTCCCCGCCGCCGGTCATCCTTCCGGAACACATTACCCGGAAACGGCCGGCATCGTCTGTGGAGGAAGGGACCCGGCTCCGAAGTATTGACTTCACCGACCTAGTAGTTCTACTTCAGGATGCGGTGCCTGCCATCGTGGCGTCCAAGGAGGACACCTACCACCGGGCATTATTCGCCGCTCGGTGGCTGGTTCACACCGGGGCCATCGATGACCTCCGCACTTCCTCTCTAGAGGAGTCAGCCAGCCAGACCGCCACCACCACCTACAAGGATGAAGAAAGCCAGGCAAAGCCGGACCAGACATCTGTAGGGACGGCAGCGGCTCCGGAAACGGCAACCAAAATGACAGGGACCAACACCACCACCGTCAAGCATCAAGGGTGCAACACCGCCGCACCGACCAGAGAAGAAAGGGGCACCACCACCGATCAAGCTCCACATCAGCCGCCACAGCCAACCACACACCAGTCAACCAGCACGGATCCACACCGGCGGCGGCGCTACCGGCCTCCAAAATGGGTCCGACAACAACGCCCACCACTCCTCCCTACGCCACCTCCACATCTCCGCCTGCCACCGCAGCACAGACACCCACCGCGCCCGTTCCAGCGCCCAACCCCCCGGCCCAGGATAGACTGGCCACCACCACCACCACCCAACCTCCCCAGACACAGCCACCACCAGCCACGGTTCTGCCGGCCGCCACCACCACCACCCCCGCCACCACTCATCCAACACCTCCTAGAGTGGCTGGCGAACCAACTCCCCCCAGCCTGGCGATAGCAACGGTTCCCCGGCCACACCACCCGCCTCCTTCACCACCAACCACCCGGCCCCGGCAACAACATCAGCCACGGCGCAACGGAGCGGCAGACAGACAGTGAGACGGCCCTCCCCCCTACCTTCCCCTGGCCCACCCCCCCTTGGACGAAATCAGCGAAAGCTGGAAGTCCCGATCCCGTTTAAAGAATTGATTGATTGCGAAATAACCAGTTCAGCGCACAACCACAGCGCTAAGAGGTGGCCAACAAACCACCCTGAGAAACAATACGAAATGAATAACACAACAGCCTAACACACCAGCGAGAAACAGGCAAACTCTTGAAGCCTGGATGGAACGACAGGACCTTCTGGGTCCGGCAAACATACGAAAGTATATGCCAACAGTGCGAGTCGCACAACCCCCCCCCCCTCCCCCCGTCCAACGCAATGAACTAAAAAACAAAAAGTGACACCAACGAATAGAAATCCACAGAACGGTCACAACAAAAAGAAAAGATTTTGTGGTTAGGTGGGTCCGCTGACGAGAGCAGTACCTAGCTTATTGCAAGCAAAAATGTGCTCGAAATACGCAATGGAAAGAGTGACTAAAACAAATCTAGACCTGTGTCATGAAACATTGTGTATACGGCCAAGCCAGAACAAACAGGCTTAAAGAACGTGTTGTTGGTGTGCGATGTTTGGCACCAGTTATACACACACGGCCAAGCCAGAACAAACAGGCTTAAAGAACGTGTTGTTGGTGTGCGATGTTTGGCACCAGTTATACACATACAAGGAAGGAAACTACACAGTCACGAACGGACTTAACACAACGTGTACCTCCCCACCAATAACACCGCACAAAAGTCGCAAAAAAAATTGGGAATCCAAATTACCTAACGCGTAGAAAAAATCTCAAGGCAATGAGGTAACAAACACACGCAATGAACCAAATCCCAACGAACCAACTACAACCGAAACAACTGGGAAAAAGAACAACGACACGCTCGGGAAAAAAACAAGTTTAATAAAAAATAAAAACTCCCAAGAGCACTGCCAAACATGAAATAGGGTTAAAAAGAACCCACTAACACGGGACATTGGGGGAATGGAATCTAACTCTCCTGCTCTATGAGTCACCGAACAAAAACGCCGAACGCACACAACAAACAGGCTAAAAGAACGTGTCGTTGGTGTGCGATGTTTGGCACCATTTTATATAAACTCACTCGGAACAGGAGACTCATGAAAAGAACCTTAATGAAATAACGCAATGAATCGAAAGCGAAATGGACAGAACCCACCGCGCGGGTGGAAAAAACAAGGAAGGAAACTACACAGTCACGAACGGACGGTAATACAACGTGTACCTCCCCACCAATAACAACGCACAAAAGTCGCAACAAAATTTGGGAATCCAAATTACCTAACGCATAGAACAAATGCGGATACCCGGGCCCGAAATGAATCACCAAACAAAAAAACGACGCGCGGCCGACTAAAATGCCACTGACAGAACACGTCAAGCAAGCGGGGGCAACCACTGAAACTAAGCCGAAAAACAGTCACAAGGAAACGTGACAAACAAGAAAACTGAACACAAGGGCAAAACAAGCCTGGACATCACTTCTGAACGAGAAGGAAAAAACAGGTACAATAACGGGTGCTGAAAATGAGGACGCGCACGCACACGTATGCACTATCTCAAGCCCAGCTTTGAACTTGCAACGTGTACATGCTAACAGTTGGCGCGGGGGCCGCTCAGCTACCCAAAGACCGATGACCAAACATTATACAACATTACAAGGAGGGTACAGCCTTGGAAGTGACTCAATAGCCGGGCCCGCCGTCACATTCTAACTCAAACCCGTAAATCTGTGAACACTCTGGGACTGGTCACACAGATACCAAATAACCAACATATGCATGTGGAGTGTGCCCTTGTTTCTGTTTTCTGCAGGGACACTTGGACATCTATGCCTCCCTTTGCAGAGACCCGGGTGCATGGCCTCAGGGGCAGTGATGTGCACTGTCTCGGCGGAGTTGCGTGTGCGGGGCCCGGGGTGGGCTGAGCCGGCCCCGACCATGCGGGGCGCGGATCATCATCATCATCATCATCAGTCCCTTGCCCGAACTGGGCGTTGGGGGGACTGAAAGGCAGCAGCAACAGACAGTGCTCTCCACTGAGTTCTATTTTGGGCGGTGGCAAGCAAGTCTGGCATCTCGAGTTCGGTCCATTCTTTTATGTTTGCGACCCAACTCTTTCTCTGACGACCTCGCCGACGACTTCCTTCGAGAGTGCCTTGGAGGATAGTCTTGGACAAGGTGTTGTGTCGGGTCACGTGGCCAAACCAAGCAAGCTTGCGCCGTTTCACGGTTGCCAGAAGAGGTTCATGTGGGCCCACCAGGGAGGTGACGATGCTCCGTACATATTCGTTGGTTTTGTGCTCGCGGTACGAGATGCGGAGCAACTTCCTCAGGCACTTGTTCTCAAAGGCCTGGATTTTCTTTTCTGAGTCTGCAAGCAGTGTCCAAGTCTCACAGCCGTAGAGTAGAATAGACACTACGAGGGACTTGTAAAGCCTGTACTTGATGGTGAAGCTGATGGAGTTACTTCGCCATATCCTGTCCAGCCTGGCCATTGCGGATGTTGCTGTACCTATCCTGATACGGATCTCTGCTACGCAACTACCGTCTTTGGACAGGGTGGCTCCCAAGTACTTGAAGCTATTGACCTCTTCTAGCTTCTGGCCGTTCATGTGAATGTTGCTGCTGCTGTCGCTTGTGGTGTTGATCATCACTTTGCTTTTATCCGTACTGATCTCCATGCCATAAGACCCTGCGCTACTTGAAAGTTTGTCTGTCAGGTTTTGGAGCTCACTATTGCTGCCTGCCATGAGGTCAATATCGTCTGCGAATCGAAGATTGCACAGGGATCTGCCACCAATAGAGATTGAAGTATGGTGGTCGTGGAGGGTTTCCTGCATGATCTTCTCCAGGAATATGTTGAAAAGGACAGGAGAGAGCAGGCATCCTTGACGGACACCGATCGTCGTCCTGAAGAACTCGCCTGACTGATTGTTAAGTAGAACCGCGCTGCAGGCGTTCTTGTAAAGCGCTTCTATCATTTGGATCAGTCCCTCCTCTATGTTGAACGATCTCATGACTTGCCAGAGTCCGTCGTGCCAGACGCGATCAAATGCTTTCCTGAAATCAATGAAGTTGTGGTAGAGTTCGCGCTGATGCTGCAGATGTTTCTCGATCAGGACGCGGCAGTTGAAAATCTGCTCTACAGTGCTTCTTCCAACTCTGAAGCCAGCCTGTTCTTCTGCCAGCAGTTCCTCGGCGAAAGTTTTGAGGCGGTTGAGAATGATTCTAAGCATTACTTTGCTAGGGTGACTTATCAGACTGATAGTTCTGTAGTTCTGGCACTGTTTCATGTTTCCTTTCTTGGGGAGCGGGATCACTAGAGACTGTGTCCATTCTACTGGCCATTTCTTTTGCTCCCAGATCTTTTGACAGAGTGTAGTGAGGACCTTCGTTGTTACTTCTCCTCCATGTTTCAACAGTTCAGCAGGTATGTTGTCTACACCTGGAGACTTTCCTCCCTTCAGGCTGCGTACGGCTGCTTCCACCTCTTCAGCTAACACTGGCAGGTCTTCAGCCTTCCTGGCCCCAGCCTGGTTGTTTTGGAGGATGCTGGTGTCTGGCTCAGCCTTGTAGTTATACAAGTCTCGGCAGTACTCAGTCCATCTGTTTAGTACAGCAGTGTTTTCCGTAAGGAGTTGGCCGCTGCTGTCTTCGATGACTGTGGCTGTTCGCTGTTGAGTCTTGGTGAAAGGACTGATGGGGCGCGGATAAGTAGCGGTAACCAACCCAATCGCGCCAGTGTCCCAGACTAGGCCCAGCAACGGGTATAAAGTGGCAACCCGCTGCGCACGAGAAGCATCGTGGTCACACACATAGCCAGCTCGACAGCCGAAGAGAGAGGACGGTTTTTTCCGCTCTCTCCACACAGCAAGACTGCACTGCACAAGCAAGCAAGCCAGCCAGCCAGACAAGAAAGACTACGGTCCACCGCGTCTCTCCCACCAAGCGGACAGCTCACAACTAGTCAAGCAAACCAGCGAACATGGACAAAGGGCGCAAGGCCAGAAAGAAGTCAAACAAGGAACAGGTGGAAGAATATACTTCCACTTTTCCTCAAGCACAGAGGAAACCACCACCGGCCAGGCGGGAGACAAGGAGCTACAAGCCTCCTCTCTCCCCGCCAATACAAATACAAGAAGTACAGCCGACGCGAGCATACTGGGAACAGGTGGGGGATTCCCCCCCTCCCCCCCAGGCGCCACAGCGACCAACAGGAAACCGAACGCCAATAACAATGGGCGAACTCGACCGAAGACTGAGAGAGTCATTCAACACTTTCGCCCCACCAACACCACCAAGGGGAATGTTTCCTCAAATGGACGCATTTTTTGACAAAATGCGCCCAGCAAACAACAAGGAAGAGGCGAGCCCAGCCCGCCCCCAATCACCACCGCCACCACCAGAACCAGAAGAGGAGCCATCTTCGGAGCTCTCGTCATGGGCCGAGTCCTTATACTCCCCACCGCCGGTCGCAATCCCCGAATCACTAACTCGGGAGCGGCCGGCTTCATCGGAGGAGGGGGCGACTCGGCTCAGGGAGATAGACTTCGAGGAGCTGGTGCTCCTCTTACAAGATGCCGTACCAGTCATCACGGCAATTGATGGCAGCCCATATCACCGAGCACTAGTCGCCGCCCGGTGGCTGGTGCACTCGGGTGCCATCAAAGACCTCGAGCCCCCAACATCAAAGGACACGGCCAGCCAGGCCACAGCCCTGACATCAACAAAGGGGAGTCAAAAATCTACCGACTCCCCACAGACGGCGGAAAAATCGAGCGGCACCACGCCACCCGAACTGCAGGACAAACACACAGCGACAGAAGTCGCACCGACAAAGACCCTCCAAGACGCGGGCACGGACCCGCCCCCCCAACAACAACAACCACCGCAGGAGGGCAACGGACGAGTCACCGGCCCGAAGCAACACAGAAAACGCCACCGACCTCCCAAGCGCTTCAGGCTGCAGCGCCCACCACTTCTCCCCACACCACCACCGCACATGCGCCTGCCACCTCTACATCGCCACCCACCACGACCATTTCAGCGCCCGGCCCCTCGACCAAGGATTGACTGGCCGCCGCCTCCACCACCCTACCTTCCCAGACCTTACTACGACCGGCCACGGTGTTCCCGGCCGACTCCACCACCACCGCCACCACTCCCGCACCAACTTCTGGAGTGGTTAGCGTTCCACCACCCACCAGCCTGGCGATAGCAACGGTTCCCCGGCCACACCACCCACCTCCTGCACCATCAACCACCCGGCCCCGGCAGCACCATCAGCCAGCAGCGCGACGGAGAGGCAGACAGACAGCGAGACGACAACCTCCCCCCCAACCCCCCTGGCCCACCCCCCCCGGACGAAATCAACGAGAGTTGGAAGTCCCAGTCCCTTTCAAGTCAAGCAAGCAAGCAAACGAGAAGCATGGTCCATCATAGCCAGCTCGACAGCCGAAGAGAGAGGACGGTTTTTTCCGCTCTCTCCACACAGCAAGACTGCACTGCACAAGCAAGCAAGCCAGCCAGCCAGACAAGAGAGACTACGGTCCACCGCGTCTCTCCCACCAAGCGGACAGCTCACAACTAGTCAAGCAAACCAGCGAACATGGACAAAGGGCGCAAGGCCAGAAAGAAGTCAAACAAGGAACAGGTGGAAGAATATACTTCCACTTTTCCTCAAGCACAGAGGAAACCACCACCGGCCAGGCGGGAGACAAGGAGCTACAAGCCTCCTCTCTCCCCGCCAATACAAATACAAGAAGTACAGCCGACGCGAGCATACTGGGAACAGGTGGGGGATTCCCCCCCTCCCCCCCAGGCGCCACAGCGACCAACAGGCAACCGAACGCCAATAACAATGGGCGAACTCGACCGAAGACTGAGAGAGTCATTCAACACTTTCGCCCCACCAACACCACCAAGGGGAATGTTTCCTCAAATGGACGCATTTTTTGACAAAATGCGCCCAGCAAACAACAAGGAAGAGGCGAGCCCAGCCCGCCCCCAATCACCACCGCCACCACCAGAACCAGAAGAGGAGCCATCTTCGGAGCTCTCGTCATGGGCCGAGTCCTTATACTCCCCACCGCCGGTCGCAATCCCCGAAATACTAACTCGGGAGCGGCCGGCTTCATCGGAGGAGGGGGCGACTCGGCTCAGGGGGATAGACTTCGAGGAGCTGGTGCTCCTCTTACAAGATGCCGTACCAGTCATCACGGCAATTGATGGCAGCCCATATCACCGAGCACTAGTCGCCGCCCGGTGGCTGGTGCACTCGGGTGCCATCAAAGACCTCGAGCCCCCAACATCAAAGGACACGGCCAGCCAGGCCACAGCCCTGACATCAACAACGGGGAGTCAAAAATCTACCGACTCCCCACAGACGGCAGAAAAATCGAGCGGCACCACGCCACCCGAACTGCAGGACAAACACACAGCGACAGAAGTCGCACCGACAAAGACCCTCCAAGACGCGGGCACGGACCCGCCCCCCCAACAACAACAACCACCGCAGGAGGGCAACGGACGAGTCACCGGCCCGAAGCAACACAGAAAACGCCACCGACCTCCCAAGCGCTTCAGGCTGCAGCGCCCACCACTTCTCCCCACACCACCACCGCACATGCGCCTGCCACCTCTACATCGCCACCCACCACGACCATTTCAGCGCCCGGCCCCTCGACCAAGGA
>BTPG01000004.1:109671392-109684354 GCA_036245525.1 Semisulcospira habei
CCCCTAATCCCATGGCCCACCCCCCTCGGACGAAATCAGCGCCAGCTGGAAGTCCTTGTCCCTTTAATAATAGCATAGCATAGCATACGAGAAGCGGACAGCCGAAGAGAGAGGACGGTTTTTTCCGCTCTCTCCACACAGCTACACCGCACAAGCAAGCGGCCAGCCAACCACAGGAGAGACCACGGTTCACCGCGTCTCTCCCACCAAGCGAGCCAGTCTACAACCACTCAAGCAGCATGAATCAAGCGAAGAAGGGACGGCGGAAGACTAACCGCCAACAGGCGGAAGAGCTTTCCGCCACCCTCCCACAAGCGGCAAGAACATCACCGCCGGCCAGGAGGGAGACGAGGAGCTATAAGCCCCCTCTCTCCCCTCCGATATGGCCCCAAGATCCAACGCAACGGGCACCCACGCCCCCCCCCAGAAATCAAGCTACCCGCCGCACCAGATCGACGTGGATGGAGGGTCGCAAGGACTCGCCATACCACCCGATCTACAGAACTTTTTTGATCGGTACAGGCAGTACGCTGAACCACCGCCTTTTTTCCAGTACCCGACACCACTAACACTGGACAGAACCCGGGATCCCCCGCAGGCGCCGCCCCCCTGGGGCGCGGGGCCCGAGGAATCGTGGGAGTCAGCCTCGGAGCCGGATGTTCCACCCTCCTCCCCGCCGCCGCTCACCTTCCCGGAACACGTTACCCGGGAACGGGCGGCATCGTCTGTGGAGGAGGGGACCCGACTCCGGAGCATGGACTTTAACGACCTCGTCATCCTGCTCCAGGACGCGGTGCCTGCAATATCATCGGCGAAAGGGGACAACTACCACCGGGCACTTATTGCCGCTCGGTGGTTGATCCACACCGGGGCTATCGCGGATCTCACCACCCTGACACTCTGCGATTCGACCGCGCAGACCACCAACACCACCTACGCGGATCTAGAGTGTCAAGCGGTCCCCACATACGTGGAAGCAGAGTGCCAGGTGGCACCCAAGCTGCAGTCAACGGGGTCGATGGCGGCCCCACAGACTGCAGCCAAGAAGACTGGGACCACCACCACCGTCACCAAACACAGGGGTTGCGGAAACACCACGCCGCCTACTCATGAAGTAGGCACCGATGCAACCCCTGTCCCCCAGCAAGAGGAGACAGGCACTACCACCGAGCCAACTCAGCAAGAAGAGAAAGGCACTACCACCGAGCCAACTCAGCAAGAGGAGTCAGGCACCACCACCGAGCCAACTCAGCAAGAAGAGAAAGGGACTACCACCGAGCCAACTCAGCAAGAATCCAGCACGGAACCACACAGGCGACGGCGCAACCGGCCTCCAAAATGGTTCAGGCAACGACAGCGTCGCCCGGCACTGCTCCCTACGCCGCCACCACACCTCCGCCTACCACCCCAACACCGTCACCCACCCTATCCACGACAGCGCGCCACGCCTCGAGCAAGGATCGACTGGCCGCCACCACCACCACCCTACTTCCCCAGACCCATGTACAACCGGCCACGGTTTCCCCGGCCACCACCGCCACCACTCCTTCAACATTTTCTGGAGTGGTTGGCACACCACCACCCACCAGCCTGGCGTTAGGCGACGGTCCACCGGCCCACCACCTGCCTCCTGCACCATCAACCACCCGGCCCCGGCAATAACATCAGCCAGCTGAGCGACGGAGCGACAGACAGTCAGCGAGACAACCTCTCCCCCCCCCCCCCACCAACCCCCCTGGCCCACCCCCCCCCCCCCCCCCGGACGAAATCAACGAGAGTTGGAAGTCCCTGTCCCGTTTCAAGTCAAGTCAAGGCACGAGAAGCATTTCAGCGCACAACTAACGCGCGAAAGCAAACAAGCCGACCTAAGAAACAACACGGAAAAGAAATAACGAACGACGCGCTAGAGCTCGCACTCCGAAAACACTAGGGAAAACAAAAATCCCAGGCCAGAATCCGTAACATCGGAAACAGCCAAAAGAGTCTGTCAAGACGCAACAAACACCAGCAACAATGGCCACTGATGACCCACAGTCACAGGGGACCGCACGACCAAAAAACTGCCACGCGCGAGAACCAGTCTAAACGCCCAGCATCACAGTGAGCGCTGCACCATTGCAAACAAACCAACACGCAATGAAACAAATTAACTGATAACCCAACACGGTGAAACATGCCGCAAAACAAAAAACAACGGAAGAGTGCGACCTGCAACCCCCCCCCCCCCCCCAAAAAAAAAAAAAAAACGCAATGAACCGAAAAACAAAAAGTGACACCAACAAAAAATAGAAATCCACAGAACAGTCACAACAAAAAGAAAAGTTCGGTGTCCATCACCAGTGTGGTTAGGTTGGTCCGCTGATGAGAGCAGTGCCTAGCTTATTGCAAGCAAAAATGTGCTCGAAATACACTAAGGGAATGAAGTGACGTAACAAAATCTAGACCTGTGTCATAAAACCTTGTGTATACGGCCAAGCCAGAACAAACAGGCTTAAAGAACGTGTTGTTGGTGTGCGATGTTTGGCACCAGTTATACACACACTGACTGATAGACAGACAGACGAGGCAGAAATACTGACAGACAAACCGACGAACATGAACTCTGAAAATGGAGCTGATTATTTTATTATGCAGACGCTTTCTGAGTCTTTCGTGCCGAACTCTAAAAATAATGTAAAAAGAATCTGACATTCACTGTCAGTGTTTCAGTGACTTCCGTAGGATTTACACACTCATACCTATCTTTATGAACAGATAGAACGGTATGACACGCGAACATTTTCAACTTATACCATGAAAGTATCGTATTTTTAGCCGACTAAACAATACAAAATGTTCAATGGTGATGTCAGAACAGCACATTTGGGCGGCTGTACACCGAAGACTTTATTTTTGTACAGGTGGGACATAGCCCATTACAGTTCAAAAGTTTGTGCATTTAGGAGCTTAGGTATTCTGGCACCACCCTTGAACATGGTCGATCCTTCTAGGTGCCACTGAAGCTATTCTGGCGCCACTCCTTAATTACAGTATCACTACTGAGGCGCCAAAGCTATGTTGCTATCACACTTGAACTATCATGGTAGGCGCTAAGCTATTCTGATACCACTCTTGAATATGGTCGCGATCACTCTGTCATGCTATTTTGGCACAGCCCTTGAAATAGTGGTAGGCGGTAGAGCATTCTGGCACTACTCTTCACGTCAGTATGTGGCCGTGACTGATCACTTTAGGGGCTAAACTATTATGGCAGTACCCGTGAACCATCATGGTCGATCTATCTTCTGTACATGTCAAGCCTCGATGCGTTAATGAGATTCAGCCGTCATTATATGTGAATGCAAACGTGAACTGTCTCTGCCGCTAGTGCCAGAAACGCTGGCGTCGGAACTCTCAAGATGGCGGCCGCTGCCTACGCGACGCCGCACGCTGCGAGGCTGGAACCGCCACTCCCTATATATACGCTCTATGTGATGCAAATCCCTCCCCTTCCCCCGAGGAGAGATCTAAAAACAGAGCCCATTTGAAAAAACACATGTTAACCGCGGACAAGAGGCCGAAAAGCGATAAACTCTAACCTGATCCAGGAACCCGATGCCTATCAAAATGTTCAAAAATTAGATGGTCGTGTCCATAAACGCAAGCTAATGTTTAAAGGTTTATAAAACTGCTTTGTAATACAAGCTAAATCATATAGACCCACTTTATACTTATAATTAACTTGTAATCTACAGCATAATTTGTATGTGAAACAAACAAATAATTACAGAAGCATTTAATAAATGTTACAATAAATATACTAAAAGAAAATGTCAAAGGAATGTAACTCTTAGAAAACCACAGCTTTGTTTGATTAGCGCCCCTGATACGATTCTGAGCAGGGGCCGTCAGAAGTTTCGCGGCAGTAGTCTAGCAGCTGAACTTCATAGACGATCAGCCGTTTACGAGATAGTGATTTTCTAGATAGCGACTTCAAAGTTTTACTAGCCAAACTGAAAATGTTACTAGCCAAACTGAAAATTTTACTAGTACTGAAAATAGCCCAACTGACGCAACAATCGAATGTACCACAAGTGTTTGACGCCCAATGTTAGTGTTTTCTGCCGAGAGGCATTGAGAACAAATATTTAAACAGACAATCATAACCAAGTTAATGTTTATGTCCTGACTTCAAGCTTTTGATAGTATCAAGTGGAGAAATAACTGACAAAGTCCCCATGTGAACTGTGGTGGGATATTTATTTATTTATTTATTTGTAAGTAGAGCAGCTCGCAATTGGCTCTGGAAGAAAACTTAGACAAGACACATTCATGCCTATGTACACTAAATTCACTCACAGACAAGCATGCATCACTCCAACATGAAATCAACCAGCAATCTGACTCGAAACCAACAGCTTGTTTCTAGGTAAGGTGCACACGCTGCACAAATTTACTGTCAATCTAACCATGTACTCGCTCGCCCGGATGGTTTCAAATAGATGAAATTCTCTCACCAAAAGCGCACTTCATGTTCACACAGCCAGCTTTCAGTATCCAAAAATTCAATACTTTACTCATCCATTCAATTCACATTGCTGATCTTTCACACAGACTTAATCCTATCTCCACCAATGCGCACAGTTCTCTCAATCTGACATACTGACTATCAATTTCACTCAAACCCTTGTATACTGAATCTTTTCACTCATTCGAGACGATCAGCATGTGGACACGCGGCGAACAGCTGCGTGTCCACATGCTGGTCGTCTCGAATATGTTAACATTTCACTCATACTACATGTACAATGAAACTTGTATCATTTGATATGATCGGCTGGTTTAAATGATTATCAAGAAAAGAATTACGCGACGTGTTCTTTGGTGAAGAAGAAAGGAACCTTGATTTGGCCAAAGCCAACAATGGCCATTTTAGAGAGAAACAAGACTTTCATTGTATTCAATGGCACTGGCAGTCTTGCTTTTCTCTAAAATTCGCATGCTGGCTTTCGCAAATCAGAGCTGAGATGCTTTAATTAAACTTCTCTCTCTCTGAAAAATTCGTTGTAACTTGCATACATGTCAAAACAATCTTTTTCACACATTTTCATTCATGGCATGCTCACCACAAGACTAGCACTGACAATTTCTGAGGTCAAAAAAGAAAGAAAGAAAATCATCATACTATTATAACAACAGACTGTTATGCTATAAACTAAACACAAAATTACACGTACACCCGTAACAATTCAATGTCATCAGTTATATAAATCTCCAAAGGGGAAACTGATTTCATTAGCTGACCGTTCTGGGAATTAAAACAGGAAGAGAGAGTGTAACGAACGCCTTTAGTGCAGGTTTAGGTCGGACGATGGTGTGACGTCGTTAACAGTTGACCGAATGTACACATGCAAATAATGTACAGATAAGCAATGTTCACGTGCGGTAGTGTAGAGGTGAGCGATGTTCACGTGTCACGTGTGGGTGATAATGTGGTATCGGGAACTATTGCTAGTTAGAGATGCTATACCAGTCGAGCCGAGCGGTCATTTTCGCTAGGGCTCTGAGGAAGAATTCTGGCTAGAGAATTCGATAGCTGTATATTGAATACAGCGGGGCCGGTACGGAGCGGACACCCCTGGTGTAGGGCCGATGAAGCTGTCCTGAAGGTATCACGTACGTGACCAGGTGCGGACATCAAGCCTTCATCTCTCCTTCGTCCTACCATCACTGGTGCTACGAGCAGCAACGGTAGCGAAGTAAGCCACAGATTCGTGCTACAGGACCACATGCAGTGTTCCGTCAGTGTAGCTATTGTCGCCTAGCGCCGTTAATTTCACGCCTAGGAATGTTCTAAATCTGTGAGTAGTCATTGAATAGTAATATTCAGTTCGGGAATCTCCGTCAAGTTGTCAATGTGATATTGACTGTGTCGACACTAGTATAAAGAGGAGTCGAGTGACGTCTCTCGAGAGAGACAACGACCTCTACGGTAGCGAGTGAATGTGTGAGCGCTGAAGTTGTGAATAACCTATATGCCACTTGTTAGTTATTTGTGCAGATTGGTTTATATGATGTGAATTGTTATTTGTGTAGATTGGTTTATATGATGTGAATTGTGTGGTTTAATGTATGTTATGAGTGTATGAGAATAGTTAAAGAGGGCAAAGAGATATAACTGTGTGGCCTTTGTCCTTCGTTTGTAAGCGCGTGTGTGGTGGATGAAAGAGTATAGTGAACAGAGATAGTGCACCCACCTTTATACTGATTATCAGAACAAACCCACGCACACACTCATTCCATTAGAATAAACGTTTATATATGTAATAATTTAATTCAGTAGCGAAAACACCGTCGTTACAGAGAGCAAAAGAGATGTTTGGGCAGAAAAAAAAAAAACCGCGGTAAAAGAAAGCATGCAAATACATGTGCATGCCCGTGATTCTGGACCTTCCAGTTTTCAGCCATAAGGTCCAAAATCACAGACTAGCACAAACATGGTCACACAAAACCAGCGTAAACCACTGATATAACGACCCAAAGCATGACTGCCAGGCGGGTAAATGCGGCAAAATAATCAGGAAGGGCAGAAACACGCTCATGAAGAAGACAAAATCATTTTCAAAAACACATTCTCGAATCTGACAATACGACAAAAGAGAACGAAGTTTCAAAATGACAACATTAGGATGCCTAATCTGGTCTGTGATGTTGGACCTTATGGCTTCAGCTCGTGTCCATGCATGCTGTTGTTTCATCTGGTGCATTTCATAATATCAACTGCTTAAATAGCTCAACAATGCAACACAAAACTCACAATCCCAAAAAAATGTTTAACACATTCAGCCCCAGAACAGAAATCCCAAAATTTTCAGGTTGCCTTCTGAAGGACTGTATTTCAAGTCTACAGACAGTATGAGCATGATAGTTCAAGGGTGGTGCCAGAATAGCTTGGCGCCCATAGGCTTTGTTTGAAAATTTGCAGTTGGGCTGAATGTGGGAATTTGCTGGAAATTTGTGGTTAGCTGAGAGGAGACATGTTTGGTGCGTTGATTCATACCATCCTGAGCTTATCCAGTGGACATTTGTGGGCCTATGATGAGTTGCCTTTGACGTAGTGATTTGAGGGGCACGCTGATTTCAGCTGTGCTTTCAAAAGCAAATTGGTCATAAACCTTTGAACAGTTTTTGAATTGATTTTTTCTCCCCAGAGGGGAGTGGGCCGATCCAGGAGGTATACAAATCCCTCCCCTTCCTCCGAGGAGAGATCGATCCTCGGCCTCCACTAAAAACAAAGCCCATTTGAAAAGACACATGTTAACCGCGGACAAGAGGCCGAGAAGCGATAAACTCAACCTGATCCAGGAACCCGATGCCTATCAAAATGTTCAAAAATTAGATGGTCGTGTCCATAAACGCAAGCTAATGTTTAAAGGTTTATAAAACTGCTTTGTAATACAAGCTAGATCATATAGACCCACTTTATACTTATAATTAACTTGTAATCTACAGCATAATTTGTATGTGAAACAAACAAATAATTACAGAAGCATTTAATAAATGTTACAATAAATATTCTAACAGAAAATGTCAAAGGAATGTAACTCACTTAGAAAACCACAACTTTGTTCGATTAGCGCCCCTGATAAGATTCTGAGCAGGGGCCGTCCGTCAGAAGTTTCGTGGCAGTAGTCTAGCAGCTGAACTTCATAGACGATCAGCCGTTTACGAGATAGTGATTTTCTAGATAGCGACTTCAAAGTTTTACTAGCCAAACTGAAAATGTTACTAGCCAAACTGAAAATTTTACTAGTACTGAAAATAGCCCAACGCAACAATCTAATGTACCACAAGTGTTTGACGCCCAATGTTAGTGTTTTCTGCCGAGAGGCATTGAGAACAAATATTTAAACAGACAATCATAACCAAGTTAATGTTTATGTCCTGACTTCAAGCTTTTGATAGTATCAAGTGGACAAATAACTGACAAAGTCCCCATGTGAACTGTGGTGGGATATTTATTTATTTATTTTTTTGTAAGTAGAGCAGGGGCCATATGCTGGTGTCGAAGTTAGTGGATTTATCCCAGGATAAAGCCTATCCTCGATCTAATTTAGCTCTAGGGAAAAAGTTCGTATGCACGAGTCCGAGTTAGGCCTAGCCTGGCGCTAAAGTCGGGGGTCAAACTATCCGGCCAATTTGGTGCTGAGAGCTTCTGTTTTTCACAACAGGTTAAAGTGTCTGGTGTTGCGCCCCAAGGTGTGCCGCGCCCCACCGTGTGCCAAAATGTTCTTCCGGTCTCGAATAGTCTCGACATCTGTTGGGTCCCAACTAACGCAGCGTCCCAACATCGGAATCGGTGACATAGTACACATGAAATCCCCGCGTCAGATTGCGTACTACACATACTATTGTGCACTTTGAGTATAATACTTTTGTGACATTTTGAAGACGTGAACTCTTGGTTCCCAACCTTGGATACAACGAATGTATGGAGCGGAAGTAATTGGTGTATATGTATATATTATTATGTAACATAACTTAATATTATGCATAGATACAGATATGCATAACTGTGCAAAAAGTTACTATTGTTTGCATTTTACTAAGCAGCCAGTGCTCATTAAAATGTCTGAGTTTCGCACATGAACTTAGCCTGACAATTCGTACACTGACACAGTGTGTAAAGATGGGACCCTATCACAAGTGTCAGGCTGGTCTACGAGTATCATTCTAGCATGAGGCGCAGGAGGAAAGACTTAAACTGCGGCGTGTGCATAGTCAGTGGTTACGCATTGTCATTTCGCGATCGCTGTTTTGAGGCGAAAAGTGCCCAGACACGCATGCAGGGTACTTCAGTGTCATTATTGTGTGTGATCAACCTTGAAATACATGTCGCCGTAAGCCCATGGTACATTGATTACAATAGAATTATGAGGTAGGAGGAGTTGTAACACGACATGTACCATGACTAATGGAACGGAGTGACATTAATGTTTTCTTTTGTTACAGTTTTGGGGTGTTTGTGCATCAACAGTGCAACCATGAAGCACTGTGCCAGCCAGTGACAAGTGGAGCAAGTCTGTTGTGGTCACAGAACTAGTGTTGGTAAAACATCTGAATATTCCTTTTTTACCTCACTGTCAGCGAGTTTTTGTTTTATAGAGTTGCACGAGTATACCTGAAAAGAAAATGTGTGACACTGTGCGGATACAGTTAATCTACCAGTACAGGTGCTGTTTACCTGCTCAGCTTTCGAGTCCCAACTAACGCCACAACCCAGTATCGGAATAAGTGACATATTACACATTAAATCCCCGCGTCGGGTGATGTAGTGCTCATACTATTGTGTACTTTGATTATAAGACTTTTGTGACATTTTGAAGATGTGAAACAGAGCATCTCTTGGGTCCTAACCTTGGCAGATACAACAAAATGTATGGAGCAGAAGTAATTGTCATATATATTATACATATGCATAACTGTGCGGAAAGGCACTATTGTTTGCAGTTTACTACGCAGCCAATGCTCATTAAAAGTCTTTTGAGTTTCGCACATGAACTTAGCCTGACATTTCGTACGGGCCGAGAGAAAACATGGGACTGGTCAGGCTGGTCTATTATCATTCAAGCATGAGGTGCAGGAGGAAAGACTGAAACTGCAGCATGTGCATAGTCAGTGGTTACGCATTGTGATATCGCGACCCCAGTTTTGAGGTGAAAAAAGTGCCCAGGCACACACATGCAGGGTACTTCAGTATCATTGTGCGTGACCAACCTTGAATACATTTTGTCATAAGCTGGTACATTGATTACAATATAATTATGAGGTAGGAGGAGTTGTAACATGACTTGTATCATGACTAAAGTAACTGGATGACGTTAATGGGAGTGTGTGTGTGTTTTATTTTGTTTTTACAGTTTTGGTGGTGTTTTATGCATCAGCAGTGCATCATGAAGCACTTACTGTGCCAGCCACTGACAAGTTCAGCAAGTTGTGGTCACAGCACCAGTGTTGGTAAAACATCTGAATTTTCCTTTCTACCTCACTGTCACTTTCAGCAAGTTTTTGTTTTTATAGAGTTGCACCAGTTTACCTCAAAAGAAAAGATGTGACACAGTAAGCCTGTACAGATGCTGTATACCTGCACAGCTGTCGGGTCCCAACTAATCAGTGACATGGTACACAATAAATCCATGCGTCAGGTGATGTAGTGCTCATTCTCTTGTGCACTTTGAGTATAAGACATTTGTGACATTTTGAAGACGTGAACTGTAGCAACTCTTGGGTGCCAACCTTGGATACAACGAAATGTATGGAGCAGAAGTAATTGTCATATATGTATGTATTATATGTTATATTACTTACTTACTTACACCTGTCACCCCTACCCGGGTATAGGCCGTCGACGAGAGACCTCCAGCAACTCCTGTCCTGTGCTTCTCCTTCGATTCTACTCCAGGTGGTTCCCAGTCTCTTGATGTCTGCTTGGAGGTCTCGACGCCAGGAGTTTCTCGGCCTACCTCTTTTCCTCTTTCCCTGGGGGTTCCATGACAATGCCTGCCTAGTGATACTGGAAGCTGGCTTTCTCAGACTGTGACCGATCCATCCCCATCTTCTTCGCCCAATTTCATTCTCTGCTGTTATCTGCTCTGTTCTCTCCCAGAGTCCGATGTTGCTGATCTTCTCTGGCCAGTGGATTTTCAAAATTCTTCTAAGGCAACTGTTCATGAAGGTCTGTACTCTGTTGACTGTGGTTTTTGTCAATCTCCATGTCTCTGCTCCATATAGGAGAACTGCTTTTACATTGGAGTTGAAAATCCGGACTTTGGTGTGTTGTGACAGCTCTCTGGAACTCCACACTTTTTTCAACTGGAGAAAGGCTGCTCTGGCTTTACTGATTCGTGCTCTGACATCTGCATCAGTGCCGCCTTTTTTGTCTATGATGCTCCCGAGATAGGTGAAGGACTCCACCTCCTCCAACGGGGTGCCAGCAAGCAAGACTGGTTCTTCCCTGGTTGCGTTCAGCCTCATTGTCTTTGTTTTCTGTTTGTGAATGGTGAGGCCCACTTGGGACGAGATGTCAGCAAGCCTCGTGGTCTTGTCCTGCATTTGTTGATGAGTGTGGGACAGTAATGCCAAGTCGTCTGCAAAATCGAGGTCGTCAAGCTGTGTCCACAGTGTCCACTGTATTCCACTTCGTCTGTGCTCTGTGGTCATCTTCATGACCCAGTCTATGGCCAGTAGGAAGAGGAACGGAGACAGCAGACACCCCTGCCTGACACCAGTTCTGACCTGGAGCTCTCTGGTGAACTGCCCTTTGTGGATCACGCGACATGTCATGCCATCATAGCTGCTCTTGATCAGGCGGACGAGCTTTGTGGGTACACCGTAGTGTCGTAGGAGTTTCCACAGAGTCTCTCGGTCCACGCTGTCAAATGCTTTCTCATAATCCACAAAGTTGACGTACAGCGGGGAGCTCCACTCCAGAGACTGTTCCACGATGATGCGGAGAGTGGCGATCTGGTCTGTACATGATCGGTTCTTCCTGAATCCTGCTTGCTGGTCTCTCAGCTGGGGGTCAACGGAGCTCTTCATTCTCTCTAGGATGATCCTGTTGAAGACCTTTCCTGGTACTGACAGCAAGGTGATTCCTCTGTAGTTGGAACACTTGCTGAGGTCGCCTTTCTTGGGAAGCTTGATTAGGTACCCCTCCTTCCAGTCAGCTGGCATCACCTCCTCTTCCCAGATCTTTCCAAACAGTGGGTACAGCATCTCAACTGTTGTCTCTAGGTCTGCTTTCAGAGACTCTGCTGGGATGCCATCTGGCCCTGCTGCTTTGCCATTCTTCAAAAATGCCACTGCTTTTCTGATCTCTTCCCGGCTGGGTCTGTCACAGCTGATGGGTAGGTCAGTCTCTGCCGGCTGGATGTCGGGGGGGTCGGGTGGGCTAGGTCTGTTCAGTAACTCTTCAAAATACTCAGCCCATCTGTCGAGTTGGTCTGCTCTGTCTGCAATAGGCTTGCCTTCTTTGTCTTTTACTGGTCTTTCTGTATGGCCATACTTGCCCGACAATCTTCTGGTAATGTCGTAGAGCTGTTTCATGTTGCCGCTGCCTGCTGCCTTTTCTGCCTCTGCTGCCAGTCTGTCTGTGTAGGCCCTCTTGTCCGCCCTGATACTCCTCTTCACCTCGCGGTTGGCTTCCGAGTATTCCCCCTGTGCCCTCACTTTGGCTGCTCTCGTGCGACTGTTGTTGACCGCTGCTTTCTTCTGCTTCCTCGCTTCTATCTTCTTCAAGGTCTGTGCCGACAGCCAGTCCTTGTGGTGGTGTTTCCTGAACCCTACAGTGTCTTTGCAGGTTGAGTTCAGCGCCTCTCTAACTGCCTTCCACTGCTGCTCTGTGGTGACCGCCTCCTCTTCATTTACTAGCTCCTGTAGTGCTTGAAACCGGTTGGACAGCACCAGTTTGAACTCTTCTCTAACTCCAATTTCTCTCAGGAGGCCTACATTATAGCGCTGTCTTCTTGTTGTCTCTGTGCGGCTTTTCTTTAGCTTGAGCTTCATTCTTAAGGTAAGCAGATGGTGGTCTGAGGCGACATCTGCTCCCCTCCTCACTCGAACATCTTGAAGGGATCTTGAAGGGATCTTGAAGGGATCTTCTAAATTTCTTGCTAATGCAGATATTATATGTTATATACCTTACTATTATGTATAGATACACATATTATAACTGTACAGAAAATCACTATTGTTGGCATTTAAATACGCAGTCAGTTCTAATTAAAATGTCTTTGTGAGTTCCGCACATGAACTTAGCCTGACATTTCGTATGCATGGTGTGTAAATATGGGACTCTGTCAGCTGGTCTATTATGCTAGCATGAGGTGCAGGAGGAAAGTCTTAAACTGCGGCATGTGCATACCCAGTGGTTACACGTGATCGCTGTTTTGAGGCGAAAAAGTGCCCAGACACATGCATGCAGG
>BTPG01000004.1:109684854-109927240 GCA_036245525.1 Semisulcospira habei
GACAGTGGTTGTGGCCCGAGGTCGTTTCGTTTGTGGCCGGCTCCTTCTCAGTCTCGTCTCACAATCTTCTGTCTGCCTCTCGTTGCATCTTCAGTTCTCGGCGTCGTCATACTTTTGACGTAGGGTCGTTCTGCCATCCTCTGCGATAGTTCTGTATTCCATCTCGTTCTGGAATCTGCGATTGTTCTGTCTTCCATCTCGTTCTGACATCCTGCGCTGGTTCTGCTAAACCCGTTCTGACATCCTGCGATGGTTCTGCTAAACCCGTTCTGACATCCTGGTCACGCGGCACCAAAATTGGTTGTTACCTGTTGCACTATGGACACGTAAAACAACTGAAGTCCAGTGATGGTTTTCTCTCGTGTTTATTTCAGTCTAAAGAGCATTGTCTGGAGTTGGGCAAGAGCAATCACAGACTACAATTCGGTCGTTCTCTCACTAGTCGCTCTCTCTTCTACTTTCGTCCATCTCTCTCACTCTCCTTCACTCTTCTCTCGTTGTGTGTTTTGTTCTGTGTCCCCGTTGTCTGTCCCCCCGTATGTATATACCCTTGCCCTTATCAGTCATCTTGCCACTTAGGACCCGCCCCTCGTTTAGGGCCAGCCCCGTTACGTGATTATGGCGTCCCCGTGGCGTGCGGACGTCCCGTTAATTAGATGCCATCCACTTCCCATATAGTAACAGTTTCCGGAGGGCCGGTCCGTTATCTTGATTAGAGCTGCCTGGCACGTCCGGTAGTTACATACAGATGCTACCCATATCGCTCGTCACCGGAAACTACATCTGGATGCCACCTGGCGACATGCGTCAGTAGTGCAACAACGGGGTCGATTTGTGAACTCTGATTGGCTGCCTTAATACATGTATTAAGTACTTAATACATGTACTGCCTACCCGGCACCGGCCTCCACGTGGCGTGGGTGGGTAGTCCCCTCAGTCCCTGACTGAGTGGTTCTGAGAGGTCATTGTTGAGTCTGACCTGGCCTTGCTGGTCCTCGTGTAGCTGGACAATCATGTTGAGGAACTTTGGGGGACAGCCAAGTCGCTCCAGGATCTGCCACATGCCTTGCCTGCTTACAGTATCGAACGCTTTTGTTAGGTCGACAAATGTTATGTACAGCCCTTTGTTCTGCTCGCGGCACTTCTCCTGTAGCTGTCTCAGCACAAAGACCATATCGGTGGTGCTCCTGTTTGCTCTGAAGCCACACTGGCCCTCTGGGAGTTGGTCTTCAGCGATGGCAGGTACCAGCCGATTCAGGAGCAGCCTTGCAAGGATTTTCCCAGCAATGGACAGCAGGGTAATTCCCCGATAGTTGGAACAGTCAGACTTCTCGCCTTTGTTCTTGTACAGGGTGATAACGACTGCATCACGGAGATCTTTTGGTAGTGTTCCTTCCTCCCAGCAGCAGAGAAAGAGGTCATGGAGCTTGTTGTGCAGTGCTGTGCCTCCATGTTTCCAGATCTCTGGCGGTATTCCATCAATGCCTGCTGCTTTGCCACTCTTGAGCTGGTGGATGGCTGTGAGGGTCTCTTCAGCGGTGGGCGGTTCGTCCAATTCAACCTTTACTGGGAGGTGTGGGATTTGTAGGACGACTGCTTCTTGAACAGTGCGCTCAGCGCTGAAGAGGCTCTGAAAGTATTCCGACCAGCGGTTCAAGATGGAGGTATTATCTGTGAGGAGTGCCTGGCCATTCGCGCTTCGCAGGGGACTTTGTACCAGGTGCCTGGGACCATACACTGCTTTCAGTGCTTCGTAGAAGCCCCTGTAGTCACCATTGTCAGCACAAAGCTGGGTCCTCTGTGCAAGTCTGGTCCACCACTCATTCTGGAGATCTCTGAGCTTGCGCTGGAGACAGCTGCAGACGAGGCGGAAGGCAGACTTCTTTACAGGGCAGGAAGGCTGGGCTAGGTGGGCCTGATGGGCGGCTCTTTTTTTGGCTAGGTGTTCCTGGATCTCTACATCGTTTTCGTCAAACCAGTCTTTGTTCTTCTTTCTGGCGAAACCCAAGACTTCTGCAGAGGATTTTGCAATAGCAGTTTTCAGTTGTTCCCAAAGTGTTTCAGGGGAGGAGTCTACTGGGTCCGCTGTGTCTTTGAGCCTGCGCTGTAAATCTGTCTGAAAGGCAGCTTTCACATCGTCACGCTGAAGGCTGGCAACATCAAGCTTTTTCTTGGGGGGCCCCCATTTCTTGGGTTTTGGCTTGAAGTGGAGCCTGAGTTTGCAGCGGACAAGGCGGTGGTCAGTGTGGCACTCTGCGCTGGGCATCACTCTGGTGAGGAGGACGTCACTGCGGTCCCTCTGACGCACTAGGACATAGTCGATAAGGTGCCAGTGTTTGGAGCGAGGATGCATCCAGGTGGTCTTTCGACTGTCCTTTTGCTGAAAAGTAGTGTTGGTGATGACCAGTTGCTGCTCCGCACAGAACTCCAACAGTAGGCGGCCATTGTCATTGCAGTTCCCCACGCCATGCTTGCCGAGGACTCCTTTCCAGGCTTCAGAGTCCTGGCCCACTCTGGCGTTGAAGTCGCCAACGGCGTAAAGCAGGGCTGCGTGCTGGCACCGACCCTCTTCACCATCTTTTTTAGCATGATGTTGAAGCAGGCCACAGTGGACCTCGATGATGACGATGCAGTGTACATCAGGTATCGTCACGATGGCAGCCTGTTCAACCTCAGACGACTGCAGGCCCACACGAAAACCCTAGACCAACTGATTCGTGAGCTGCTTTTTGCTGATGATGCTGCCCTCGTTGCACACACAGAGAGAGCCCTGCAGCGCATCACGTCTTGCTTCGCAGATGCTGCCCAGCTCTTTGGACTCGAGGTCAGTCTGAAAAAGACAGAGGTCCTCCATCAGCCGGCACCCAAGACAGTGTATCGCCCTCCTCACATCACCATTGGCGAGTCTGAACTAAAGTCAGTGCACCAGTTTACTTACCTTGGCTGCATTATCACGTCGGACGCCAAGCTGGACAAGGAGCTTGACAGCAGGCTGGCAAAAGCGAACAGCGCTTTCGGGCGACTTTTCAAGCGGGTGTGGCACAATCAACAGCTGAAAACAGGCACCAAGATCAGCGTGTACAGAGCTGTGGTCCTCACCACCTGCTGTATGGTTCCGAGTCCTGGGCCCTCTACCGCAGCCAACTATGACTCCTCGAACGCTTCCACCAGCGCTGCCTGCGTACCATCCTGGGCATTCACTGGAGTGACTATGTCACCAACGTCGAGGTCCTTGAACAGGCTGAAACTGTGAGCATCGAGGCTTTGCTGCTGCGGACACAGCTCCGCTGGGCGGGGCATGTCTCCAGGATGGAGGATCATCGCCTACCAAAGATCACCCTGTTCGGCGAGCTTGCTACTGGACACCGTGACAGAGGGGCACCAAAGAAGAGATACAAAGACTGTCTCAAGAAGTCACTTAGTGCCTGCCAAATCGACCACCACCAGTGGTCTTCGCTTGCTGCGGACCGTGACACCTGGCGCTCCACCATTTACAAGGCAGCTGTCTCCTTTGAGGACTCTCACAGAGCTAGCCTTAAGGACAAGCGGCTCAGGAGAAAAAACAGAGATGCCGCAGCTCAGAACCCTGGCCATACCTTCCCCTGCAGCCACTGCGGTCGAACCTGCCTGTCTCGGATTGGCCTCCGCAGCCACGAACAAGCCTGCAGACGTCGTGGGCAACTCCTATAAAATCTTCGTTCGCGAAGTCAAGCCAAGAGAGACCCTGACTGAGTGGGCTAGCAGACGGTTGCCATCTTTGTCCAGGATTAGGACTTGATGTCAGCAGATATGTTGTTCAGTCTTTTTCGCTGGTCCAGTTTTTAAGGAGCTGTGCTAACCCAGGTCTTACCATGTTGGATTGGTCCTTAAAAATACTCATGAGCTTTTGGTCCTTTGGATCCCAAGTAATTGCCGTGCTTGGAGACCCGTGTCGGGGGAGAAGAGGATCCTGGTGGCTGAAACACTCCACTTTGGCCTTGACTTCTGCCTAAACGGAAGGCTAGTCGTACCGGCCTAGTCAATCGGCTCTTGTCACGTCGAGCCCTATCCCCCTGTTGACATGCGGGTTGTTATACGGAGCACCATGCTATAGCCTCTGATGCTGATTAGGTGCTCTACGCCAGTATTCCCCTGCATTCAACAGTGTGATAGAAGGCGGTGGCTCAAACGGTTCAATCGGGCTTACCCCCTTGAGTATATCTTTCGGGCAGTCTCCATTGTGCGTCGGCTGGAGACCCGCCGACAATTGCACTTTCCCTTGTTGGGCTCGGTGGCGGGCGGGGACCCCCGGGGGATGAATATCTATCATACTATAATATGGAAAATATCAAAAAACCAAAACTGGCACCAAAGCGGCACATAGCCACTGACATTGACCATGAAAATGATAGCGACTCCGATGGTGGGGAAGCGACGCCTCAGGTTTCGGCCGTCTGGCCTCACTTTCTCATTATCCACAGCAAAGTTAAAGAGAAGCCTGTTTCCAAGCTGCACCCTTTCCTGGTGGGGGAGACCCTCAGGAGCCGTGTTGGCAGGCCTGAGGCCCAGCGCCTCAGGTCTGGTGACTTGTTGGTAGAGTGCTGTACCCGGGCACACTCCAATGGGCTAATGAGGCTCTCCTCCATCGGAGACACTCCAGTGGAGGTCACTCCCCACAAAACAATGAATTCCTCTAGAGGAGTGATTAAAGATCAAGCATTGGCCGAACTGTCTGACGATGAACTTGTACGGAACCTTAAGTCACAGGGGGTGACCTACGTCAGGCGCTTCATTTCCAAACGAGGTGGTAGGGAGATCCGTCTCCCTACCATCATCCTGACGTTTGGCACCCCCACAGCTCCTACTACCATCTGGGGAGGTTACTACTCCCTAAAAGTGAAAAAGTACGTCCCTCTCCCCCTCCGGTGCTTTAAGTGCCAAAAGTATGGCCATGGGCAGAAGACATGCCGCCAGGCAGAGGCTCTATGCGCCCGTTGCACTAAGCCTGGACACTGCTGAGTCCTGCACAGCCATCCCCCTATGTGTGAATTGCCAGGGGGCGCATATGGCTTCGGACAAGAAGTGCCCTCGTTGGATCTCCGAGTGCAGGATTCAGCAGGTGCGTGTGGAGAAGGGGCTGTCCTTTGCGGACGCAAAAAAACTGGTTGACGGTCCTGGTGCAGCTGAGGCTGCTCCAAACTCAAATAACAACTTTGTGTATACTTTCAGTGCTGCGGTGGCAGGCAAGCGCCCCACCAAAGACTTCTCGTGTCAAACCCCAACTTCTTGGTTGGGGGCGGAGCCTCGGATCCTCTCGCCCCTGGAGAGTAACCTTCCTCCGGTGGTGACGAGGAGCCAGGGAACGCAGAGGGCGGACGCTACCGGTCCGGTGGCACCGCCTTCTGCTGCCCCTAAGCCTCAGCTCCCACCCAAACCTGCTAGTTTGTCAACGCCAAAGGTTTCTGGCTCTGGTCAGCCTTCTAAGGCCGCTAACTCTAGCGGCAGGACCGCTGCCCAGGACCAGAAGTCTAAGAAATCTATGGGACCGCCGTGCGCACGGGCCCAGAAGGGGAACACTGGTGTCCCCCTTCAAAACAAATATGCTGCATTGGAGGAGCAGATGGAGGGAGTGGAAGTTGCCGATGCTGCGGCAGCTCCACCCCCTTCATCTCCTAAGAACCAGAGGAGGCCCGGGAGCCAGCCCCCCTCTGTTTCTCCGACTCCTTCCAAGGCAAAGGAAAAAGAGGGGAAAAACTCCGCACCCCCAGATAAGACATAATCATGGACTCTCTGCTTCAGTGGAATTGTCGTGGTTTTCAAGCTAACTTTGAGGAATTACGTCTTTTAGTCAAGTGCTATAACCCCTCAGTAATATCTCTTCAGGAGACTTACCTGAAGACTTCTGACCCTGTGTCCTTTAATGGTTTTAATGTTATACATAAAGGCTCTGATTCGGAGAGGCGCTCGGGTGGAGTGGCTCTTCTCATTAGTAGCCAAATATTATGTAGCCCCGTTAGCATCGACACCTGTCTTCAGGCTGTCGCAGCTCGGGTTACCTTGAAGAAGACCATAACCATATGCAGTATTTACCTGCCACCATCCCTGCGGATCTGTAGTAATGATTTTTTAAATTTAGTTGATCAACTGCCCCCTCCCTTTATTCTCATGGGGGATTTTAACGGTCACGCTCACCTTTGGGGTAGTGACCACTATGATGGCAGAGGTCAGATGTTAGAAGGTGTTTTTTCTCAACTTAACCTGTGTGTCTTTAACGATGGTTCACCTACATACTCTAACCCAGGTTCAGGATCTAGTTCTGTTCTAGACCTCACTGTGTGTGATCCTTCTCTCATGCTGGACTTTGACTGGAAGGTTCACGATGACCTGTGTGGTAGTGACAACTTCCCAGTAGTCCTGTCATCGGTCAGCTGTGAGGAGGATTCGCCGGTGGGGCGCTGGAATCTCAAGAAAGCTAACTGGCCTCTGTTCGCCTCCCTCTGTCAGTCTCGTATTACAGAGGAGGTGGTCATGTCATCTGAAGATCCTATTTCTTCTTTTACTACTATTTTGTTGGACGTAGCGGGTGAAACCATCCCTAAAACTTCCGCATCAGTCCCTGGAAAGCCGAGAGTACCATGGTTCAACGAAGAGTGCCGCAAGGCCCAAAAAGCGCGCAAATCTGCTCAGCGACGTGCTTTCCGTAATCCGTCGCAAGTGAATATTTTAACCTTTAAAAGACAGAGGGCGAAAGCTCGTTACATTTTTAAACGTGAACGCCGTGCTTCCTGGAGACGCTTCGTCTCATCTTTAACTTCTCGGACTCCGTCCCAGAAAGTATGAAAGGCTGTTCGGAGAATTAGGGGCAGGGGTGGCTTGGCTTCTGTTGGCCATCTTAGAAATGGTGCCAGCTTGGTTACAGATAAAAAAGCTGTGGCCAATTTGCTTGCCTCCACCATTGCCCATAATTATTCAACGGAGCATTATTCACCTTTCTTCCAGAGAGAGAAGGAGAAGCGAGAGTCTCGTATTTGTGATTTTAAGTCCAATAACTAAGAAGACTATAATGTCCCATTTACATTATCAGAATTGCAGCAAGCCTTGCAGAAATGTAATGACTCTGCTGCTGGCCTAGATACCGCCCACTATCAATTCCTAACGCATCTGCCTGAGAGGTCACTCCTTGTACTTCTCAAGGCCTTTAACTATATCTGGAGAACTGGTCATTTTCCGCCGTCTTGGCGCCAGGCTGTGGTTGTACCGATCCCCAAGCCGGGTAAGGATCCTTCCGACCCGGGCAACTACCGGCCTATCGCTTTGACATCATGTTTATGTAAAACTATGGAGCGCCTGGTCAACGCCCGCCTGGTGTGGCATCTTGAGTCACAGGGTCTCCTCACAGACCTCCAGTGCGGTTTCCGGCGCTTCCGTAGTACAACTGACCATTTAGTCCGCTTTGAATCATTTATTCGAGATGCTTTTGTCAACAAGCAGCATGTCTATGCAATTTTCTTCGATCTTGAGAAGGCATATGACACTACCTGGAAGTATGGCATAATGTCTGACTTGTTGGACATGGGTTGTAAAGGGCACCTGCCCGTTTTTAGTCACAATTTTTTGACTAATCGGTCGTTCCATGTCCGTGTGGGCTCCACCCTCTCCGACTCCTTTGAACAGGAGATGGGTGTCCCACAGGGCAGCATTCTATCTCCTGTTTTATTTAGTATTAAAATTAATAACATTGTAAAGGCCGTCAAGGATGATTCTGAATGCTCTTTGTTTGTTGATGACTTTGCTTTGTGCGCACGTGGTCGAGGACTTGCGTCCCTTGAGAGGCGCTTGCAGCTGTGCGTTGATCGCATCCAGGGGTGGGTGTCTCTCAATGGATTCAAGTTCTCGCCCTCCAAGACTGTCTGTGTGCATTTTACTAACCAGACGAATTTTTTTCCAGAACCTAGCCTGAGCATTGCTGGAGTGCCAATTAAGGTGGCCGAGGAGGCAAAGTTTCTGGGGGTCATTTTTGACAAAAGACTTACCTTCCGCAACCATATTAATTACCTTAGAACCTCTTGTCAGAAGGCCCTCGACATTCTTCGTGTCGTCGGTCGTACTGACTGGGGTGCGGACTGTACTGTCTTACTTTGTCTGTACCGGGCCCTTGTTCGGTCCAAACTGGATTACGGCTCTGTGGTGTATGGCTCAGCTTCCAAGTCTGTGCTACAGCGTCTGAACACAATTCACCATCAGGGTCTGCGGATTTGTCTTGGGGCCTTCAGGACATCTCCAGTTCCTAGTCTGTATGCCGAGGCAGGGGAGCCTTCTCTCAAGCTCCGCCGCATCCGCCTCATGCTCAGCTACGTTCTGAAACTGAAGGCCCATCCAGACAATCCTGCCTATGATTGTGTTTTTAAACCATCGTTTGCAGAGATGTACGATACCCATCCGGGGGCTGTCCGTCCACTTTCTTTCCGTGTCCGACCTCATCTGCAGGCAGCCGGATTGGACCTGGACAGAGTTTTGGAATCCCTGCAACACATCACTCCACCTTGGCTCTTACCAGTTCCTGACATCTTGCTGGACTTGACTGCCCACAAGAAAGACTCTACTCCACCAGCCATATACCAACAGAGCCTCAATGAACTGCTTTCAATTTTTCCTGGCTATTGTCGCATCTATACCGATGGGTAAAAGTCTGAGGATGGGAGAGTGGCTGCGGCTGCAGTGTCCTCTCGCCATCCTAGACGCCCATTTAAGCACCGCCTCCCAGACCACTCATCTGTATTTAGTGCGGAACTGCAGGCGGTTCTGCTGGCACTCAGGCATGCTTATCGATCTAGAGAAAGGAACTTCCTGATTCTGTCTGACTCTCTTTCTGCCCTGCAGGCCCTTCAGGGCACCGGAAATGACCACCCACTGCTGGTGCAGATCAGAGAGCTCCACGCGGACTTGATGAAGGAATATTATGATATCATTTTTATTTGGGTGCAAGGGCATGTGGGCATCGAAGGCAACAGGATCGCAGATTCTGCTGCCAACGATGCCCGCAATGACCCTGTCCCTGACACACAGACTGTTTATAGTGATTTTAGACATGTGGCTAGTGCGTACATAGCCCGTGAGTGGCAGTCCGAGTGGGACAAAGAGGAAGCTAACAAGCTGCATGAAGCTCTTCCTAAGTTGTCCGACGGTCTACCTTATCGGATGACCTTAGTTGCCTGCTCGGCGTTAAACCCAAATAACTAACTAACTCTACCTTATCGCTGTGGCAGTCGCCGTGAGGAGACTGTCCTGGCTCGGCTCCACATCGGGCACACGTATGTTACGCACTCTTATTTACTTAAACAGGAGGAGCGTCCATGGTGTTATGCCTGCGACGAGCAGTACTCTGTTCAACACTTTTTGTTGTCTTGTGCTGATCTAATCGACACAAGGTATAAACATTTCACGGCAGACTCCTTGAAGGTTTTGTTCCGGGATGTGCCCCCGGACAAGATCTTCAGTTTTCTGAGAGAGTGCCATATTTTTAATAAGATTTGAGCGTTTATAGATTATGATGTTTCTATTATTTTGACCTTTTTGAGAGTCTTTCGATGTTTTCTTTAAAGACCTGTGCGACATTTTAGCCTGACATATTTTTAAGGTATATTTACATCATGTCTTAAGACCTTTCTTTTAGTCTGGCTGACCAGATTTTTACCCTTCCCGCCGTGAGATGGCCTTAGTTGCCTGTTCGGCGTTAAACCCAAATAACTAACTAACTAACTAATACATGTACTAATGACTTACTTCACGGTGTTTTGGCCAACCGTACTTTTTACATGTTCTATTATGAACAGCCAGTCAGATAAGCGCTTACAAATAACCGCAGGGGTTACACCCTCATCAAGGATATTCCGCGGGGTACTGCTAAAACCAGGAATAACATGTCCTAAGTTAAAATAACCATATCCATAACTATTATTGCGTACTTAAACACAAAATATTCATGTGTTAGAAGTTTGTACTAGTAAGCCGTTTTCCACAGCCGTTGACATTGATTACTTCCCTTGCTACACGATCGCGCTGTCCAAAAACAGTCGGAATAACTTCTCCTAAACCAAAATAACCACATAAACACATATTATAGTCGTAATATTCCTATATTTGATGTTGTAGGTGCTGCAAAAATTGTTTACATGCGGAAACAAGGCCTCACTTCAATCTGGTGCCAGACTGCCTCTTACCCCAACATAACGACAGAAACTGTCAACGCCTCGGCCGCCTTAACAGCTCGCCGCGGCCGCTTTATCGCTCCCTGGTCGTGCTGGCATGTTTATGTGTACTGTAAACAAATTCCCAACCCTTTCCCGAGGTCTCTGTACAGTCTATTTTTACTCTGAGGCCTCCCTTTCTAAAATTTCTCAGCTTTTCAAGTCGGCAAAGCGATCGCTGATTCCATTGCTAACGACGCGGTCCGACATCTTGGTTTTACTCTCTTCGGTTTTTTTTTTTTTTTAATGTGATACTGTTGGAATTGATAATCTATTGCTATATTGCCAGGAAACTTGTAACAATGTTTTGACGTGTTTACAATCAAATGTTTTATTTAGAATGCTTTAAATGGTCAGCTATTGATAAATTACTTTTGTTTGAGTGTATTTTGTCTACCTCACGCATTCCTTTGTGAAACGTTCGCAGGCCCGGGGTCGCAGGCTGGCGGTACTAGGGAACTCCACCGCAGAGAACGAACGCATAGTTAACGTATCGAGATAACGTACAAATACGACGGGGTTTGCACATGAGCTAAATCTTACTTTGCTGCGGGGAAAAAGAGCTAAAATATAATTCACGAGAGAGGTTGACCACCGAAGGTTTTTGGAATTTTAGAATCTGTGTCAGCTTCACCAACCTAAAATTACCAGCCAGAGTAAAATAGGTCGTGCTCAATAGGCATACATTTATCCTAGCAAGAACGATATTGTGTTGTGAATGTGTGGGAGCCTGCGAAAACCTATGAGAATCTATGCCGCTTTCTGAAACTGATACCTCGGAGGACAGACAGAGCATACTGTACTGACCATACCGCTTCTCCTGAAAAACATACATTCACATTAGCCTCCGTAATCACACGGGCTATTGTAGTGATTTCTATAAGTGCTTTAGTTTTATTTACAGTACATACATCTCATTATCAGTCATGTCAAAAACCATTCATTGAGTTATATTATAAATATGAGAAATGCGCCATATAAATAATATTTATTATTATTATTATTACGTGCAAACATGAAAGTGTTCACAGGCCAATTTTCAGTAAAGATTATTTATTGTATCTATTTATTTACACAGGTCAGATTCAACGGATTTTTCACATAGTCTGACAATACAAATCTGGTTTCAGGGAGACATGCAATCAGTGTGTAAGTATATAAATAAATAATAAATAAATAAATAAATAAGTAAATAAATAAATAAATAAATAATACAAGGAGGCAGAAATAAAAATTAACAAGAAATCTCATCACTGAGAGTCAGAGATTGATGATGAATGCGAGAACGGATGCGAGTCAGTACTAATGTTTGTACACGTTTCAGTGTGTGATGATGGCAGCGCAAGAGTGTGTGTACTTGTGTGCACCTGTCACTATTTTTGTCACCAGGCATTATGACACATGTGACACAGTGTGGTCAAATAGGGACACGGACTTAAAAGGTAGCTAAAACTGAACTAGGCTGGCACAGTTGACTTGCACTACGTTACATGGGCAGTCCGCAGAGTCTGACCATCTAAATACACAAGCCAGCCAGGCTAGTAAAGGCTAGCTAACCAGAGTCCGGTTACAATAAGCATAGATCAAGAGGCTCAAAGAACAAGCCCTTCGAAGCTTTCTAACGCTAAATAAACAACTTTTACGGCACCTACAACCTCAAATATAAGAATATTATTACTTTAACTACTGCACTCCACCAAAAAGCTCCACCGCGCAGGCTTTAGGAAACGTCCACGGACCATGACACTGACCATTCCAAGTCCTGTAGCGACGGGCGAGGGGCGAAACGGCAGGTGAAAGATGTCACTGGAAGCCGCAGTCTCAAACCTGCATGCAGGCGGTTCAGGATATTGGTCGCCTGATGTTGACCTGGGGATGACAACATCACTCGGCACACCCTGAACGACCAAGCAGCCTTCTCTAGGGACAGCACTGCTTGCTCCACGCGGAGAGGGGCCTAGAAAAGGTGGCCTAACCAAAGCTCGTCCCCTCGCAACCCCAGTTGGCTAGCCGCGGTCAACGGGCTTCTTCTCCTGCGGTCAAAAAACAAGAAAGAATAACGGATCCACTCTCATGACGACCACGACCGGACTCAACGTAGCATGCTGGAACGTCCGAACCATGCTCGACAAAGCAGACAGCGGACGCCCTGAACGTCGCTCCGCCCTCATTGCCCATGAATTGCGGAGGTTAAACATCGACATCGCCGCGCTCAGCGAAGTACGCCTTCCGGACGAAGGCAGCCTCCAAGAACTTGGTGCTGGGTACACCCTCTACTGGTCAGGCAGGCCTGCATCAGAATGACGGCTTTCAGGCGTGGGTTTCATGGTCAAGACATCCATTGCGACTAAGCTGGAAAACCTACCAACGAGCCACTCAGACCGCATCATGTCCATGCGCCTCCCACTGAGACACCAGCAGCACGTCACCCTACTCAGTGTGTACTCCCCAACCCTCCTGGCAGAGCCTGCTGAAAAGGACAAGTTTTACACTGACCTGCGCAGCCTCCTACAGAGTACCCCTGCAGACGACAAAGTCATCATCCTTGGCGACTTCAACGCCAGAGTGGGCCAGGACTCTGAAGCCTGGAAAGGAGTCCTCGGCAAGCATGGCGTGGGGAACTGCAATGACAATGGCCGCCTACTGTTGGAGTTCTGTGCGGAGCAGCAACTGGTCATCACCAACACTACTTTTCAGCAAAAGGACAGTCGAAAGACCACCTGGATGCATCCTCGCTCCAAACACTGGCACCTTATCGACTATGTCCGCAGTGACGTCCTCCTCACCAGAGTGATGCCCAGCGCAGAGTGCCATACTGACCACCGCCTTGTCCGCTGCAAACTCAGGCTCCACTTCAAGCCAAAACCCAAGAAATGGGGGCCCCCCAAGAAAAAGCTTGATGTTGCCAGCCTTCAGCGTGACGATGTGAAAGCTGCCTTTCAGACAGATTTACAGCGCAGGCTCAAAGACACAGCGGACCCAGTAGACTCCTCCCCTGAAACACTTTGGGAACAACTGAAAACTGCTATTGCAAAATCCTCTGCAGAAGTCTTGGGTTTCGCCAGAAAGAAGAACAAAGACTGGTTTGACGAAAACGATGTAGAGATCCAGGAACACCTAGCAAAAAAAAGAGCCGCCCATCAGGCCCACCTAGCCCAGCCTTCCTGCCCTGTGAAGAAGTCTGCCTTCCGCCTCGTCTGCAGCAGTCTCCAGCGCAAGCTCAGAGATCTTCAGAATGAGTGGTGGACCAGACTTGCACAGAGGACCCAGCTTTGTGCTGACAATGGTGACTACAGGGGCTTCTACGAAGCACTGAAAGCAGTGTATGGCCCCAGGCGCCTGGTACAAATTCCCCTGCGAAGCGCGAATGGCCAGGCACTCCTCACAGATAATACCTCCATCTTGAACCGCTGGTCGGAATACTTTCAGAGCCTCTTCAGCGCTGAGCGCACTGTTCAAGAAGCAGTCGTCCTACAAATCCCACACCTCCCAGTAAAGGTTGAATTGGACGAACCGCCCACCGCTGAAGAGACCCTCACAGCCATCCACCAGCTCAAGAGTGGCAAAGCAGCAGGCATTGATGGAATACCGCCAGAGATCTGGAAACATGGAGGTACAGCACTGGACAACAAGCTCCATGACCTCTTTCTCTGCTGCTGGGAGGAAGGAACACTACCAAAAGATCTCCGTGATGCAGTCGTTATCACCCTGTACAAGAACAAAGGCGAGAAGTCTGACTGTTCCAACTATCGGGGAATTACCCTGCTGTCCATTGCTGGGAAAATCCTTGCAAGGCTGCTCCTGAATCGGCTGGTACCTGCCATCGCTGAAGACCAACTCCCAGAGGGCCAGTGTGGCTTCAGAGCAAACAGGAGCACCACCGATATGGTCTTTGTGCTGAGACAGCTACAGGAGAAGTGCCGCGAGCAGAACAAAGGGCTGTACGTAACATTTGTCGACCTAACAAAAGCGTTCGACGCTGTGAGCAGGCAAGGCATGTGGCAGATCCTGGAGCGACTTGGCTGTCCCCCAAAGTTCCTCAACATGATTGTCCAGCTACACGAGGACCAGCAAGGCCAGGTCAGACTCAACAATGACCTCTCAGAACCATTCCCTATTCTCAACGGCATAAAGCAGGGCTGCGTGCTGGCACCGACCCTCTTCACCATCTTTTTTAGCATGATGTTGAAGCAGGCCACAGTGGACCTCGATGATGACGATGCAGTGTACATCAGGTATCGTCTCGATGGCAGCCTGTTCAACCTCAGACGACTGCAGGCCCACACGAAAACCCTAGACCAACTGATTCGTGAGCTGCTTTTTGCTGATGATGCTGCCCTCGTTGCACACACAGAGAGAGCCCTGCAGCGCATCACGTCTTGCTTCGCAGATGCTGCCCAGCTCTTTGGACTCGAGGTCAGTCTGAAAAAGACAGAGGTCCTCCATCAGCCGGCACCCAAGACAGTGTATCGCCCTCCTCACATCACCATTGGCGAGTCTGAACTAAAGTCAGTGCACCAGTTTACTTACCTTGGCTGCATTATCACGTCGGACGCCAAGCTGGACAAGGAGCTTGACAGCAGGCTGGCAAAAGCGAACAGCGCTTTCGGGCGACTTTTCAAGCGGGTGTGGCACAATCAACAGCTGAAAACAGGCACCAAGATCAGCGTGTACAGAGCTGTGGTCCTCACCACCCTGCTGTATGGTTCCGAGTCCTGGGCCCTCTACCGCAGCCAACTACGACTCCTCGAACGCTTCCACCAGCGCTGCCTGCGTACCATCCTGGGCATTCACTGGAGTGACTATGTCACCAACGTCGAGGTCCTTGAACAGGCCGAAACTGTGAGCATCGAGGCTTTGCTGCTACGGACACAGCTCCGCTGGGCGGGGCATGTCTCCAGGATGGAGGATCATCGCCTACCAAAGATCACCCTGTTCGGCGAGCTTGCTACTGGACACCGTGACAGAGGGGCACCAAAGAAGAGATACAAAGACTGTCTCAAGAAGTCACTTAGTGCCTGCCAAATCGACCACCACCAGTGGTCTTCGCTTGCTGCGGACCGTGACACCTGGCGCTCCACCATTTACAAGGCAGCTGTCTCCTTTGAGGACTCTCACAGAGCTAGCCTTAAGGACAAGCGGCTCAGGAGAAAAAACAGAGATGCCGCAACCCAGAACCCTGGCCATACCTTCCCCTGCTGCCACTGCGGTCGAACCTGCCTGTCTCGCATTGGCCTCCGCAGCCACGAACAAGCCTGCAGACGTCGTGGGCAACTCCTATAAAATCTTCGTTCGCGAAGTCAAGCCAAGATTACTTTAAGTACTCAATAATACGTGTTTATGTGGTAATTTGGGCTTGGGAGAGGTTATTCCGACTGGTTTCGGACAGCGCGATCTTGTAGCAAGGGAAGTAATCGACGTGTCAACGGCAGTGGAAAACGGCTTACTAGTACAACTAAATCAACTTTATTGTAAACCAAACTTCTAACACATGATTATTTTGAGTTGAGCAATAATAGTTATAGATATGGTTATTTTAGCTTAGGACAGGTTATTCCGGGTTTTAGTAGGACCCGTCAGCTTCGTTTTCCAAGATGGCGTCTAGCGATGCGGAGCACCTTGTTCCTCGCGGTTAAAATCTTTCATGGAATGGGGCTGGTGTGAAAGATCGGTGAAAGTTAAGTCTAACCCTAATTCTGGCACTTACCTACTCACTTGTTCCTTACCTACTCTCTTGTACCTTGTTGGGTTCGGGGAATGTGTTATGCTCCAGCCATTCCTTGACGCTTACTTCGGTACTGAGTTGGTCACGTAATGCCAGTTTTTGTTATGCATAATGTAGACCTGTTTACCATACACGGGGGCATATTAGGCACACAATTTGGCTGGTGAATGAACTTACATGTGCACTTTTATACTTGGGATACACATCGGAGATGCAAAGTATTAGTCAGTTGAAAGGACACTGACTGCACCAAGGGGCTATACTGAGGCCTGACTGTGTTCGCCGCCCCCCCCCCCCCCCCCCCCGTCGCCATTACGTGGTAATGTTGTTGGGCCTTTTTCTTGGCTTCACTTGGACATCAGGCGTATGCCCTCTTGAGCGCAGGGCCACGGGTGGCCATGCCGTGCTGCCTTTGTTAAGGTTCAAGAGTCAAGATGACCTTATTGTTGCTGTAATAGAAGAAAATCATAAACAGCAAAAAATTGCCTTGCCACCACAGGTGCTGCTCTTATTCACACACGCGCTCATTCCACAAATTACAATAACAGAGCTACAAAATTGACAATGGTTTAGGACGGGTGGAGCCCGTCGCCAGGGCATCTAATGGCCGGCGCCAGTGACCTCATCCCGACCCGAACCTCCCTGACAAAAACAGAGTGCTAAGACAGTCCTATGTCTCCTGAACACACTAGTATATGCTCTTTGGTTAAATTCCTACTTGACTGAAGCTTGTGCATAAAAATACAAGTTAACGTTAACAACAGAAACAAATTACTGTCGAAAGGAAATTAATTGCAGGGTTCCCACAGAGTCATGGAAGTCTGGAAAAGCTATGGAAAATACAAAAATATTTTCCATGGCTGGAAAAACTATGGAAAGTTCGTTTTTGTTAAGCTATGTATGGAAAAGTTTTGGAAAATTAAAAGTCTGGCAATCTTACATTGACATGCAATTTACTTTACAAGAAAAATCTGAAAGTTTTAAAACGTAACTAAAGACTATAATTTTATTCATAAGCTGATTGTTTATCGCTTGAAGGCTGCCCTTTTTTTCATCCGCAGTGACTTTCCTTGCAGAAAAGCTGCACATCCATTGTTAGAATCTTTCAACTTCCTTTCGTCCTGTGGCCACATAGGGCAATTAGGTTATGCCCCCTTTTCACACACTGTTATCTGTTAGCCTCTTGCAGCATAAAACTATGAACGAAGAACTTTTCTACCAAAACAAAACATCCACGCGGAGCATATCACAAGAGAAACATTTTCAGCAATTTTTAAAAAAAGTAAGAGTTAGCGTTTTTCACAAGACTAATGCGCCACGTACCCCTTGACAAAACTGTCGTCTGCAAACCTGTATACAGTCGTGCACATGCCCCTATAAGGCTCCCATGGACACACTAGATCAACTCAAATTACCCAAATTTTCCGCTTTTCCACACCACCTGTCATGCCTCTTGTTGCTCAAAACGCCCAAACAGGCAAAAATGGGAACTTTCACACCCTGAAAAATTGGCAAAAACAGAAAACTTTTAAAACTATGTCTCACGGAATTGTTACTACATGAACCGGAAGCAATTGCCCCGTGTAGCCTGTGCATGGAAAGTCACGCAGATTTTTGCCAAAGATAGAAATGGGGAAATGCATCTTTAGCCACTTATGGCTAGAAAAAAAAGTCAATTCTAAGCTTGGTTAGCGCCAGCTTCGGATAGAGCAAAGCACAAAGCTCGATGCTAGGCACACATACCCAGGGGGATTGCCTCAGCATATCTCACATTGAAGATAAGATATCTCACATTAAATAAAATAATTTGACCCGAAAAATAGGTTCCACATTTAATTATTACACAAGTTTGGCGTATAAAATATTAGTGAGCGTTGGAAAACTGTTGTGTCAGTCTTAAAAAGGTCTTTAAAAAGTATGGAATTTTATTCCACCAAACTTGTGGGAACCCTGTAATTGCCTATTTAGGCAACATAAAACAACGATCAAAGCTGCGCCTGGAGGCCCGTCACTATAGTACAGTGCCGGTGTTCAGCGGAGGGCACCGCTCCGACAAAGGTTGCTGTGCCTGCCGCTTGCTTCAGGCCTATACTTGTCATGACGTGCTTGAATTTTGTTGTGCAGGATGTGCTGCGAAGGTTGACATTACCAGGGCAGGGTCCCTCAGGCCCACGCCCGCGTGCCTTCGGTTTTTGTATGTTGCAGTGGCCTCTGGACGTCCTGCACACAACATGGAGGATTCCAGTGACCGTCGGATTCACACAAGGTCTGTTTACCATGTGCTGAATGTACCTCCGAACGTCCCCCCCCCCCCCCCGGGTCTGCCCTGGGGGACTTGGGTGGGGTTAACTACTTTTTAGTTCCCAGGGTCACCCTGGTCAGCCCCACAGGATGGGTTTCCCTTCTATTCTGGGGCATGTATTTCTGTCTACCCTTGGTCCATTCACCTGTATTTTCTTTTTTAAAACTCTCCCTACTGTCTGCGCTGCCTGTAGCTCTTGATATTGGATGCGTGCTACTAAATGGTCTTAGCTTTAACAGGGTTCGCACAGGGCCCTAAAAGGCCCTAACATTTTAAGACAAAAATTAGGGGCCCCTAAAAGGCCCTAAAAATGAAATGGGTGGCTGGAAAAGGCCCTAAAAACGTAAAAGCCTGAGAGAAATAAGTTTTTCAACAGAAAACAAAATTGGGAGAAAACAATCAGAAAGGAAAATCGGTTGCGAAAATCAAGCTCATTGATATTGCCGATCAATCTCGAAGTTTAGTCGGTCAAGGGAAGTAACTCCATATCGAGTGTATGCTGATTCAGTGTACTGTTCTGGCAGGCTGGCATTCAGGTTGTCAGCGAACCAGGAGATTCATGGAAGAGGCAGAATACATCCAGGTCAAGGTAACCACCAGTGACAGCACCCTTGACCTTGTCAACTACTACTGCCCTAATGATAAGTTGCTGTCCCTCGACACTATCCAGGTCCCGGACAGTGGATTCCTCATCACTGGTGACTTCAACAGCCAGTCCCAGAGTTGGGGATATGACGCACTGGACAAGAGAGGAGAAGACATTGAGGAGTGGCAAGATGAAAACCACCTGATACTTGCCAATGACCCTGAGGACCAACCTACCTTCTACTCTCGCCGCTGGCACACCACCACTACACCGGACCTGGCTCTTTGCACTGAAGATGTTCATAAGCGCCTCAGCAGAACAGTAGGACCACAGCTAGGAGGAAGTGACCACCGCCCTATCCTCCTAACCCTAAAAGGATGCACAGCAGCTAGCTTGCCACACCGGCCAAGATGGAACTACCAAAAGGCAGACTGGCGCTTGTTCAGTATTCGAACAAATGAGCTAATGCAAGACCTCACTGTTTCTGGAAGGAACATCAACAATGTGGTCAGAGAGTTTAATGACATTATCAGTAAGGCAGCCAAGGAATCCATACCTCGAGGGGTCCGGAAAAACTACACCCCATACTGGACCGCAGATCTTCAGAAAGCACATGACAACCTCACTAGGGCCAGAGAAGACGCTGAAACCAACCCCAGCCAAGAAAACAACATCAAGCTACAACACAGTAAGGCCCAGTATCTGAAAATGAAGTTGGAGTGCACAAGAAGAAGTTGGAGAGAGAAGACTGCAAGACTAAACATGGACAGGGACACCACGAAGTTGTGGAGACTGACCAAGGCGTTGAACGATGAGGGCACCAGGGAACAGAAGATCACCTTGGAAGAAGAAGGGAAAGCACTGACTGGTAGGAAAGCTGCAAACATGTTTGCACAGATCTATGCGAAAGAAAGTGACATCACTGTCCCACGAATGCTTACGAAAGAAATCAGACAGGAAGAAAAAGAGAGAACAAGAGATGTGAACATCCATGATGCAATGAAGAAGGACATCACCCTTCCAGAACTGAAGATGGCCATCAAACAGCTGAAGAAGAAAAAATCTCCAGGTCCAGACAGCATCTCAAACGAGATGTTACAACACCTTGGCAACACTGCCTTAATGAAGCTACTGGACATCTTTAACCACAGCTGGAGAGGAGGACAGGTACCCCAGTGCTGGAAGGAAGCCAGGATGATCCCAATTTTGAAGAAAGGGAAGAATAAGTCCAAAGCCCTGAGTTATCGCCCCATCAGCCTGACAAGTTGTGTGTGCAAGACCATGGAGCGCATCATCAACAAGCGCCTGCAGTGGTACCTGGACTCCGAGAGCATTATCGTGCCAGAGCAAGCCGGCTTCAGAAGCTACAAGAGTACAGAAGACCAGACAACACACCTTGCACAGGTCATAGAAGATGCCTTTCAAGATCAGAAGGTGACATTAGCTGCCTTCATTGACCTACAGAAGGCTTTCGACAAGGTGTGGAAGGATGGTCTCATTGTGAAACTCCTTCGCAGTGGCATCCAAGGGAATATGTACCGGTGGACCAAGTCATACCTGCACAATCGCAGAGCCCGTGTGACAGTGGATGGGTACTGTGGCCAAAAAGTGCTGTTGCGTCAGGGGGTTCCACAGGGGGGAGTCCTGTCACCGACCCTGTTCATACTTTTCATCAACGACCTTGTGCCAGAGCTACCAAAAGGAGTACACGCAGCCCTGTACGCAGACGACCTGGTACTCTGGTGCACAGAAGAGTATGCAACAACTGCTACATACAGGATGCAGCTAGCCCTGGACAGGCTGACAGACTGGACCAACAACTGGTGTGTGACCATCAACACAGAAAAATCATCAGCCACACTCTTCTCTCTCTCCAACAAGGCAAAGGCTGGCAACCTAACACTGGGCAACACCCCGCTGCGGTATGAAGACCAACAGACATACCTGGGAGTCACCCTTGACAAGAGGCTGACGTGGAAGCCGCACATTTTGGAATGCAGAAGCGAAAGCTAGAAGAAAGCTGAACATCATGAGAAAACTGGCTGGAACACAATGGGGAGCCAATGAAAAGATCCTCAAAAATGTATATCAAGGCACAGTGAGACCACACCTTGAGTACGGATCTAATGCATGGTTGACGGCAGCCCAGTCACACCAGCAGACCATTGACAGAGTTCAGAACCAGGCACTGCGTATCATCACCGGTGCAATGAGATCCACACCAATTGAAAAGATGGAAGAGACAACAGGCATCCCACCCCTGTGCATGAGAAGAGATTGCAAAGCCTTGATACAGTCCACAAAGATCAAGTCTTCCAAAGACCATCCTATGAACGCTAGGATGAAACAACCAACCTCAGGGAGACTGAAAAGATCAAGCTTTGTGAAGAAGATGAGAGCACTGCAGAGAAAACACCAGGCAAAGCTGCCTGCGCAGGTAGAGGCTCTGAATCCTGCTAGCGTCCTTCCACCTTGGGAAAGTAAACCAGAAAACATCACCATCTCTTCCACGGTACCCTACATCACCACCAGAGATGAGCACAGCACTGTGAGCAAGAAAGCCCTGACACTGGCCATGCTCGAAGAAAAGTATCCCCAGGAAGCATGGATACGGGCATACACCGATGGATCAGCCACAGATGCAGTTCAGGATGGAGGGGCTGGGGTGTACATTCAGTACCCAAACGGAAAATGGCAGGCAGAGGCAGTACCAACAGGCCTTCACTGCACAAATTACAGAGCTGAGGTGGAAGCCCTGGTCCGCGCAGCTAACACCCTTAGTGGCACTGCAGACCCTGATGCCCAGATTGTCTTCCTTACTGATGCCATGTCTGTCCTTGAGGCAGCAACAGCAAGCAAACTGCCACGTCTACAAGAGGCACTGCAAAACATCAAGTGCACCAGACTGGTGCTGCAGTGGATCCCTTCACACTGTGGCATCTACGGCAATGAAGAAGCTGACAGAATGGCAAAAGCGGGCGCAGAGAAAGAACAAGATGAAAATGGAGTCAGCTTCACAGAGATGAAGACCATCATTAAGTCTGTGTACAGACCACCACAACGGCCTATAGACAGTTACCATCAGCTGTCCAGACAAGAGCAGGTGACCATCTTTCGTCTGAGGACCGGGCACAACCGACTCAATTTCCACCTGCACAGACGCTTCCACCTCGTGCCATCTCCCCTGTGCCCTTGTGGAGAAGCAGAGCAGACCACAGAGCACATCCTCCAGGACTGTGGGAACCACCAGCCGCTGAGGGAGGAGATATGGCCGAAGCCCGCCACTCTACAAGAGAAACTGTACGGGCCTGTGGAGGCGCTACAGAAGACCACAGATTTCATTTTGAGAGCCAAACTCCAAGTGTGACGGCGTTCGAGAAGAAGAAGAAGAAGAAGTGTACTGTTCTCTCCCCTCAATCTGAAAGTGTTTGACTGTAGACCAAGGACAAGGCAGACAAAGCATGCTTTTTCTTCTTCGTCTTGTGATTGAGAAGTTTAAGATTTCCATAATATGTACCCTGACTGTGCTGCAAGAACAATGTGTTTACTCCAGCCAGTGTAAGAAATTTATGCTTTTGTAATGACTAGGACAATTTACTTGAGACATACCAGAAACTGAGAATGTGATTCATTAAATTAAGTACTTGCTGGATAAGGATTTGTATTGGAGAAGAAATGTCTATGAACACCATTTGGTAAATGGTCAAGAGTTAGACTGGGTGTCTAGTGGTAAAATCTACACCCTCCCTCACAAAACCTGCTACAAAATTATCAGAAGTGGTCAGATCAAACTAAGGCATACATCATGTTGTAGGGATAAGGTTTCCAGTGATACATGATTTTTGGGTGACCACAGAAGAATTTGGGACATTATCACAGTTTTTTTTTGACCAAATCTGAATTGTAACTTGAGAACAAAACGTGACACATTTTACACATGCTCCATGGAACTCGGATTTTCAAAAGCATGCTGCACTATGAAAAATCACTGTTACTGTCACAAGATGTTTGCAGTGTTGGCCTAAATTACCATTGAGTTGGTGATTTTCTAGAGTGAGTTGCTTTTGTATAATTAACCATAATATAAGACCCTGCTTGAACATAACACGTGTTGTAAATTTTGTCAGCAGAAATCATACTACGACACATTCTGACAAATGGTCAATTATTAAAACTTATGTTATTTTGTAGAGTATGTACTTTGTTTTTATAATGAAAGGTTTGTGGTTCTTACATGGAAAATCAAATGATCCAGTTTTGAAGATTTATACTCAGAATGGTGTAAATGTTGAGTTAAATGTTCAAACAGTCTAGGCACTTATTTATCTCTACTAATCTGTTGTTTTTGCTGAAGACAACTGGTGTAGTGATTTATATCAAGGTGTTGAAGAGGATGCATTGGGTGATAGATGAAAGAAACCCTTTATGCGTCCAAATTTTGGGTGTAAATTGTTATGTTCAAGCAGTCCAGCACACTTTATAGATATATTATTTTCTTTTCATTATTTTTTCAATTGGCTTTTGCACTTAAATTAGAGACTTGTTTCTGTGCATTTAGCATAACATTTTAAAATTAGTTCTCCAAGTAGAATTTAAAATTAGTGGCTTTTGGAAATTATGGTGTAAAGTTATGTTCAAACAGTTTTTATGGCATAAAAGGTTGCATTTTCCACTATCTATCTATCTATATCCCGTAGTCTTGCCGACCGTTGGGGCACCACTGATGACTTGGCAACCAGCTCCCTCCAATCCTCTCTGTTCTCTGCCATTCTCAGCGTATCGCCCAGCTTCAGTCCTGTCCACTCTGAGATATTGTCCTCCCATCTTTTCCTCTGTCTTCCTCTCCTTCGTCCTCCTTGCACAGTGCCTTGCAGGATTGTTTTGGCAAGCCCTGCTGAACGCATGACATGCCCATACCACTTCAGTTTGCGTTTTCTCACAATGGCTAATAAGTCTTCATAGGGCCCGATGGCTTGCCTGATTCTGCTTCCCACTTCCTCGTTTGTGATGTGATCTCTGTATGAGATGCCAAGCAGCCTTCAAAAACATCTCATTTCAGTGGCTTGTATCCTCCTTTCAAGGTCTGCTGTGAGGGTCCATGACTCGCAGGCATACAAGAACACTGAGATGACTAAGGAGCGCATCAGTCTGATCTTGGAGCAGAGTGTGATGTTTCTGTCCTTCCATATGGTCTTCAATCTTGTCAGTGCTGTTGTTGTCTGCGCAATCCTGGAGAGTATTTCTGGTTTTGATCCCTCATCTGTCACAATGGCTCCTAAGTATTTGAATTTCTTAACTGTTTCCAGTTTTTGGCCTCCAACCATGATTTCAGTACCAATGCCACTGGCGTTATTGGTCATCAGTTTGGTCTTCTCTGCACTGATTTTCATCCCATATGCAATGGCTGTACTATCCAGCTTTTCCACCAGCTGAGCTAGCTCCTTCTCTGTTCCTGCAAGGCCATCAATGTCGTCCGCAAAGCGCATGTTCGTGATTGTTCTGCCTCCAATACTGACAGTTCCTTCATGATCTTTCAGAGCATCCGTCATGATTCTTTCCAGGAAGATGTTGAAAAGAGTAGGTGAGAGCAAGCAGCCATTTTCCACTAACACACTTTATTTATAGACATACCATATATTCTGGATGGAGAACATACTTTGAAACCTACAAATGCAAAAAATTGCTTACAGCTTGTGCTTGTTGTGAATTGTTAAATGTGTGACATTGTAAATGTTACGTTCAAACTTTAAACTTCAAAGTTCAATAACAACCAAACTGCAAATAACATAAAAAATTTACTTAGTGTCAATGTTTATGTATGCAAAGTTACATCAGATTTATATGAAATATTAAATTTATTTTGCTTTTGAAAATGCAGGGTGCTTGTCACACCATTTGGACACCCAGTCGTACTCTTGACCAAATGTTATTTTATTCAGTATTTTAGTGTGTCGTGATAGCCCTATTTTGTTTTTATTTTTAGATGTTAAAACAGGTCCTAAAAGGCCCTAATTTTTTTCTTAAAACAGGCCCTAAAAGGCCCTAAATTTTTTTCTTGAAGGTCTGTATGAACCTTGCTTTATTTAGGCCCAATGTCGTAGGTTTATTTAACGTATTAGACCGGCTGGCGACATGCATTCAATATTCTGGGTTTTTTTTTGTTGTTTTTGTTTTGGTTTTTTTTCACAAGCAGTGCAGGCATGTTCTGAGAAAGCCTTGTTGCTGTCGGGACGATAAGCAATGTACAATCAATCAATCGATACCTCCGAACGTTGGTGTGACGTCTGCTCCACAGGACATGAACGGCGCTCGTCGCACCTTTGGAGCTTCTTGGACAAGAGCGCCCGGCACCGGTGACTGGTTCCAGACCTGCTAATTTACCGGCTGCTGTTCCCGGTACTACGACCGCTCGAGTTCCGACCACATGACGCGGAGAGCACCATGCCAGTTGCGTCAGTTTAGTGTGCGGAGTGAGTAGATCGTTGTGACCGTTCCCAGGAGGGAACGCACCAGGACCAAACCTTATGACAGACAGAAAGCCCGCACTGACACGGAGCTTGGTGCGGAGGGACGTGTGCCAATCCGTCCTTGGTCCAATGCCGATCCCCGCTCGTCTCCTAGAAAGCCCGCTGGCTCCTACGTGGAGTCACCTCGCCGGCAGTGAGCCCACCTCGCTGTAGAGCTCGGTTCGCGGAGACATTCACGCACGCATACTGTCTTCGTCTCCAGGACCAAACCTTATGACAGACAGAAAGCCCGCACCGACACGGAGCTCAGTGCGGAGGGACGTGTGCCATTCCGTCCTTGGTCCAATGCCGATCCCCACTTGTCTCCTAGAAAACCCGCTGGTTCCTATGTGGAGTCTCCTCACTGGCAGCGGGCCCCCCCCCCCTCGATACAGAGCTCGGTTCGCGGAGACATTCTCGCACGCATGCATCGTCTCGGCACAATGGAATCCGCTGGGCACACAGTACAGAACCCACACTCCGCCCAAGGTCAGCTGGGAAGCCGTCGGGCGGCCGACGACGTAGCGCATGTTTTCGCGCTCGAAGCGGGTATGCTGGCACCGCCCTCGCTCCCTGGAGGGGGCTCCACCAGGATAACGCTGTTCGTTGGAAGACACACTGAGCCGGCGGCTAGGGGTTACAGAGTCCGGTTGGTGGCCAGACAGCAAGGCAGAGGTTCCAGTCTCCATTACTTACCGCTCGAGTCCCTGACAATCTGGTGGAGAGATCGCCTCGCCTGTCGCAACAATCTAATACGCGAAGAGGGATGATCGACGCGGCTGTTCCCGGGAGGGAGCACACCTGGATTAGTCTGCTGTCAGGCAGAGAACCCACCTCGTTACAGAGCCTGATTGCGGAGACTTTCACGCACGCGTTCTTGTCGCGGCACGACTTGGAACCCGCTTTCCACGCAACTTCGGGTCTGCTCTCCTACGCGTGAGGAGGAACCTCTTGGAACCATGGGATGCTCGTCCTCTACGGATCGCCTTCATTGGAGTCACGCTTCCGACACTCTACGCCTACTCTCCGCTCTCTCTACGGGCGCACCCTGGTCAGCCCCACAGGGTGGGTTTTTCTCTCTATTCTGGGGCATGTGTTTCTGTCTACCCGTTGTCCATTCACCTGTATTTGCCTTTTTAAAACTCTCCCTACTGTCTGCACTGCCTGTAGCTCTTGATATTGGATGTGTGTTGCTAAATGGTCTTAGCTTTATTTAGGCCCCATGTGTTAGGTTTATTTAACGTATTTGACCGGCTGGCGACATACATTCAATGTTCTGTTGTTTTTTGTTTGTTTTTTTGTTTTTTTTTACAAGCAGTGCAGGCACGTCCTGAGAAAGCCTTGTTGCTGTCGGGACGTTAAGCAATGTACAATCAATCAATCTCTCTACGGGCGTGCTTTGGAGTTGCCTATGCACGTCTCTCTAGGGATCCTGTCCCGTCTCGCTCGTCATTCCCTTCGTGCCCGGCTGCCGTTCGTCCCTTTCCTCTTCACCTCACTCAGCCCTTTTCCCTTCTTCGTGCTCCAGCCCAGGGCACCTGGCTGCAGTCGCTCCACTTCTGGACGACCGACCCCCTCCGGTGGATCCTCGGGGAGGACGCTGTCGTTAATTCGCCTAGCACAGACCTGTTTACCTACACTTGGGGTTAAAGTACACCTTTGCTAGGGTTACACTTCATGTATGCGTTTCGACTACCCTGCGCTTCTTCTTCCGGTTCCCGGAGCTTCTTGCTTCGCCCTCCATGGAGTTGTTGGCTGTTGGCTTCCCTCGGCAGGACCGGTTCTCGGGAGGTCTCAGGAGTTTGCCTGCCCCCACCGGCTGTGGATCTGCTTTTGGCTCTACTCTGGATCTCGCTCGTCCGTATCAACCTACGCTGCATGGGTTCGGGGAGCTGCTTACCCTACCCTTCATTCTCCATGTCGACGGCTCCTGGCCCTGGCAGGTCGACTGGCCGCGGAATGACCCCCTGTGCCGACGTCTCGGCTGACCCAGTTTCGTGGGAGTTCCTGGCCTTCACTTCGGGGAGCAGACCGGAGGAGGCTTCTTGGACCTTGGCTTCGCTTACGCTGGCGCCGGAGGGCGATAGGATGTGGTCCTCGGCTCCGCCTCCAGATCTTGGGCTGCGACTTCTTCCGGAGCTGCCGACCCTTGGCTCCAGTTACCCGTGCACTCGGCCTCCTCAAGTTCCTCGGTTCACCTGCGAAGGAGGAGTCACCGCTGATGGAATCGCCGCTCCTGGATCGGCATCCCGTTGGACTCAACGGGTGCCCTCAACCTACCCATGGACACTGTGGAACCAAGGCGCAGCAACCGTCTCCCTGGTGTCTAACCTACTCGACAACCCCATTGGGCGCACAGGGGTGCGCCGGAGTTCGGACAGATGGCACACATGCTGCTCGTTGATATCGTGCAAACCGTTTTTGCGCCGGCGCATTGATCTTTCATGACAATGGATCAAACTTTATCCAGAATTCGCCTGCCTTTGAGTACTGTTCGAATGATCTATATAGTTTTGCCGCTCTTTGTGAGGACTGTGATAAACGCATCACCAGCTGGATCAGTTTCAGGTTTATTTCTTTGCCCATAAGTGACGATAGTTACCATCTTTTCATTGTGTTGCTTTCCCTCAGTTTAGACATGCCGTTGTGACACCACTCTTGAAAAAGCCTGGACTGGACCCAAACGACTTGAAGCATTTTAGACCTGTCTCTAACCTTCCGTTTATTTCAAAGATTTTGGAGAAGGTTGTTTTGAAACAGCTACAAAGCCATTTGTCTGGAAACGGTCTTTTAGAAATGCACCAGTCGGCATACAGAAAGGATCACAGCACGGAGACTGCTGTGCTGAGCGTCCTGGATGGTCTGCTAGTGAAGGCAGACGAGAGACTTGTCTCTCTCATTGCTCTGTTGGACCTCAGCGCAGCATTCGACACGCTCGATCATTCTGTTTTGCTGAAGAGGTTAGAGGTGACCTTTGGCATCCGTGGTACCGCCCTGGCCTGGTTCACTTCATACGTTAGGGATCGTTCTCAGGCTGTTATTGTTAATGGCCAGCTATCTGCTTCTAGTCTTTTGTTGTGTGGAGTCCCTCAGGGCTCCGTATTAGGGCCTGTTTTATTCACTCTATATTCACAACCTCTATCTGATGTAATTGCCGCCCATGAGTGTGATTTTCACAAGTATGCTGACGATACTGAATTGTCAAGAAGTAGCGCGCCTAGCCATTTCAGCTCCGCTAAGACGAGCGTACAGTGTTGTATAAACGACGTCCTGTCCTGGATGACTAGCAACAAGCTTAAGCTTAACACTGACAAAACCGAAGTCATGCCTGCCGGCTCTCAGTCTCGCCTTAGTCTGATTGACGGCGAGTTCGCAAACATTGGTGGCTGCAGCGTTCCCTTCCAGAAATGTGTCAAATATCTGGGTGTGAAGATTGACTCGACGCTCTCCATGCATGATCATATAAGTAGCGTCTGCCGAGCTGGTTTCCTTGAGCTGCGCAGAATTTCTTCTCTCAGACCGTTTCTCACAGAAAGTACGACGTCAAGACTTGTAAATGCATTCATTACTTCCAGGCTCGATTATTGCAATTCTGTACTGGCAGGTTTACCGGCAGATCAGATTTCATGCTTGCAGATGATTCAAAACAGTGCGGCGCGTCTCATCTTGAAGAAACGAAAGAGAGACCACGTTACGCCTCTGCTGAAGCAACTGCACTGGCTGCCCGTCAAATTCCGTTGCCAGTACAAAATTGCAATTTTTGCCTATCGGCATTTTGACGGATCTCTCCCGCCGTACCTCTCTGCCAAGCTGTCTGCCTATCAGCCATCACGCACCCTCCGTTCCTCCAGTGAAAAGCTGTTAAAAATCCCGAAGCTCAACATGAAAACTGTCGGGGAGCGTTCTTTCACCTTTTTCGCCCCAAGTGTGTGGAACACGCTGCCAACGGAAATGCGGAATCTGCCCACATTGTCACAGTTCAAGGCTCACTTAAAGCCTTTTCTTTTTTGTCGGGCATTTAAAACTTAGGTCATATTTAGCTAACTGTTGACTGACTGCCACCTATTCTGATCCCAGAGGAAGTGAATGTAAGGTGTGGGGAAGGGATGGGGTGGTTTAAAGTAGTGTATAATTATGTGTGTGTGTCTGAGAGAGAAAGGGTGTGCTGTTGTGCATGCGCAGTGAGTCCAGTGTTTTTCCTGGAGAACGGCGCTATACAAGAACTATGTATTATTATTATTATTATTATTATTATTATTATTATTATTATTATTATTATTATTATTTCTGTCAAAATCAAAACCGTTTTGAAAGTTGTTTGATAGGCTACTTTTGTATCATCTAGCATTTTCTACAAATGGGTTGGGCAGTTCAAAAATGAAAGAGAAAACTTGTAAATTCGGATTACATGTCATTTTTGTCAAGTGTTAAGCGGGACCTGCAAGCCTTGCCTCTTTGTTTACACAAAGGAAAAGATCAACATTTTTTTGCCGAACAATACTTGTAACTTCCCGTCTTTATTTCTGAGTTAGAGTAGTTCCAAAGGATAGTGTGTGATGACCCTGGCCTCCGAACATTCTTTACAAAGGATACTCCATTTCTCGACAGAGGCTCAGAAGAAACAGAAAGTGGACATCTCAGAGCAACTATAGAAAATGTTTAGGACAAGTGGCCCCCATAGGACTTGTGTTTCCATGCATCCAGGACCCAGTGAACACTAAATTCACAACTGCGACCCTTATCTACATCAGAATTAGTTATTGGGGTGCTACTATAAAGACCATCTAACGGCGGTACCTACATCGACGGAATGTTATACTGCCTTTTAGTTGAGACTAGACCGGCCGAATTTGTGGAAGATAGCAGTAAAACTATATGTAAATATATCAACAGACTGGGTCAGTGGTCTCGGTTTTATGTCAGTGGCACAAATCTCATTACATTTTTTAAAAAATCATACCTCGTAAACAAGCAACACTCAGGCCTGATATTCACATGGCATCACACCGAGATATTATGATGTGTGAACTTATATATGACTATCATGCGTTCATGCAACAACATTTCAATAGAAGCTCGCCACTACTCGAGGTGAAAAATGCTCCGGCAGCTTCATTTTAGAAATCTGGCGCTCAGGTCTCACAATCGGGACTTAATTCAAAACGGGCTGTAGTCTACGGGAAGCCGGTAGATTACAGAACACGTTTAAAAATCAATCGCCACCTCAACACAAATGCATCTTTGAACAAAGTTTGCTGCGCGCACTTAGACAACGACAAATAACAGCATGAGCCATGCAAGTTGGCCGCTGTTGAACGCCTTCATTAAATGATTGAGGACATCCTCCCGTATGTTACCGAGTTTTAGACAAGCCCGGCACATGAGCATGAGCCAAAGTCCGGTATGAAAAGGTTTCAAAATATGAAATGCTAACTTTTTCTCCTTCGGAAGCAGGAGATCGGTTATCCCCCTGCTCTTATGCAGATTTTGTCTGGAGACATGGTTTTAATAGTAACTGGAACCGCGGACATGCAAATTTTGCGAAAAATGGGGTTTGAGCCCCACAGGTCAAAGATGTAAGGAGTGTTTTGACGTTTTCACAATCGTTCTTATTTCACGCTTACACAATCAGTAACTCAATCTTGCTTGTTCCCGTCTTGTAGTCGAAGTCCACATCATGTAATTACTTGTATACTGACAACCACAATCTGTTTCTTGCTTTGTTTGTTGTTTTTTTAGGCCAGCCGGGCGGAGGGATGGGGTGTCTATGACAATTTGACAAAAGTGTGTTGTGGTTGGTGTGGGACAAAACAGCCATTCCCAATTATCTTTCATTTTTATGTCCTGGACACTAAAGCTTGAATCAGTACTGCCAGAAAACTGGTTCTTGTTGCTGTTCTGTGTTAGACCTGCACAGGTTTATGCCTGTATACGTACGTTGCATTCGTGTGAGCCAATACCAGTTTGTGTCTTTTGAATAGTAGTTTGTTTGCTTGTTTGGTCAGTTGTTGTTGACTTTGTTGTGTTTTATTTTATTTTTTAAAATTATTATTATTATTTAATTTTTTTTTTTTTTTGGGGGGGGGGAAGGGGGGTGAGTGCGAGAGACCACTGGTACATCGTATACAACATAGCACATCACAACATTTTGGACATAATGTAAAATTACACATATCTCGGCAAACATTATGAGCCAGCAGCACTGAAAACAGAAAAGCTATTGGAGGAGGGTGCTTCAGTACTTTGTCGCTAGACTGATTTCCTTTGCTTCCATACACATCTGTATATGTATGAATAGAACTGCATTGGGGAGAGAGAGAGAGGCAAGGGGAGGGGGGGACTGACTACAGTCATCTAGACCCAGTCTGCTGCAGCACCCAAATACCGAGGATCAAAATCAGCGTCAATGAGACCAACAAGAGACTTGGAGTTACTGCAGCCTGGGGACTGATAAGGATTTATGCCTCTTACAGGCGGAAAGCGTTTTGCATCATGTTGGACCGTGTACGTAGTCTGGGCCCATGCTTGCAGTATCGTTTACATTGCTCGAGAGAAGGGGCAAGTGTCACCCATCACTTTGACAGCCGGCGCCCCGCCTCCCTAACTTTTAGGATACATTTTGTTCATTGAGGACTAACTGGTGAGAAAATTTTAGAGAGAGAGAGAGAGAAACACATTAGCATGCGGTTGACTGAAACGTTTTGTCTGCTGAACTTGTATCACTCACCAGTACAAGCATGTTTTGTTTGTTGTTTTGAACAAACAGGAATGTGTGCTATCTAGAGGGGTTTTCTCCTTCTTTCTGTTTTAAATGCTGATGTCAGTTGATCCGATTGTCTGTACAGAGATATTTGTGAAGACACAGTCAACACTATTGGTAAAGACGCAGACAACACTGCCAGTGTGGAGAGAGATGGTCCTGTCCAACACCCACAAGTCAAACTGGAGCCAGCTGTTAAGGTTGAACCTGGTGTCCGGCTAAAACTTGGGACCAGCACAGAGTCTGCGGTTAATCTGGAGCCCAGCATCGAGCTAGCGTCGACCTCTGTGCCCAGTGTTTACGGTGACAAGGACTGTGACACTAAACATGACATCAAGCTTGCGTCAATCTCTGTGTCCAGTGTTTACAGTGGCATGGACTGTGACACTAAACATGACATAAAACTAGACTCAATCTCTGTGCCCAGTGTTTACAGTTGCATGGAATGTGACACTAAACCTGACATCAAGCTAGCTTCATCCTCTGTGCCAAGTGTTTACGGTGACATGGGCTGTGACAGTAAACCTGACATCAAGCTAGACTCAATCTTTGTGTCAAGTGTTTACAGTGGCATGGAATGTGACACTAAACATGACATAAAGTTAGTGTCTAACTCTGTGTCTGGTGTAATCAGTGACATGGACTGTGACACTAAACATGAGATCAAGCTAGACTCAATCTCTGTGCCCAGTGTTTACAGTTGCATGGAATGTGACACTAAACCTGACATCAAGCTAGCTTCATCCTCTGTGCCAAGTGTTTACGGTGACATGGGCTGTGACAGTAAACCTGATATCAAGCTAGACTCAATCTCTGTGTCCAGTGTTTACGGTGACATGGACTGTGACACTAAACATGACATAAAGTTAGTGTCTAACTCTGTGTCTGGTGTAATCGGTGACATGGACTGTGACACTAAACATGAGATCAAGCTAGACTCGATCTCCGTGTCCAGTGTTTACGGTGACATGGACTGTGACACTAAACATGACATAAAGTTAGTGTCTAACTCTGTGTCTGGTGTAATCGGTGACATGGACTGTGACACTAAACATGAGATCAAGCTAGAGTCCAACTCTGTGTCTGGTGTTTACAGTAACATGAACTGTGACTTGGAGGTATCTGTCGATCTTGACGGTAGAACTAAGTCAACAGAACGTAATTCTTTGACCACAGAAAGTCCCAGTGCTGAGGAGAGTCAGATGCCATTTGAATGCAGGTTGTGTGGTGCATGTTTCCAGTTTTCCAGTCAGTTGATGCAACACATGTTTACTCACACAGGGCAGAATCCTCACACTGTTCCCACAGAGCAGAAGACAACTACAGCTGACAGTGTATGTATAGATGTATCAGTACATACACCAAGTGGGAGTGGGCACTGCAAGGCTGTCCAGAAGCCACATAGATGTAGAGAAGATGGTTTAAGTAGCGCTCACGCAGGGCAGAAGAAACATAGATGTTCAAAGTGTAGAACTAGCTTTGATTTATCTGGTACCTTGAAAACACGCATGCTGACAGACACAGGCCAGAAGCCACATAAGTGTACAGAATGTTGTGCTAGTTTCACTCACTCTTGTCGCTTGAAAACACACATGCTGACACACACAGGCCAGAAGCCACATAAGTGTACAGAATGTAGTGCTAGTTTCACTCACTCTTATCGCTTGAAAACACACATGCTGACGCACACAGGCCAGAAGCCACATAAGTGTACAGAATGTAGTGCTGGTTTCACTCGACCTGGTAACTTGAAAACACACATGCTGACACACACAGGCCAGAAGCCACACAAGTGTACAGAATGTAGTGCTAGTTTTACTCACTCTTGTCGCTTGAAAACACACATGCTGACACACACGGGCCAGAAGCCACACAAGTGTACAGAATGTAGTGCTAGTTTTACTCACTCTTGTCGCTTGAAAACACACATGCTGACACACACGGGCCAGAAGCCACACAAGTGTACAGAATGTAGTCCTAGTTTCACTCTGTCTTGTAACTTGAAAACACACGTGCTGACACACGCAGGCCAGAAGCCACATAAGTGTACAGAATGTAGTGCTAGTTACACTCAATCTGGTCACTTGAAAACACACATGCTGACACACACAGGCCAGAAGCCACATAAGTGTACAGAATGTAGTGCTAGTTTCACTCAATCTGGTCACTTGAAAAGACACATGCTGACACACACAGGCCAGAAGCCACATAAGTGTACAGAATGTAGTGCTAGTTTCACTCGATCTAGTACCTTGAAAAGACATGCTGATACACACAGGCCAGAAGCCACATAAGTGTACAGAATGTAGTGCTGCTAGTTTCACTCGTTCTGAAATCTTGAAAGGACACATGCTGACACCCACAGGCTAGAAGCTACATAAGTGTACAGAATGTAGTGCTAATTTAACTTATTCTGGTATCTTTAAAACACACATGCTGACACACAGACCAGAAGCCACACAAGTGTAAAAAAAATGTAATGCTAGAGTTCTCACACTAGTACCTGGAAAACACACATGAATTATTGCCCTTGAAAAACTTTTGTCTGTTGGGGTTAGGTATTTTTTAGTTCCCAGGGTCACCCTGGTCAGCCCCACAGGGTGGGTTTTTCTCTCTATTCTGGGGCATGTGTTTCTGTCTACCCGAAGTCCATTCACCTGTATTTGCCTTTTTAAAACTCTCCCTACTGTCTGCACTGCCTGTAGCTCTTGATATTGGATGTGTGTTGCTAAATGGTCATAGCTTTATTTAGGCCCCATGTGTTAGGTTTATTTAACGTATTTGACCGGCTGGCGACATAATTCAATTTTCTGTTTATTTATTTTTTTCTTTCACAAGCAGTGCAGGCACGTCCTGAGAAAGCCTTGTTGCTGTCGGGACGTTAAGCAATGTACAATCAATCAATCATTGATTTGTCACAATATGACATAACACAGTTAACAAACAATATTATAAGTCATGACCGTAATGATGCAAAGGGTTGGATCTTCGAAGTGGATCTGGAGTACCCACACCATCTACATGATTACCACAATGATTATCCGTTGGCTGTTGAGAAAATGAGTATGATGGGTAAAAAAGAAGACACCAAACTTGTGCCAAATTTGAATGACAAATTCAATTACGTTTGCCATTATCGCTTGTTACAGTTTTACATCAGACATGGGTTAGTACTAAAGAAAGTTCACAGAGGTATTCAATTTGATCAGAGTGCTTTCATGAAAGATTACATAATGAAAAACACAACATTGTGTGCAAGAGATGGCAACACTACATTTGACAAAGACTTCTTTAAGCTTATGAACAATGCCTGTTTTGGAAAGACAATGGAAAATCCTCATCACCGCAAAGATGTGAGACTGGTCACAACTGAATTGGGTGCAATTAAACTTACAGGCAAGCCACAGTACACAGGGTATAAAGAGTTTCATTCATCATTGTATGCCGTGTCACTCAAAAAAAAGATTGTTAAACTGGACAAACCAGTATTCATTGGTATGGCAATACTCGAGTTATCAAAATTATTAATGCTTGAATTCTACTATGATTACTTTAAACCAAAATATCCTGAGTGTCATCTGCTATACACTGACACTGACTCTATGATCATTGACGTGCCTACTGAAGACTTTTATGAAGACATGAAAACAGAGTTGCATATGTATGACACGTCTGACTACCCTAAGGATTACCCGCTGTTTAGCACACAGAATAAGAAAGTGCCTGGTAAGTTTAAAGATGAACTAAATGGTGTGCCAATAGTTGAGTACGTTGGACGTAGGTCAAAAATGCCCCACCCGGGTCTGCCCTGGGGGACTTGGGTGGGGTTAGGTATTTTTTAGTTCCCAGGGTCACCCTGGTCAGCCCCACAGGGTGGGTTTATCTCTCTATTCTGGGGCATGTGTTTCTGTCGGCCCTTTGTCCGTTCACCTGTATTTGCCTTTTTAAAACTCTCCCTACTGTCTGCACTGCCTGTAGCTCTTGATATTGGATGTGTGTTGCTAAATGGTCTTAGCTTTATTTAGGCCCCATGTCGTAGGTTTATTTAACGTATTTGACCGGCTGGCGACATACATTCAATGTTCTGTTTATTTTTTTTTTCACAAGCAGTGCAGGCACGTCCTGAGAAAGCCTTGTTGCTGTCGGGACGTTAAGCAATGTACAATCAATCAATCATTTATTTAGGCCCATGTGTTAGGTTTATTTAATGTATTTGACCGGCTGGCGACATACATTCAATGTTCTGTTTAGTTTTTTTTTCACAAGCAGTGCAGGCACGTCCTGAGAAAGCCTTGTTGCTGTCGGGACGTTAAGCAATGTACAATCAATCAATCATTAGGTCAAATATTCTATCTTGCACCAAAAAGGCAGTCAGTCCAAAGCCAAAGGTATCAAGAAAACGGCGATAAAAAATAAAGAAATTCGGCATGAACATTACAAACAATTATTAGATGGAGAACTGATGTCTGATTATCCAAACAAGACACTGAGATCAAATAAACATAATATTGAAATGATCCAAACACATAAAAAGTCAGTTGCAGTAGGAGACACAAAACGTGTGTTTCACACTAAGGAAAAGGCTTATGCACCTGGGCATTACAGACTCAAGTTATCTGAAGAGATAGCTAATGAACTGGTTGATAAACTGGTTGATGAACTAATTTATGAAATGGTTAAAAATGTGTAACAGTGTCTGGGGGAATAATAATAATCACAGACGCAGTGACTGTGTTTCCTACTGAACAGTGTGCCAGTGTGTACTCTTTAGAAACCATTTTGGACTGCTTTTACGTTAATGATGTAGTCCTACTACTATTGCTTTAAAAATTACAAGTTAAGTTATAATTAAGGTGGTGACTGTTTACGCCGGAGCGACTGTCTAATAGCCGGCGCTGTTCTTATGGCGACGGGCCCCCAGGTAGCAACTGTGAAAGTATTCGGGTTTTTTTTTTTTGTTGTTGTTGTTGTTTTGTTTTTGTTTTGTTTTTTGCGTATTTTTGTTATTTGTGTAACTAGTCTCAGCCAAGCAGAAACATTAAAAACATTATATTATGTGTTATAGAGCTATTAAGATAGAACTGTTTTTAGTTTGTTTGTGTTAGGGAGGTTCAGGTCGGGCTGGGGCCGTTGGCGCTGGCCATTAGAAGCCTTGGCGACGGGCTTCACCCGTCCCGAGCCATTGTCCATTTGTTTGAAAACTGTTGTGTGAGTGTGTGTGATTGCGAGTTGCACCTGAGGTGGTGAAAAGAATTTCTCTTTTTGAGATAATAAAGTATTCTTATCTTATAATTTGTAATTCTTCTCTGACAAATGCCCTCTGAGGCGCAGGCTCATACAGGTAATATATTGTTGCATCAGCACTGGGAACTATTTTTTTAATATTGTGGACAGACGTAGACCAAATTGGATCAGTTGCCCTATGTCTGACGTCATTCTCGGCTTCACCGGGTTGATACAAATATCTTACCTTTTTTGTAAACAAGCTTGTGTCTGGCGCTTTTGTTTTTATTTCTGACCGTGATGGCACTGTTTTTAATTTACCCCACCCGGGTCTGCCCTGGGGGACTTGGGTGGGGTTAGGTACTTTTTAGTTCCCAGGGTCACCCTGGTCAGCCCCACAGGGTGAGTTTTTCTCTCTATTCTGGGGCATGTGTTTCTGTCTACCCGAGGTCCATTCACCTGTATTTGCCTTTTTAAAACTCTACATACTGTCTGCACTGCCTGTAGCTCTTGATATTGGATGTGTGTTGCTAAATGGTCTTAGCTTTATTTAGGCCCATGTGTTAGGTTTATTTAACGTATTTGACCGGCTGGCGACATAAATTCAATGTTCTGTTTAGTTGTTTTTTTCACAAGCAGTGCAGGCACATCCTGAGAAAGCCTTGTTGCTGTCGGGACGTTAAGCAATGTACAATCGAAATCAATCGATTGTTTTTAATTTAATAGCATCAACAGGTTTAGGGTGACCTTCATTATTCATTGCTTTTATAACAGACGGTAATCTCTTAACCCACTCAGTGTTACGTGCGTCATGCATGAGTTCCTTAGAATACTGATAGCTGAAAAGTCTCTCCGATAATTGTTTGTTGAAATTTTCTACAATAGCCTGTGATCTGTGCACACTTGGAATACCGCGTTTAACCAGTACGCCATGCTTTGCAAATAACTGATTAACAGGCGATTAACAGCACCTTTAAATTCACTCCCATCATCAACTTGAACAAGCCTGGGAAATTTTAAATGGCCTCGACTATATATCTGTGATACCGCAGTGGCTACTGTACTAGCATTCTTGTCAGTTATGGGTTCAGCTTCCTTGTACCGTGAAGCTATGTCGACAACAGTTGATGCATACTTGTATCGTTTCTTTCTTATTGTATCATGTGGCAAGAACAGAAGATCCATTTGATGGGTGTCATTATGAATAGTATTTACAAAATGAGGTCTTGTTATTTTTCTTGGAGCAGGAAGATATATATGCCAAATTGCTTGTTTTTGTAGCCACTGTTTTATTTGGTCGAGTGTGACATCACCACCCACAGCCGCATGTAATTTTTCTATTGCAGTGTTTCCTTTCCAGTAGCCCCACCCGGGTCTGCCCTGGGGGACTTGGGTGGGGTTAGGTATTTTTTAGTTCCCAGGGTCACCTTGGTCAGCCCCACAGGGTGGGTTTTTCTCTCTATTCTGGGGCATGTGTTTCTGTCTACCCGAGGTCCATTCACCTGTATTTGCCTTTTTAAAACTCTCCCTACTGTCTGCACTGCCTGTAGCACTTGATGTTGGATGTGTGTTGCTAAATGGTCTTAGCTTTATTTAGGCCCCATGTGTTAGGTTTATTTAATGTATTTGACCGGCTGGCGACATACATTCAATGTTCTGTTTATTTATTTTTTTCACAAGCAGTGCAGGCACGTCCTGAGAAAGCCTTGTTGCTGTCAGGACGTTAAGCAATGTACAATCAATCAATCAACCTTTCCAGTAGCCAATAGGGGAGTAATATATTTGTGATAGTTTAGCTTCGACCATTTTTTCTAGCAATAAAAACTCCTGTAAAATAAACAAATGTCATTCCTACTAGAACAAATATTATTTCTCCATTTCTTTGTTCTGGGCTTGGTTGGTAGTAGTCACTAAGTTTTGGTTGCGGGATGGTCATGTCTTCGCCAGTAACAAGAAAATATTCTTTGATCGCATCGTCGACATTTGAAAATGTATGCTGTGCGTGACCCTCAAGCCTGAGTTTTTCATTGTCACCTTCCTCAATTCTTTGCTTTTCGTAATCTTGTTGAGCTTGAGCTAGTTTTTCAGTAGCCTCATTGTGACGCTTCATTTCTTCTGCCGATTCCTCTTTACTCATTTTTGAAAAGAGATAGTTTGATCCACTGAAAGCCAATGCATTAACAAATGCCCCACCAATCATAATAGCTATAGTTGCCATACTTTTTATTTACATAGAAACATTTTCTGGAATAATTCCTTGCTTGACGAGAAGGTCTTTTGTGGCAATCGATGCTGTGACAACAGCTACTAGCTTAGCACTGTCTTCGAAGTCTAATTTACTCAGGTCTGCTGATTTCATTTTGAGAAGACTTTTCCCCAGCATAGAATAAGCAACTGCTAGTCCACTTATTACAGCAGAATGATAGATAAGGTTCATTAAGTTTTTTGTGTCACTCATTTTCTTATACCATAAAAATTAAAATAATAAGTTTATTTATTGCATGTAAAATGGGTCAACGGCTTTGGGTGTTGCTGGTAATGTGGAGACTTCTTCTTTTGTTTTTGGAGTGCTTGATTTTTTGGACATTGTTTGAGTCTGCGGTTTGTATTTTTTTATATAATTGGTAACCTACGTAACCAAATCCGACAACACATCCAGCAACTATATAATTTGATATTTTTGGTTTAGACTCGGTTGTTTGTCTCTCACTTTGTTGGGGGTGACCCCACCCGGGTCTGCCCTGGGGGACTTGGGTGGGGTTAGGTACTTTTTAGTTCCCAGGGTCACCCTGGTCAGCCCCACAGGGTGGGTTTCCTTTCTATTCTGGGGCATGTGTTTCTGTCTACCCTTGGTCCATTCACCTGTATTTGTCTTTTTAAAACTCTCCCAACTGTCTGCACTGCCTGTAGCTCTTGATATTGGCTGTGTGTTGCTAAATGGTCTTAGCTTTATTTAGGCCCCATGTTGTAGGTTTATTTAATGTATTTGACCGGCTGGCGACATACATTCAATTTTCTGTTCAGTTTTTTTTTTCACAAGCAGTGCAGGCACGTCCTGAGAAAGCCTTGTTGCTGTCGGGATGTTAAGCAATGTACAATCAATCGATATAATTGTTGGGGGTGTGTTGGTCCTGACGGTAGTGACACTGGTACTGTTGATGGTGTGTCAGCCTTTTGTGCTAATGCCTGAAGCTGTAATTTCTTTTGTCTGTTATATTCAGCTAATTTTTTCCCAGCCTCTATTCGACCTGGGCTTTTAGTCTTAGTCACTGTTTGAACCTGTGTCAAGACAGGACTCTGTTGTGGAGTCGTCTGGGTCTCGTCCATTTTCTTCTAATTTAAAATTTATTTTAGAAAAATCAATATGACTACTAGTAACAAGTAAGGTTACCACAGGTGCAAGGTACCAAACTTGTAAAACATAAGGCATGCTAATTTGCCTATTGAACTTAAAACTATGGGGTTGCTTTCGAGATCATGTGACAGACTGTCAGTATCAACAGGTAGGAAGTGACTCACAGCTTTTGTGTATAGGCAGACAAGAGATTGACGCAAATCACGTGTCATTAGTGAAGCAATGTGATTTTCATATTTTGAATGTAGTTTGATTAGCTCGTCAGCGGTAAGAGATTCTATGTCTTCTGACATGTATTGTTTACCGAGAAAAGCTTTTGATTTTCCAGAAACAACTACAGAGAGAAGGCGTTGTTTTTTAGAGTCTAAGTCTTTGTTTTCTACAGCACAGATATCGCTTAGAAGTAGCAATTTGTCTTGATTCATTTTATAATGTAATATAATAATTTTGCTTAAAGAAGTCAATGACAGCATTTAACATTGTTTGCTTATATCCTTTATTTTTATTTTTCAGGTATTGCTTTTTGTTGGTCATGAAATAAAAGAATGAGAACCATGGACAAGAGTTAGCTCTTTGTTGGTCGAAGGGGGTACAATGCATGGTTCCTTTGACCTCCCTCAGGCCTACAAGGGTCAGTGTAGCGAACTCCCGTGACCCAGGCAATAACTTCACTTATTAGATACTAGCCTCACGTATTTGTATGCACACCTCCCCCTCCCCCCACGGGGCACCGCCCCCCCCCCCCCTACATCTCCCTCACCCCTTCACAACACACACACGCACACACACACACATACATTTAGACCCAAGGTACTATTTCTCAAATGTTGGAGCTGTTGCATAACCTTTCCAGTACCAGTACCTCTGTGTACCAGCTGCATAGATTGACCATGATAATTCAAGGGTAGTGTCAGATTAGCTTGTCTCCTGAAGGCGCCAAGCTACTCTGACAGTACCGTTGAATTATCATGGTCAATCCATTTCCTGCATCAGGGTCCCAGGCGAAATGGGTCAAGACACGTTCAGAAAGACTGCCGAAATGTTCTAAGAACACATGACAGGGTCGGATCACTTTACTTTACTCCTGCGGAGGAGGAGGGGAGGGTGGGGGGTGGGTTCAACGTCTTGTTTGCAACCGTGAACCTGATACAAAAGGCCTCCTCGACACTACATACGGGGGCCGAAAAAAATCAAACAAGGAGAGGAGGGGGGGGGGGGGGCAGGAGTGGTTGACAGACCTTGCTTCCAAGGGCCGAAGAATCAAACAACGGGGAGAGGAGGGGGAGGGGGGAGTCGACGGACCTTGCTGCCAGGGGTCGCAAAATTCAAACAACCGAAGGGGGGGGGGGGGGTTTCAGAACGACAGACCTTGCTTTTGGGGTGCCAAAAATCAAACAGCGAGGAGTGCAAGAGGGGGGGGGGGGCGGGGGCGATGCGATAGACCTTGCTTCCAAGGACCGAATGAACAAATGAGGGAGGGGGTGGGGTGGGGGGTGGGGGTCCCAAACACCCCAAAAAGGGACTTTGTTATAGCATTTTTACAAATTTGGTCTGAACCCCCCTGCCCCAATCTGGATCCAACCCTGCACCCCTTCCCCACCCTTGACCTCTGCAATGAGTTGAGTAAATTCGAAGGTCTTATCAGCTACCTTTGTGCCAAGTTTGATTGGAAAAATTTTGCAAAAATGTTGCCAATACCTAAAATTTTTATCACAAATTGGCATTTTACACACATTTGCCAGCCTGTGATTCTAGACTTTTCCGAAGCGTTATCCAAAACAGTATGCATAGATAGGTCTTCCCATCAGGTATCTCTGTAGCAAGTTTGGGTTTAAAGTTGTTTTTGAAAAAAATAACATCTTTTGTCAAAATGTGGCTTTTTTGAACCTATTCTTGACCTTACCGAGGGATCAACCAAATTAGTAGGCATGGAAAGGTCTTACCCTCAGCTATCTTTGTACCAAGTTTGGGTTTGAAGTTGTGAATAGTATTTCAGAAAAAAAAAGAATGTCAAAATATAGCTATTTTGGACCTATTTCCTGAGCCCCTGTGAACCTTTGTGAGAGGTCACTCAAATTGGTATGTTTAGAAAGGCCTCGCCACAAAGTATCCTTGGGCCAAGTTTGAAGAATGTGGCTTGAAAAGTCTCCGAGAAAATGCCAACGTTCAAGTTTACGATGGACAGCAAACTACACACACACACACATACGCACACACACACACACACACACACACACACACACACACACACACACACTGTGAGTCAGATGTAAGGCAGCACAAAGATAACGCATGACGCCTATTACTCGAGTGATGCGTTACAATCATGGACACACACATTTTTTAAAAATTGTTTTTATTTTTGTTTGTTTGTTTGTTTGTTAAATGAAGACTTTAATTGAAAACGCTCCTTTATTTTCAAACTACCATTTCAGTCAGATGAGGCACTGAGTGACTTGATAATCATGATTATCCCCTTCACTGCCGAGTAAAAGTAAACACGACCCAACTGCAAGAGACATAGATCATCATGAGCCCCCGCGAATGCGGGTGCTCATGAGGATCTATGCCTCTTGCTGAGACCAGTTTTGTGATCCACGTCTCTTGAGCGGTTTTGGCTTTTTGAACAAAGATTTCAGACGCACAGTGGCAGAGAAGGGGTTATGCACGACTGCAGACTTCGTGGATATTTCATGTCGTGCAAAACCTCTTTTGTTTTTAACCACTACAAGTCTGCCCGTGTGATTTAAAAAAAATATAATAAATTGAAAGTGCAATATTGCTTCTGGTTTTCGTTCAGTTGCGTCACGCGTCATATATGGAACACTACCTACAAATCGCCTTCAGAAACACTTTTAGGATTTTTTTGTAGTCATTTTCTGCTGTGTACCGGCCTGTGATATTGAACCTTACAGCGCTTAGCTGCAGGGTCCATAATCACAAACTAGCCCACACTTGAAGGTAATTTTTTCCTGCGACATTACCACCAGTGCCTACACTAACTGAGGCATCCCAGTGTGTGTACGTGCTTTGAGAAACGCTGTGTAAGAGAATCAAGACCGTTCACATAATAAGGTTTAGGTGTGTTTTTTTTAGCCCATAAACGGAAGTTGTAACTGGATCGTTTTTCGTTGTTTATTAAAAATAACCGTGCATAATTATTTTTGCATCGGTCTGTGAGTTTGGATCTTGCGGCCTCAGGGTGTAAGATCCAAACTCACGGACCATCACACATTTAGACCTCGGGGCTTCAGTCTGTTGTGGTCACCCGTCCTCCTTCAAACGGCTTTAAGATGCTGTTCCCCTTCACTGCGGAGAAAATTTAACACCATGCAACTGCAAGAGACACAGATCTTTCCTTATCCCCCCGCAACTGCGGGGGAACATGAAGATCTATGACTCCTGCAGACACCACTTTGTGTCAGTATCCCTTGGACGTCTGGCGCTGTGTTGCGTTGAATTAAAACAGATTTCAGTAGTACCATCAGCCACCGCTGGCATTCAAGGGCTTAACCCTTCACTGCCGAGAAAAAAACGAATAGGATTGAACTGCAAGAGGCGTAGATCCTCATGAGCCCCCGCGACTGCGGGGGCTCATGAGGATCTACGCCTCTTGCTGGGACCATAAATATTTAATAATAATAATAAGCGCATTAAATTGGCGCTTTATCCCATTTGAAAATCGGCTCAAAGCGCCGCCGCGAACTGAACCCAACAAGCACGCTCACGTGAATCATGCGCATTCACTCACACACTGTGACATAAACACAGAACATTCACGTGGTGCTAAGGGCAAGTTCAAGCGAGCTACTGTAGTTTTTGGAAATTCAAAATCGTTTGTATTTGAAATTTGATTAAGTGGGCTGAAATTGATACCAAAGTCGTGGGGGAGGAAGAGCCGGAGTACCCGGAGAAAGAACCCCCGACGGTCCGTCCGAATTAACGGTGACACTTACTAGAGGGGAAAAATCCGACGCCGGAACCCGTAATCGAACCTCGCACCTTTAGCATTGGTGGCAGGCGCCTTAACCACTGCGCCACGGACCGCCCCGTCGGGCGTCGGTTGGCAGGGTAGAGATTACATCGGAAAGGAACTATGAATTCGATTGATTCGCAAATACATGTATTGTGGATACAATTTAAAAACAGCTCTTGCATATAATTTATATTATTTTTAATCATGTCAGGGCTATGTGTTACACAAATGTCATGTCATCAGTCCCTTGCCCGAACTGGGCGTTGGGGGGACTGAAAGGCAGCAGGAACAGACAGTGCTCTCCACTGAGTTCTATTTTGGGCGGTGGCAAGCAAGTCTGGCATCTCGAGTTCGGTCCATTCTTTTATGTTTGCGACCCAACTCTTTCTCTGACGACCTCGCCGACGACTTCCTTCGAGAGTGCCTTGGAAGATAGTCTTGGACAAGGTGTTGTGTCGGGTCACGTGGCCAAACCAAGCAAGCTTGAGCCGTTTCACGGCTGCCAGAAGGGGTTCATGTGGGCCCACCAGGGAAGTGACGATGCTCCGTACATATTCGTTGGTCTTGTGCTTGCGGTACGAGATGCGGAGCAACTTCCTCAGGCACTTGTTCTCAAAGGCCTGGATTTTCTTTTCTGAGTCTGCAAGCAGTGTCCACGTCTCACAGCCGTAGAGTAGAATAGACACTACGAGGGACTTGTAAAGCCTGTACTTGATGGTGAAGCTGATGGAGTTACTTCGCCATATCCTGTCCAGTCTGGCCATTGCGGATGTTGCTGTACCTATCCTGATACGGATCTCTGCTATGCAACTACCGTCTTTGGACAGGGTGGCTCCCAAGTACTTGAAGCTATTGACCTCTTCTAGCTTCTGGCCGTTCATGTGGATGTTGCTGCTGCTGTCGCTTGTGGTGTTGATCATCACTTTGCTTTTATCCGTACTGATCTCCATGCCATAAAACCCTGCGCTACTTGAAAGTTTGTCTGTCAGGTTTTGGAGCTCACTATTGCTGCCTGCCATGAGGTCAATGTCGTCTGCGAATCGAAGATTGCACACGGATCTGCCACCAATAAAGATTGAAGTATGGTGTCGTGGAGGGTTTCCTGCATGATCTTCTCCAGGAATATGTTGAAAAGGACAGGAGAGAGCAGGCATCCTTGACGGACACCGATCGTCGTCCTGAAGAACTCGCCTGACTGATTGTTAAGTAGAACCGCGCTGCAGGCGTTTTTGTAAAGCGCTTCTATCATTTGGATCAGTCCCTCCTCTATGTTGAACGATCTCATGACTTGCCAGAGTCCGTCGTGCCAGACGCGATCAAATGCTTTCCTGAAATCAATGAAGTTGTGGTAGAGTTCGCGCTGATGCTGCAGATGTTTCTCGATCAGGATGCGGCAGTTGAAAATCTGCTCTACAGTGCTTCTTCCAACTCTGAAGCCAGATGGGCATTAGTGGACTGTAAAATCTATATAGAAACTTGAGGTTAAAAAAGTGGCTTGGATTGACTGCCTGTATTTTATCTGCCCACCTACAAATCTCATTTATACAGTTAATCCACACCCCCCGGCTGCACATGCAGCCATCAGTTCTGTAAACAATACTATTGGCCTCACGCACAAGGGCACCAAAGCTTAGAAATGAGGCCACACTTGATAAAAATAACAGAACTAATATGCATATGCAATCATTAGTTCTGTAAATAGCACCTTTGTAAGCAGCACCAGTGGCCAAATGCACAAAGACATCACGGATGATGACACCACTGATCACTTCACACAACAGGCTACCCAATACACATTGACCAGTGCCCCATACCGTGAAATAGCCTGCACATGCAGCCATCAGTTTGAATGCTCCAACTCAATTTTATCGGCCTCTTTCAACAGCGAAAAAGTGTTTTCGTGAAGATTACTAGTTGTCTGAGAGAGATATCAAAGAGCCTACTACCTTGGAAAACAGGAAGAATTCATTTGCAAAAGACCTGCTAGCCGCCTGTGTCAAAAGGCTAAATTATTAGTTCTCCTTCTCGACTCGGGAGGGAGCCACCCACATCCTTTTTTCCTTTCCACAGCCAAACGCTTCACATTTCATAACACTGAAAGCTCACTGGTCCGAAATGACTCGGGCGGTTAACACTGACATTCTACCGCTGGAACGAAATCCGGCCCCAACTTTTAAAGGGCGGTGCCATCTGAAGGACTGCACAGTTAACCCAGAGCCCTGACGCACGACAACAGAGAGGTCGACCATGATAATTCAAGGGTAGTGTCAGATTAGCTTGGTCTCCGACAGGCGCCAAGCTAATCTGCAACTACCCTAGAATTATCATGGTAGATCCATCTCCTGCAACAGGTGCATATCTAAACTTGACTTGGGGGACAATTCTAGAGACAGATGAAGTATGACAGTTCAAGGGTAGTGGTGCCAAAATAGCTTGGCGCCTCTGGACGCCAAGCTATTCTGGCACTACCCGCATTGAACTATCATGCTCGATCTATGTCTTTGTGTGTTGTGTCCGGGCTGAATGAGTTAAGCATCAGAGCAGACGAGAGCGAAGGGAACAGCCGGGTTGTGGGTTCGAGCCCCCGTCCCGGTCCCCGGGCAGTGGACTCTCAACCCAGGCAAAAAGGCGGGCTAGTTCAATATCATTTTGCAGGTCCTGGTAAGTCAAAATGGACAACCTGAATTGGTCAGTGTTCTGGTCGCAAACCACATGCAATAGATGCCATTGTGCCTCCTTAATCCGCCAGTTAGGGCCGTCCATTATCACTGACTCCGGCGCCGTGGACCCCGAACGAACGGACCGGCCAACACATCTCAGTGCCGGCTCAGCCATCTACCGTGACCTTGGGCAGACAAGGTTATGCACGGTGGTAGTGAATGTGTGGTGGTATCAGAGCTGCTATATCTAACGTACGGCCCGGCAGGGGAAGGGTGAAACAAACACAAATGTACGTCAGCCGATCCGTCTACCGCAATTGTGGTCAGTGGCGGTATATCTAGCTTAAATCCCGCGAAAGCCATTAAGCAATGTGCTGGTCTACTTGCTTAGTGGTTTGCGGCCCAGGACTATGTTCAGTCGTGCGACTGAGCTCTGGTCCACCTTTTTACTAATACGGCTGCGAAGCCTGGCGAACTTCCACTGTAACTTGAGGCACAATTAGGTTTTAAAAGTTAACCTCTTTGTGGCCAAGTACAAAATACCCACATTTTCGAGTTTTCCTCTGAGGACTGCATTACACGAACAGGAGACAAACTGATCGACCATGATAGTTCAAGGGTGATGGCAGAATAGCTTGGCGCCGTTATAGGCGCCAAGCTATTCTGCCACCACGGGGCCCTTGAACTATCATGGTCGAGCAAGTCGTGCTGTGGCCGGTGTGTCGCGAGCAGAATGAGTTAGTAAGACACTACGTACAAGTCGCGACAACACAACCGGGGGACGTGCCACAGAGATAGTTTTGATGTCAGTTCCAGGGTTTTAGAATCCGAGGCATAAGTATACAGTGGATTCAGTCCATGTCGCTTTTTTTTTTTGTTCTTTTACTGAACCTCATCATAGAAGAGACAAACACTGATAGGCATATGGCCGTCCGCATAACTTCAAGGAAAGTCATCCAAGCGATCGAAAAATACACCGCAAACAATCCCGCTGTGATCAGGATGTCACTATTGTTTATGTCGTGCCAACGACTAAGAGCAATCACTCGGTCACCCGCATCACCAATTATAATTATGTGCCTCAGCAGATTCAAGTATATTCCGTAGTTGAAACCCGACGTATGGTACAGGTTACGTCTAGAGGTTTGCTTTGCGTCGGCTCTCCACGAGTTGAGCGTCCTGCCGTGTGGTGTCTATCTGATCAGTTTCAAATGCTACCACCAGGCAGCTAGACGTTTCAACATGCCACTTGCCAGAAGGACTGTTTTTATAACGCCACGATCAGTATGATCTACTTAACATTACCTCCCATCTTGTGACAGATTGCGTGTGATAGATTGCTGCAATTATAATTTTTCATGATATGTTCCTGTAGCGTTTGTTAATGTCTTATATTGTTGTTTCATGACGAGCCGAAAGGCAAATTTCTGTCGTGCCCTGACTCGAACAGACAATAAAGTTGTATTGTATTGTATTGTATTGTATTGTATTGTATTGTATTGTATATGGGGGTGTTACGGAGGTAGACAGGTTATGAAGCACGTGTGTGTGTGAATGAACGTGTGAGTTGTTTGTATCAGCCAGGTTACGTGATGTTTCTCATGTCATCCGATATGTTGTGTGTTTAGCAAGCGTTACGTTTTGGATCCTTGTTGTTGTGTTTAGAGTGCTTGTAAAGAGTGGAACGACGGACGCCGAGACGTCAGTCACAGGTGGGACCTAACGTGAGGTCATCCCTCCAGCTCTTCACTCAGAGTGAGTCTGATCGGGACCAAGATACCCGGATCACAGCGAGAACTGCGCTACAGTACGAGTACAAGGACGTCCGTGTTAAAGACACAGGACGACAGGAAAGAGCATACAACGGACTTGCACGCCTAGACGTGAGAAGGACCAACGTAACCAGGCAATAACATCAAACAGGTTGGAGACTCTGAGAACTGATACCTAGCCTGGCAAGGATATTGTGTGTGTGTGTGTTTGTGTGTGTGTGTGTGTGTGTGTGTGTGTGTGTGTGTGTGTGTGTGTGTGTATGTGATATTAAGACGTGATAGTGGGGAAGGAGTGATGTATATAGTTTGATAGTTTTGTGAGCATTCTACTTTTATTGTTTAATAGTGTATAAAAGTTACTTTAGAAAGGGAGCCCGTGTGTTGAGTTTTACCGCATGAATGCGCACGTCTGAGTCAGTGGCGGTGTATGCGTCTGTTGTGCGAGAGTCTGTGCGTATGACTGTGGGCAAGTCTGCGTGCGTTACACACACACACACACACACACACACACACACACACACACACACACACACACACACACACATCTTGGCTTGACTTCGCGAACGAAGATTCTATAGGTCTTGCCCACGTCGTCTGCAGGCATTTTCGTGGCTGCGGAGGCCAATCCGGGACAGGCAGGTTCGACCGCAGTGGCTGCAGGGGAAGGTCTGGTCAGGGTTCTGAGTTACGACAGCTCTGTTTTCTCTTCTGAGCCGCTTGTCCTTAAGGTTAGCTCTGCGAGAGTCCTCAAAGGAGGCGGCTGCCTTGTGAATGGTGGAGCGCCAGGTGTCACGGTCCGCAGCAAGCGAAGACCACTGGCGGTGGTCGATTTGGCAGGCACTAAGTGACTTCTTGAGACCGTCTTTGTATCTCTTCTTTGGTGCCCCTCTGTCTCGGTGTCCAGTGGCGAGCTCGCCGAACAGAGTGATCTTGGGTAGGCGATGATCCTCCATCCTAGAGACGTGCCCCGCCCAGCGAAGCTGTGTCCGCAGCAGCAAAGCCTCGATGCTCACAGTTTCCGCCTGTTCAAGGACCTCGACGTTGGTGACATAGTCACTCCAGTGAATGCTGAGGATGGTACGCAGGCAGCGCTGGTGAAAGCGTTCGAGGAGTCGTAGTTGGCTGCGGTAGAGGGCCCAGGACTCGGAACCGTACAGCAGGGTGGTGAGGACGACAGCTCTGTACACGCTGATCTTGGTGCCTTTTTTCAGCTGTTGATTGTGCCACACCCGCTTGAATAGTCGCCCGAAAGCACTGTTCGCTTTTGCCAGCCTGTTGTCCAGCTCCTTGTCCAGCTTGGCGTCTGACGTGATGGTGCAGCCAAGGTAGGTAAACTGGTGTACAGACTTTAGTTCGGACTCGCCGATGGTGATGTGGGGAGGGCGATGCTCTTCCTTGGGTGCCGGCTGATGAAGGACCTCTGTCTTTTTCAGACTGACCTCAAGTCCAAAGAGCTGGGCGGCATCTGCGAAGCAGGACGTAATGCGCTGCAAGGCTCTCTGTGTGTGTGCAACGAGGGCAGCGTCATCAGCAAAGAGCAGCTCACGAATCAGTTGGTCTAGGGTTTTCGTGTGGGCCTGCAGTCGTCTGAGGTTGAACAGGCTGCCATCGAAACGATACCTGATGTACACTGCGTCGTCATCGTCGAGGTCCACTGTAGCCTGCTTCAACATCATGCTGAAGAAGATGGTGAAGAGGGTCGGTGCCAGCACGCAGCCTTGCTTCACGCCGTTGCGAATGGGGAATGGTTCTGTGAGGTCACTGTTTAGTCTGACCTGGCCTTGCTGGTCCTCGTGGAGCTGGACGATCATGTTGAGGAACTTTGGGGGACAGCCTAGTCGCTCCAGGATCTGCCACATACCTTGCCTGCTCACAGTGTCAAACGCTTTTGTTAGGTCGACAAACGTTACATACAGCCCTTTGTTCTGCTCGCGGCACTTCTCCTGAAGCTGTCTCAGCACAAAGACCATGTCGGTGGTACTTCTGTTGGCTCTGAAGCCACACTGGCCCTCTGGGAGGTGGTCTTCAGCGATGGCAGGTACCAGCCGATTCAGGAGCAACCTTGCGAGAATTTTCCCGGCAATGGACAGCAGAGTAATTCCACGATAATTAGAACAGGCAGACTTCTCTCCTTTGTTCTTGTACAGGGTGATGATGACTGCATCACGGAGATCCTTTGGTAGTGTTCCTTTTTCCCAGCAGCAGAGAAAGAGGTTGTGGAGCTTGTTGTGCAGTGCTGGGCCTCCATGTTTCCAGATCTCTGGCGGGATTCCGTCAATGCCTGCTGCTTTGCCACTCTTGAGGTGGTGGATGGCTGTGAGGGTCTCTTCGGCGGTGGGCGGTTCGTCCAATTCAACCTTTAGTGGAAGGTGTGGGATTTGGAGGATGACTGTTTCTTGGACAGTGCGCTCAGCGCCGAAGAGGTCCTGAAAGTATTCCGACCAGCGGTTCAAGATGGAGGTATTATCTGTGAGAAGTGCCTGTCCATCAGCGCTTCGCAGGGGACTTTGTACCAGGTGCCTAGGGCCATACACTGCTTTCAGTGCTTCGTAGAAGCCCCTGTAGTCACCGTTGTCAGCGCAGAGCTGGATCCTCTGTGCGAGTCTGGACCACCACTCGTTCTGGAGCTCTCTAAGCTTGAGCTGGAGACTGCTGCAGATGAGGCGGAAGGCAGACTTCTTCACAGGGCAGGAAGGCTGGGCTAGGTGGGCCTGGTGGGCGGCTCTTTTTTTTTTTTTGCTAGAAGTTCCTGGATCTCTACGTCGTTTTCGTCAAACCAGTCTTTGGTCCTCTTTCTAGCAAAGCCCAAGACTTCCACAGAAGATTTTACAATAGCAGTTTTTAGTTGTTCCCAGAGTGTTTCAGGGGAGGAGTCTGCTGGATCAACTGTGTCTTTGAGCATGCGCTGTAAATCGGCCTGAAGGGCAGCTTTCTTGTCGTCACGCTGAAGGCGTGCAACATCAAGCTTTTTCTTGGAGGGGGGGGGGGGGCCTTTCTTGGGTTTCAGCTTGAGGCGGAGCCTGAGTTTGCAGCGAACAAGGCGGTGGTCAGTGTGGCACTCTGCGCTGGGCATCACTCTGGTGATGAGGACGTCACTGTGGTCCCTCTGACGCACTAGGACATAGTCGATAAGGTGCCAGTGCTTGGAGCGAGGATGCATCCAGGTGGTCTTTCGACTGTCCTTTTGCTGGAAAGTAGTGTTGGTGATGACAAGTTGCTGCTCTGCACAGAGCTCCAACAGTAGGCGACCATTGTCATTGCAGTTCCCAACGCCATGCTTGCCGAGGACTCCTTTCCAGGCTTCAGAGTCTTGGCCCACTCTGGCGTTGAAGTCGCCAAGGATGATGACTTTGTCGTCTGCAGGGGTGCTCTGCAGGAGGCTGCGCAGGTCAGAGTAGAACTTGTCTTTTTCTGCAGGCTCTGCCAGGAGGGTTGGGGAGTACACACTGAGAAGGGTGACGTATTGCTGGTGTCTCAGTGGGAGGCGCATGGACATGATGCGGTCGGAGTGACCCGTTGGTAGGTTTTCCAACTTAGTCGCAATGGGGGTCTTCACCATGAAGCCCACGCCTGAGAGCCGTCTTTCTGATGCAGGCCTGCCTGACCAGTAGAGGGTGTAGCCAGCGCCAAGTTCTTGGAGGCTGCCTTCCTCCGGGAGGCGTACACACACATACATACTGTTGTAAGGCAGCACAACGTATATTAAACACCCGTTACTCAATGCGTTGCACGCACGCGCACACCGTCACTGACACACAATCACACACACAATCACACACACACACTGACACACACACTGACACACACACACACACACACACACACACACACACACACACACATGGCGACTCAAAACGAAAAGGGCGACTTGAGCCCGGCTGGCGACCTCACAATTTCACAGAAGAACATTGGCAGCTTTTCATTCAGCGGTTTCGGGCGACTAAAGTTGACTGCTGACTCGGCTTCTAAACCATGGTAGCGGTCCGCGATAGGCATAAGTCATCAACAGATCCCGCAAAATGTGTGGGAGGTTCTTGAGGACCTACGCCTCTTACTGGCTTAATTTACGTCTATGTTCCCCAAGCGGAAGAGCCACCAGGTGTATACATACAGAATCTGAAAGCATGCAAGCCTGATGGTTGGTTAGTTCGGGTTTAACGTCCACAGCACCGAGGTGATCATGGACGGCCCCGACGCGCGGGTTATGGGGGACAGGGAAATCTATTGCCTATGGAGTACGACCTGAACACTGATCAACTCAGGCGCACTCCAACTGTGCCACTTTGATTTACCAGGACCTTTCACGGCCGGACACGCTATTGAACAAATCCGTTTTTTCCCCCTGCATGAGCGAGCCTGAATACACACAGACACGTTTTATGATCCAGCCGATGCGTTGAGTCAAATTCCTGAGTGGGTGTTGCACAACGGGATGGGTTGCAACGGCAAATTGTACCCTGACTCAACTCCGAACTATTGCTCATCTTTAACTCATTCAGACCGAGGGCCGTATTTCCTTAATTTTGTTGGCGTCATATAATGACTATGCTATGCACCAGTTGCAGGAGATGTTTCGACCATGATAATTCAAGGGCAGTGCCAGATTAGCATGGCGCCGACAGGCGCCAAGCTAATCTGGCACTACCCTTGAATTATCATGGTCGACCCATCTCCTGCTGTAGTGCGTCAGAGCTGAATGGGTTAATCGGGGATCTATATAAAACTTCTGCCTGGTGCGCTTTGAGTGATTGAATGGCATCTGTAAATGAGACAACTCACGAAACGTCTGTAACTGATGTAATCACGAAAAGCTTCGTGATTCGACAAAGAAATGACCAAAAAAAAAAAAACTTTGAAAGGACGATACTTTAAAAGCGTGTTTCTTTCTTTGTCGGTTGTTTTCATGCATTTTACAAGCTTTTGCGGTCACTTATGTGACCACCCCCCCCCCCCTCCACACACACACACACACACACACACACACACACACACACACACACACACACACACACACACACACACACACATCTGCCTTATGTATTTTGTCTTTTATTCTTGTATTTTTTTCTATGATTTAAACATATTCGTCTGTTTTCAAAAGTTTACAATACACGTTTCGACTACAGAAACAAAATGACGACTGACAAGCGTGTAAAATACAAAGAACTTTCCAACAAATAAAGAAACACTTTAAAAAATGACAATTAGTAGAATACAATTTATTCATCAATGCATACATGATAGTTGTTGATACTGTATGTGACTTTGTAAAAAAGCATAAATAGTATTACATTGGTCCTTTGTAATCGTGTTCCTTGTTTTTTTTAATTTTTTTTTGTAATTTACTCAGATACAATTTAAGATATAAAGGAACAACTGAAAGTTCATGATGTTTATCATCTAAGTTTAACCCATTCAGCCCTGACGCTCTACAGCAGGAGATGGGTCGACCATGATAATTCAAGGGCAGTGCCAGATTAGCTTGGTGCCTGTCGGCGCCAAGCTAATCTGGCACTGCCCTTGAATTATCATGGTCGACCCATCTCCTGCAACTGGTGCATAGTCTTTAGATGACACATTCAAAATTTTGGAAATACTGCCGTCGGGCTGAATGAGTTAGTGGGTGACGAGGATCATTGACAATGCTAGCAGCTATCCTTCGGACAGCTCTATGGTACAGATCATCTACTGGGTACTGTCCTAGGCCAATGATCTTCTCAGCTGTTCTGACGATCTAGGCGCCAAGCTATTTTGGCACCACTCTTGAACTAAAGCCATTGGTCTATATTTGTTTTAATCTGTAAGTACTCTAATGTAGCTTGCATATGGCAGTGTACAAATTTGAAGCTTTTAGCCTCAGTATGATATGGGTTAAAGGGCTAGCTTCAGACGTCGCCGTCACGGTGCGCAAGTGAGAATTTCCCCGCTTGATGATTGAAGCTATAAATAGTACAAACAAGAGACATAGTTCCACATGAGCTCCCGCACCTGCTGGGGCTCATGAAGATCTATACCTCTTGCAGACGGATAAAGCGCGTCTGGGCATTACGCGGTGTCAATCCAAAAGAGTATTCCCCGTTTGAGGATAAGGATCTACAGACGTTATTAAGAAGATAAGTACGTCCTCATGATCCCCCGCACTTACTGATGCTCATGAGGATCTGTCTAGTGCCTCTTGCAGACGGCAAACTGTGTCTGGACTGTACTGTGCGTGTCGTACAGAAAATTATCCCTATTTTACTACGACTTTCAAGGTTTGAGCACTTTGAGGGAGGAAATTACTGAACTGGCGGACAGTTGTGAAAATTTCCCTCTTTGACAGTTTCTCGTATTACACGAGGTGCGGACCAAATGCGACAAATTACTGCAAGGCCGGTTTACATGTTAGTGTTGTACGCGTTTCTACCATGTCACAGTATAGTAAATATAATATGTGTAAATTAAATTAAGGTCATATTGGCAATTTAGTAGTGGATATTGTGAAATAATTGACTTAACCTAATGATGTAATAGTTGGTTTTATTTGTGTGATTCTGCACTGTACATATAAATTAAATTAATGTCATATTGGTAATTTAGTCAAGTGGTTGTCGCACAATAATTATTTTGTAATAGCTCAATAGTTCGTTTTTTATTCGTGTGATTCTGCAGTTGTCCACATTTTTCCTAACATTTGTGATAATGATTGTATTGAGATATGTTTCTAACTTTGACCTGCCCTCGGCAGGCAAATACAAATATCCTTTAGTGGACAGTAACATTTCTTCAATCTTGAATCTTAAATTCATAGTATAGTAACTGTTGTATAATTATTATTTATTACGGCTGCAATAACCCGCTACCAACTAGAGCCTTGGATAATTATTTGAGTTAAAGTCTCTTGCTGTTCTTTTGAACAAACTTACCCATTTAACCCCAAGGCTACATTTGCAAAATATTGCAGGCGTCATCCAAAGATTGTATACCATTTGCAGGAGATCGATCGATCAAGATAATTCAAGGGTAGTGCCAGATTAGCTTGGCGCCTGACGGCGCCAAGCTAATCTGACACTACCCTTGAATTATCATGGTCGATCCATCTCTTGTTGTAGGGTGTGGGGGCAAATAAATTAAGGAACGATCTGATCTTTTAACCAAAAACACTTGATGGCACAAGGCTGCTACTGAAAAACTGTCCTACACTTAAGACAAAAATGTACCGATCATTATATATACCGAGTTTTGTGAATCAGCTCAAAGCGCCGCGAGCTTGACACACACGCATTCACAGTACAAGACAAACACTGGACATTCACGGCGTAGTAAATGAATCCTCTTCCCTCCCCCTCCTAATCTATTGTATTTTGTTTCATATAGTCAAGTTTTAACGTTAAGAGTGGTAGGTTTACACGCGACACATGACCAACAGTGATAATTTATTACTGAATTTGCGTCTATCAGTGTGCGCAACTGATCCGCAACGCATTCGAGACGTGCAGCCTCGAGATACGCGGCATAAGCCGCGTATCCGGAGGCGGCACCGTCTCGAATGAGTTAATCGGAGAATAAATAATGCATGCTTAGAAAAGACAGTTACAGCACAAGTTATTAATTAATCCAAGCACGGCCAAGATAAGCAGCGAGTTGTTTACTTGTTCGTCTATTTTGGAATATTAATAAACTGTGTTGTAACTGTCTTTTATAAGCGTGCTTCTTTCTTCGTTGGGTTAGTTCGCAGTTTACGCGCTTGGCAATCAACGTTTTAGTCTAAAATTAAAAAAAAAACCTGATTAGTCAGTTGATAATAAGTTATTATTTTGTCTAATGTCATCTGTCCTGGTTAGTACTGTCATGATAATTTTATCATTTCAATACTGTATGGACCTGGGCCTCCTAGTATCTTCATCTTTCAGATATGCGTCTACTTCAAGTCTTGATCAGTTTGATCAAGATCTGAACAGTTGACTGTTACTAAATACCGTCAGGCCATACCCTAGTAAGTAGCCAGATGGTTCTACCCACTTTTTTACGTTACCGTTCACTCGGCACCTTTCGGTTTTCGTGGACAGCACTGTAAATACAGGCTCCTTATCGGCCGTGAAGGGACTCACTCACGCGTAGACTAATCAGAGGATATGTGGCTTTGCCAAATTGACGGCCAAGAAAGGTATGTGTAACGACGGTATGCGGGGCTCATTCAGCATATAGAACGCTACAAGCTAATGCCTGCAGTCTGCGAGTGCATGAAGCATTAATTCTCATGAGCCCAGTGCAGGACTGCAGGACTACTGAACTCATGAGAATCTATGACTCTAGTTGGCAGGTTATTGCAGCCGTAATAATAATAATAATAATAATAATAATAATAATAATAATAATAATAATAATATGCCTTTTGTAAAATTACTTAACCCATTTAGTCCCGATGCACTGCAGCAGGAGATGCATCGATCACTGTGATAATTATTTTAAGGGTAGTGCCAGATCAGCTTGGCGCCATCCGGCACCATGCTAATCCGCCTGTCACTACCCTTGAGTTATCATGGTCGAGCCATCTCCTGCAGCTGGTACATAGTCATTATTAGGGGAACTTCCAAAATGTAACGCGGCAAAATGTCCTGCTGCAGTCGGCGTAGTTGCATTTAGCTTTTCGAACTGACTCGGCAGACATCGGGTGAGGGGGTTTGCGTGTAGGGGTGGGGGGCGGGAACAGTGGAGGCCAGGGCGGGGGGGGGGGGATTTGGGGGGGCGGAGGTGGCGTTGGGCATCGGAATTAATGCCTAGACGTCACGTCACATAGTCCTGTGTGATTGAAGAGCGGGAATGCTAATTGCAAGCATGTGCTCTGGCGGAATAATAAGAGTTAGTTAGTTGGGTTTAACGCCGAGCAAGCGACTAAGGTCATCTCACGGCGGGGGAATAGAGAGATTGTGATATTCGCATCATAGTGCTGCCCAGAAGTGCTTGCAAAGGCCGGTCACAAAATTTATACTGAAATACTATGTATCAAATGACATGCGCTGGTCTGTGATTTTGGCCCTTACGACCTACAGCCCTAAAGCCCAAAATCTAAGATCAAGCACATAACTTTATCCAGGCGATTCACATATTATCTACAACGCAGACAAAGCACCCGTTACGAACTGAGCAAAGCACCTGTCACGAACTGAGCAAAGCACCTATCACGAACTGAGCAAAGCACCTGTCACGAACTGAGCAAAGCACCTGACACAAACTGCGCCCTCGGTGATTGAGTCGTAATAAATGAGTAAAAAATGATAATTAAATCCAAATATGTCATAAGAACAAGACAACCTTTCGAAACATCAAGTTCTTTCACACAAGATATGTTTCCTTATAGTTGGGGCGGTGATGTAGAGAAAAAGAGAGAGAGAGGATCATATGGTGAAATTTAATTGAACAACGTGACCAAGAATGCATTTGTCCCTGTTCACTCAAGCATGCCCGTGCAATGACAAATTGTAAATTTCGCACTGAGTGCAGGGTCAAGCAATGTGTGTCGAAAAACCTACATCTTTCTTTTGTTCTCTCTCTCTCTCTTTCTCTCATAGAAAAACGCTTAGAAAGAAAAAATATAACACAATTCCTGAGCGTGTATTTTTCTTTGTTGGGAATTTCATTTCACTCATTCAGCCCGACGGCCGTATTTCCCAAATTTTGGACGCGTCATCTAATGACTATGCACCAGTTACATGAGATGGATCGACCATGACAATTCAAGGGCAATGCAAGATTAGCTTGGCGCCTGTAGGCGTCAGGGCGGAATGGGTTAATATTACATGCTTGGATGTCACCTTTCTGTTCCAGATTCCGCTTCACTGAAGACACAGCGACAGATATATATTATCACCATATTACCTTCCCACTCAACGCATCGAAAAAAAAATATACACTTTATAAATATGTCGTAGTTATATTTACCTTAAACATTACTTCAAATCGTCACGTCAGTCTGTGTACCTAACAAGCTTGCAAATTAGCCAGCATTCGAGCAGTAAACACGATAATTATAGGGCCGGCCCCCTTTAGACCATGAGAGTTATCGACGAAAATGTTGAATGGTAAACTGGCTCTCTTATTAACCCTTTGGCTGTCGTTAAAGGTTTTAGTCGCGATGATTCCTGCAGGAATCATCGCGACTAATACCGCTACCGACAGCCAAAGGGTTAAAGATTCGCCAAAATTAGCTGTGGAAGGTCTGTACAAGTAGTCGTGAAAGGATAGACGATGACAACTTAACCCATTCAGCCCGACGGCCGTATTTCCCAAATTTTGGAGGCGTCATCTAATGACTATGCACCAGTTGCAGGAGCCACGCTAATCTGGCACTACCCTTGATTTAGAATGGTCGACCCATCTCCTGCTGTAGTGCGTCGGGGCTGAATGGGTTAATGCAGTGACAGATCAGCTTGGCGACTGTAAATATGCGCAAGTCGAGAGAGAATGGTCTACCAGATCATAGTATCTGGAAGTAGTGTATTGTTAGTTAGGCTCCTGAATCAGACACTACCTTGAGATGTTATGGTCGATCTCTCTCCCGCTCTTGGTGTTGAAGGTAAAGCTCTTGCAAATCAACCTGAATAAGCACTCCCCTTGAGGTGTTACGATAAAAAAATCTCCCGCAGTTGACGAGATAAATGCTTTCCAAATCGGGTGTGTATCGCTGGCACTACGTATCACGAGAACTACGATCGTTAACACTAAGTGTCGTAAGCACTACGATCGCTATTAGAGGTAGTGCTTTCGACACTTCGTGCTAACGGTAGTAGTGCTACCGAGACGTAGTTCTCGTGATACGTAGTGCTAGCGATACGCACACTATATGTTACACTACCGCAGCCACACGCAAGGTGTCGTTGATGGAAGACGCTGCCAGACAAGAGTCAGTGTTTCCAGAAGAGTCTTTTATTTCTTTGTCATCATCTTTCGTCTAATAGGTTGGGCACAACCAACCTACCAACATGACATACAACATGTCGAAAATCTGGAGCTCGGTCTCTCGCTTCTCAGCTCCCTCTGTCTATCTCTCTCTCTTCGTTGTGTGCTCTCTATCTATCTCGTTCCCTTCGTTGTGAGCTCTCTCTCGTTCTCTTCATTGTGCGAGCTCCCTCTCTATCTCGTTCCCTTCGTTGTGAGCTCTCTCGTTATGGTGTTTCCCCCCACTATATATACCCGTTCTGGAGGGCATCGCCCCTTTGTCTCAATCAGTCAAAGGGGCTATTACTGTCACCCATAATATTCCACATCTCTCATGGTGGACAGCGTCCTCTGATCCTAGCTGACCAGGAACCCATTACTGTCTCTCATAATTATTCCTCATCTATTATGGTGGTCAGCATCCTCTGATCCTAGCTATCAAAGGAACCCATTACTGTCTCTCATAATTATTCCACATCTATTATGGTGGTCAGCGTCCTCTGATCTTAGCTATCAAAGGAACCCATTACTGTCTCTCATAATTATTCCACATCTATTATGGTGGTCAGCGTCCTCTGATCTTAGCGGACCAGGAACCCATTACTGTTTCGCCTAATTATTCCACATCTATTATGGTGGTCAGCGTCCTCTGATCCTAGCTGACCAGTAACCCATTATTTATTCATTAGTCCCAGCTCCCCGCTCGCTACTGCCCGCATCGGAACCGCTAAAGTGAGATTGATGTATTTCCACTCGAAATTATCATTCATTAGTCCCAGCTTAGTAGGGCCGGCCATTTGTCAACTCCACATGAGCCCGTGGTACTAATTATACCCTCGTTATTTTCATATCAAGGGAAATTATAAAATTACCCGACTGTGATATTGGTCATATACACTTATAGTGTAACATTTCCTCCCAAACCTACCCGAAAAAAAAAGGAATCTTAATTCACAAGATTCGTTTTTTTTCCATTACACAATATTCAGACCACAAAATCATTTGAAACAATTAAACATGTTATCCACAAAATACATCATTTTTCGGAATGACCGCTTATTTAAATCGATCACTCCTTATTAAAAATTATTATTGTCCGGCGTAATCACGCCAATAAATGTTCACATCAAAATCGTCGACTCAGTTATGTCTTTGCACGTGTTCGTTATTCTTCACGATCCTTCCTGGATCGCACCAGCGTTGATCCTTGGTTATCCCAATGACGGGTAAAACTTGACAACGTTCGAGGCGGGGAGTAACTGCACTCCTCCCTCCATCATCGGCGTAGAGTCCTTCGCTCTTGCGATGTCATTCACGTCTGCTGACTGCACAGCCGCCGACATCAACGTAGGCACAGTGACCTCACGTTCACCCTTCCTGATAGTATGGAGCCAAACCATGCGCTAGTTTTCTTCTTATATCGTATATACCCTACCCCAACTATGATCACTACAACTGTCCCTACGATAGAACCAATGATGATCTGTTTCCATGCCATTCTTGTTTCGGCTTAACGAATCGCATGCTCTGAAGTCGAGCAATTAGATGATCCATTGGCATTTCCTTAATTTCATCTAACTCTTTGGGCAAATAGATGGGATCGTAGTCTGGTAAAGCGCTATGAAATGGTTACCATAACGTTACATTGGAAAATGCATAGTTTTCCATCCATCCTATCAATTTGTCTTCCACCTGATACTGGCTCTCTTGTTGGTAGTAAGGGGTTAACATCAATCTATCACTAATAGCCGTACATGATTCATTGAGGCGGATTAGCGATAATGGTGGGTTGATTTGTTGGTACGTGACCCCTTTACCGTGACAACTAATACTCATCTTTAGTGGACTACGATTACTAATGACCCATAGCCCATCCATTATATACCGTGCCATAGGTAACACTGTACCCAACTTGACCTTTGTTTGGCAGTGTGTTGCAATTACGTCTGAATTGTTTTAAAAAACAGCGCCGTAACACAAAACTGATTAATGTTCATAGGATATATTGCACTTCCAATCGCACAGAATCCTATCAAGGGTTTGGAACAAGCTTCAAGTTCAGCTTCCGTAAGGAGCGCGAACCGTGTACATTGCACGTCTACTGCTATTGTTGTGGATTCTAAGTCATACTGAGCCGTCATTGATTCTGGCGCAGGCCGACCTGAATCTCCAGTTACTAATGGTACAGGTAAATTGTGTACCTTATAAATTTCAAATTTCTCATTAAAATCGAGTAGTGGTATGGGTACGATCACTAGAATTCGTGAGTTTTCAAGAATGGTAGTACATGTAAGAAACTAATAAAATTTCCACAACTCTTTCTTTGGATCCCCAGGTAGGTGTAGGGGTGACTCTAAACATAATTCAATCTCCGTTAACAACTTTCGAAGGTTATGCGGAGTAATCGTACTTGGAGCTAAACGTCCAAGAGATAACATATTCAACTGAAGTTGAAGATGTTCAACATAAATCGTCAGGCGTTGTATCATCTGTTTAACTTATTCGATTACCAAATCGATTTGAATATAAGTCGAAATAAAGGTTTCTAACTCGTATAATTATCTGCTTCTGCACTTCTTGCGTTACGTTTCTTAATTTCTGGTCAAGTTGCGTCACACCTTCCATCAACTGATTAATTGCGTGTCTATTCTCCGAAATCTCAACCCGCGAAGCATTTATTATGGTCAGACTTTCAGACACCACATGTGCCAATTCTTGTTGGTTATCTGCTAACACTTGTACATTTTCTTGCACTGCTCTCAGATCCGATTCAGAAACAGTACCGAAAAGGAAATTGAGGGCACTACCTACAAACGGAATTAGTGACCTTCTTTTTCTGCCATACAACGTATTATATTCTGCAAAACTCTCAGTGATTCCATTGTATGTATCCATCACTATCTTTAGTTCCTGACCTAACTGTGCGAAGTTCTTCACGAACTGTTTCCTTTCTTCAAAATAATGCGCAATGATATTCCAAGTGCTGTTGGTAATACCTTGCACGTCTCTATAAAGCTTATTGATTGCATTATGATATGGCTGTAGATCAATAACAAAAGTTACCAACCATCGCGACCTCGTCGTCGTAACTTCATCAAGTTTTTGAAATAGACATTGTGATTAATATTTAAACCCTGCGCTAGCCCCAATACTATCAGACTCAAGAAAAACTTCATCTTGTTGTTGTTTGCAACATACAAGATACCACCAGAGACGTATACCACTGTCTCTGACAAAACCCAAATCATGCTTCATGATTTACACATTACAATAGTCCTCTCTCAGACACCGTCTGAGAGTCGCATTTCTAATTTGAAGCCTTCTTTGGCAGAAGAGTCAGTATCGCTTCAAGAATTTCCCTAACCCCATTAGTCTATAAACTAGGCTGAATCGAACGATTGTCGTCGATCTCCCCATCATCAGAACTGTCTGATGTGCCCTTGTTACAACTAACGTTTACTGCTGAGAGAGATCTTTTCTCTCTTGTCTTTAGGCGCTCTCTTAACTCCATTAACGGAACGTCCTCCTCGGATGAAGAATTCTCACGCTCTTTTCGCACCCCCCTAGTCAGTCTATCTCGTGCGTTCTCTTGCCCTACTGCATCGTCACTGTCGCTATCGGATGATTCTGGAGCTACAACCTGTGTGGCTTTACGTAATGTTCTCCCCCTGGCTTTTGGAATAGGCCACTCGCTAATTCTCGGGAAGGCTTCGCCGGCCAGAGTCATTAGTCGCTCTGCGTACAGAGGCACACTTTCCCTCGGGTTTTGTTTCACCCGCTGTAGCAACGCAAAAGCATGATTTTCATCGGCGATTTCGCCGAACCTTACGGTTAGCTGCCTTTTCAGTTCGTCCCAATCCCCTGCCGCTTCCGTTTGTAAGAATCGATGGATAAAATCACTCACCACCCCCGAGCTTGCTTGATAAGCAATGACGGGGCGCCTGTTGAGGGCTTTTATTAGCACTGCATATTTGTCAATTTCTTTTATCCACTCCCTAAATTTGGTAGGCTTTCCGTCAAACGTTCCTACCATCTGCCCTATACTCTGGGCGTTAATCTCCTGACTCATTTCCTCTACTTTTTCGCCTAAAATCCTAAACACTTCCTCTGCCATTTTTGTTTCTTTTTAAATGTAACAACAACACAACTCTAGCTAACTGGTCTGGCTCCTCTACTGATGAGACTCAACAAGGGTTAAACGAAAAAGTCACTTACCCCGTGATCCTTTCGGCTGTTGGTCTTGAATGAGTCGCAGACGTCTCGTGGGCTCGAACTCTGTATTTTCCTTGACGTGGGCTCGAACTCTGCTTTTCTTGAAGTGGCTCGAACTCTGCTTTTCTTGACGTGGGCTCGAACTCTGCTTTTCTTGAAGTGGGCTCGAACTCTGCTTTTCCTTGACGTGGGCTCGAACTCTGCTTTCCTTGAAGTGGGCTCGAACTCTTCTCTTCTCTTCGGGTTGTTGGCTTGCACTCTTCTCTTCTATTTTCTTGTTGTTGGCTTGACTCTTCTCTTCTCTTTCTGGTCTGCTCTTCCACCCTTGCGTCGTTGGCTGTCGATTTGGTGCTGATAGTCTAGTTTTTCTGTTTCTTCGTTCCTCTGTTTCTTCCCGTTCCGAGATCCTGATTCACGGCACCAAATAAGAAGATAAGGTAGTGTTACACTACCGCAGCCACACGCAAGGTGTCGTTGATGGAAGACGCTGCCAGACAAGAGTGTTTCCAGAAGAGTCTTTTATTTCTTTGTCATCATCTTTCGTCTAATAGGTTGGGCACAACCAACCTACCAACATGACATACAACATGTCGAAAATCTGGAGCTCGGTCTCTCGCTTCTCAGCTCCCTCTATCTCTCTCTCTTCGTTGTGTGCTCTCTATCTATCTCGTTCCCTTCGTTGTGAGCTCTCTCTCGTTCTCTTCATTGTGCGAGCTCCCTCTCTATCTCGTTCCCTTCGTTGTGAGCTCTCTCGTTCTGGTGTTTTCCCCCCACTATATATACCCGTTCTGGAGGGCATCGCCCCTTTGTCTCAATCAGTCAAAGGGGCTATTACTGTCACCCATAATATTCCACATCTCTCATGGTGGACAGCGTCCTCTGATCCTAGCTGACCAGGAACCCATTACTGTCTCTCATAATTATTCCTCATCTATTATGGTGGTCAGCGTCCTCTGATCCTAGCTATCAAAGGAACCCATTACTGTCTCTCATAATTATTCCACATCTATTATGGTGGTCAGCGTCCTCTGATCTTAGCTATCAAAGGAACCCATTACTGTCTCTCATAATTATTCCACATCTATTATGGTGGTCAGCGTCCTCTGATCTTAGCGGACCAGGAACCCATTACTGTCTCGCCTAATTATTCCACATCTATTATGGTGGTCTGACCAGTAACCCATTATTTATTCATTAGTCCCAGCTCCCCGCTCGCTACTGCCCGCATCGGGACCGCTAAAGTGAGATTGATGTATTTCCACTCGAAATTATCATTCATTAGTCCCAGCTTAGTAGGGCCGGCCACTTGTCAACTCCACGTGAGCCCGTGGTACTAATTATACCCTCGTTATTTTCATATCAAGGGAAATTATAAAATTACCCGACCGTGATATTGGTTGTATACACTTATAGTGTAACATATAGCGCTGAGTGTTGCAGCCACTGCGTGTCTCTTGCCCCTTTGGTCAAACGACCGCAGTGCTGTCGAACGTAGCGCTATCGAGCTGCAGTGCTATACTGAAACGTACAGTTTTAACGGCCGCAGAGTTCGTGATTTAGTTCGCTTGACATCGGAGCGTACAACGTTTTTCGCAAATATATCCACAAAGAACCACTTTTCTATATCAATTTTAGAACAAGTAACGTTCAGTGACAGTCGACCTAATACAATTTACTTTTAAGAAAATCGAACAATGTGTCAGTTTTGCTGTACAGTCGTAAAAGTTCGGAATTTTGTTCATGAAATGACTGATTTTACATACCTAAACTTGTGCCCCAGATATAATAAGCCCAGTATAAAATGGTCCATTTTCATGTGACCTGACTGGCCAAGTTTTCAAACCTGAAATAGCGCAGGCTTACATGAAGTCTGCATGCTTGACCTCGATACTGAAATCTGCCGGGGCTCTATTTAGGGGATTGTCAATGGCTTGTTCTTCTTTTCAGTATTTTTTTTTGGCGACTGTACAGCAAATTCGACAAATCATAGGCGTTCAGTAAAAATATTCCATATTAGGTTAATTGGTACTAACTGATATTTGTTCATAAAGTGGTACATAAAGGTGTTATTTGCGAAGATATTTGGGGAAAACGTTGTGCTCTCCGATGTCAAACGGCCTATACGTAGTTCTAACGGGATTCAGCTTTCCAAATCGACATAAACTTGAGTTGCCGGCAAAAGTGGTATACAAATCGATAAACAGTGGAGAAATCTCAGCTTGGGAGACACAGCAATTATAAAGGGACTACGCAGAGTTCGATAAATATGACATTGATTTTCACTTTCAGCACTACGGGAAAATGTTTCAAGTACAGCAGTTATTATTGCCCAATGCGAGAGCCATAAAATATAAGAAATAAAATATGAATGCAGTGCATGGTAGGTTCAGTCAATATTGCTGATTCCTTGAAATAGACGCGTCAGCAAAGCTTGAAAGGCGCCAAGCTAATCTGGCAATAACCTTAAATTGTCATGGTCGATCCATCTCCTCCAACTGATACATAGCTGTTATTTGGGAAATGCGGCCTTGGGCTTAAATGGGTTAAACCATTCAGACAACATGCTACAGGGTAGTGCAAGGGTGGTGCCCCAGAATAACCTCATGGCGCCTCAGTGTCCCAGATAATATATGAAGATCTTCCATTCTGGTACATTAACCCCTTGACGATACCGTTCCCCGGAAATTGCTCGTAACGCGTCTTTTCCGCAGGACTGTATCGTCAGTAGCGGTTAAGGAGTTAATTTGTTAGATTCCACATTCGCAAGCGTAACATAGCAAAATGACCCCTAGGCCAAATAGACCCGTTGACAGTTTGTCAGGGGCAGATGAAACCAGGGTCATTTTCGTGCCGCAATTTTGTGTGACGGGAGGAGCACGTTAAAAGAACTCTATCCACCAGATGGACCAGGGGTCGTTTTCGCCCTGAAGGTAACAATGCATGGATTGCATATAAAATGAAACATAAAGCCCTAGAGAAATGATTGGAAATAAAATAATTATAGTCATATACATTGACACGCCATCAAAATGTCTTGACAAAGTAATTGTTGTATGTCGATCAATGATCGTTGGATTATTAGCAGCTCTATAAATTTGTGCTTTTCTGTGACTTTGGACCTTACGGCTTCAAGCTGTAATGTCCACATCACAAACTGTGACAAAATCACAACTATGGCTTAAAAGTTCCTTAAATTGAAAAACAAACAAACAAACAAAAAAACCGACTGGAATTGGATTGAAATAATAGTAACTGTATCATCTAAATACGGCCGCAGGGAAAAAATGCTAGCTTGTGTGTCTCATTAATTTAAGAATTTTGAGTCATCAGAAATTTTAACAAGATGGGATGAAACATTACCCACAAAGTCCATTTTAAATGAGAGCTGTCTTCGCTGTCAAGGGTATCTACCTTTTATCTTCGACTTGATTATATACTTTTGAAAAAGCCTCGCAGATGTGCCAATGGGTCTTTCTTGGCTTGACTTCGCGAACGAAGATTTTATAGGAGTTGCCCACGACGTCTGCAGGCTTGTTCGTGGCTGTGGAGGCCAATCCGAGACAGGCAGGTTCGACCGCAGTGGCTGCAGGGGAAGGTATGGCCAGGGTTCTGAGCTGCGGCATCTCTCTTTTTTCTCCTGAGCCGCTTGTCCTTAAGGCTAGCTCTGTGAGAGTCCTCAAAGGAGACAGCTGCCTTGTAAATGGTGGAGCGCCAGGTGTCACGGTCCGCAGCAAGCGAAGACCACTGGTGGTGGTCGATTTGGCAGGCACTAAGTGACTTCTTGAGACAGTCTTTGTATCTCTTCTTTGGTGCCCCTCTGTCACGGTGTCCAGTAGCAAGCTCGCCGAACAGGGTGATCTTTGGTAGGCAATGATCCTCCATCCTGGAGACATGCCCCGCCCAGTGGAGCTGTGTCCGCAGCAGCAAAGCCTCGATGCTCACAGTTTCAGCCTGTTCAAGGACCTCGACGTTGGTGACATAGTCACTCCAGTGAATGCCCAGGATGGTACGCAGGCAGCGCTGGTGGAAGCGTTCGAGGAGTCGTAGTTGGCTGCGGTAGAGGGCCCAGGAATCGGAACCATACAGCAGGGTGGTGAGGACCACAGCTCTGTACACGCTGATCTTGGTGCCTGTTTTCAGCTGTTGATTGTGCCACACCCGCTTGAAAAGTCGCCCGAAAGCGCTGTTCGCTTTTGCCAGCCTGCTGTCAAGCTCCTTGTCCAGCTTGGCGTCCGACGTGATAATGCAGCCAAGGTAGGTAAACTGGTGCACTGACTTTAGTTCAGACTCGCCAATGGTGATGTGAGGAAGGCGATACACTGTCTTGGGTGCCGGCTGATGGAGGACCTTTGTCTTTTTCAGACTGACCTCGAGTCCAAAGAGCTGGGCAGCATCTGCGAAGCAAGACGTGATGCGCTGCAGGGCTCTCTCTGTGTGTGCAACGAGGGCAGCATCATCAGCAAAAAGCAGCTCACGAATCAGTTGGTCTAGGGTTTTCGTGTGGGCCTGCAGTCGTCTGAGGTTGAACAGGCTGCCATCGAGACGATACCTGATGTACACTGCATCGTCATCATCGAGGTCCACTGTGGCCTGCTTCAACATCCTGCTAAAAAAGATGGTGAAGAGGGTCGGTGCCAGCACGCAGCCCTGCTTTACGCCGTTGAGAATAGGGAATGGTTCTGAGAGGTAATTGTTGAGTCTGACCTGGCCTTGCTGGTCCTCGTGTAGCTGGACAATCATGTTGAGGAACTTTGGGGGACAGCCAAGTCGCTCCAGGATATGCCACATGCCTTGCCTGCTCACAGTGTCGAACGCTTTTGTTAGGTCGACAAATGTTACGTACAGCCCTTTGTTCTGCTCGCGGCACTTCTCCTGTAGCTGTCTCAGCACAAAGACCATATCGGTGGTGCTCCTGTTTGCTCTGAAGCCACACTGGCCCTCTGGGAGTTGGTCTTCAGCGATGGCAGGTACCAGCCGATTCAGGAGCATCCTTGCAAGGATTTTCCCAGCAATGGACAGCAGGGTAATTCCCCGATAGTTGGAACTAGTACACTCTATAAGGGGCGCGCGCAGTGCATACGCGTCATTGGTTTGTCAAACGTCATTTTCCATGACTTATTTTAAGTTTTTTTGTGTTTTTACGTAATTTTATATTTAACGTGATATGTTTCGCTTTCGCTTCAAGTCACTTGGGAAAATGGTGACAAAACTAGAATTTCACTATAGAATTTCAGTCTTGCTATAATTTTTGTGAAACCAGGTTGTTACACCTGCATGATCTTCTGAAAGCGCGTCGATGCGGTGTGTGTATGCGTGTGCGTGTGCGTGCGTGCATGCGCGCACTCAAAACATCCTCAAAAGGCATAGATGTTCATGCGCTCTCCGGTCACATGAGGATCTATGCCTCTTGGTGATGCACGCATATGTGAGAGAGAGAGAACGAGCGATCGAGAGAGAGAATTACGTCATATTTAGAGTATGTCTGCGTGGTGACGATGTGTGTGTGTGTGTGTGTGTGTGTGTGTGTGTGTGTGTGTGTGTGTGTATGTGTGTGTGTGCGCGCGCGCTAGTGTAACTAGACATGACGTAATTTTTATCTTGTTACTTCACTGAATTGTGAGAGGTTTAGGCCGGCCTGCCTTTGACATCAAGGACATGCTATTAAATTCGCCCCACCGCGACCCGTCCTTAAAAGTCCCTTCTATAAACAGAAGGAACTTAAAACTAAGGCAAGGCAGGGTTAATGCAGTGGACAATATCGTGTTAAAGCATAGCAGTTATTATGATACAAACTATCACGACGGCAAAAGAATTTACTGAACTTTTGGGTGTCTTCAACCAGAGCTTATTATTCATCATTCATCAACTGTATCAAAATACGGCATAGATGAAGTTTCCAGCACACGTTTATCATTTACGTGCTTGTCTGTGATTTTGGACCTTACGTTTATCGCAGAGTCATTTTAAACGTTTAAATCTTAATTCCAGCTTCACTTTAGAAATTTCACATTGTTGTGAAATAATTGATTTTGTGGTTGTTTTCAGTTTTGCGCGTATCCAAAGTTCCTCGAAGTTGGTAAACTTTCCCTCTGGCTTTTTATCCTCACCCGTGCCAGGATGAAGCGAGGGAGAAACAGCCTTAGCCAGCAGAGACCAAACAGCCCGTGCGCCAAAACTACCTCCTTATGCATGTGACCGGGTACACCCGGCTCTCATAACCCATCTGAGGTGGTTGTTGCATCACGAGTTTGTATGCAAAAGTGGTGTGTGTTACCATTCAGTCATTTTCCTTCAATGTAAGGTCCCGCAAGGTATTGTTTTCATTGATGCCTGTGTTAGTCCGACCCCTCTGGCTTACTTCTAGACCACTAGGTATTCAGTGCCTATTCAGGGGACGCAACCGCGTCGGCCGCCTCGTGGCTTTTGTTCTAGCATCCGGTGCCTACAATGGCGATAATAGCTTGTGTTTCTAATGAGGCATTCTAAGTTGAATATCTCCTCAATGCCTGTACCGACTGTTTTAAGCTAAGATCCATAAGATCCAGCATGATAATCTCTTTCATTTTGTAATCTATTTCTAGTCCCATCGATTTTGGGTTAAACATTATTTTGGGAGTTTGCACCTTTTACACCGACCAGGTCGAAGGAGAAAAGTCGTTTAAAAATTCATAATTAATTTTAGCCGTCTTTAATCAAATCAATGTCTGATACTAGTGAAACTACAATTGCGGATCTTTCATTAGTAACAAACTGCAAGTTTCTAGGTTCAGTAGTATCAGAGCTATGGTCAGAAAACCGAGTGTGGGAAAACACAAATTCCAGCATTCCCGCCGCAAAAGCACCGAGTTCTGGAAGCACGCGAGTGGTGCTTTCTTTGCGACCCGCGCCGCCGTATATAAAGCCCCTTCCGTAGCGCGCTTGCGGTCAGTACCACTCAGCCGTTTGCCACAGACCACTCGCGCCGCTATGACGATACAACTAAGAAGAACTACAATGTCGACTCCCTCTTAGCTCTGTAAGTAGCTCTGTATTTTTGGTCTAGAACTTTGTTGATTGATAAAATGATGCCTGATTTATATCAGTGCCTTGATGCATGTTTTGCCCTAGAGTTAGGAGTAAGTTGCTGGAGATGTAATTGTTGAGAGTGCCTTCACTGCAACTTTGTAGCCATTTTTGGCAGCTGGAACTTTGTGTAACTTTGTTGCGATAGTGGATTTCACTCATTTCTAGTTTTGTCGCTTCTCGTACTGTAGCATTTGTCTTCCGATGGAGATCGGAATTTTGTGTCAGAATTATTTTGGGGCAAAACAGCATAAAGGTAATGTGTACTCTGATTTAATGCTTCTGCCTTTGGATAGCTTTGGGTTTTCTTGTAGAATGAGTGCCTTTGGATAGCTTTGGGTTTTCTTGTAGAATGAGAGTTATTGCCATTTCCTCCAGTGATGCTAAATTATTGTGGCATCGTTGTAGGAAATGTTGAAATGTTGCCTTGTCTGACAGAGATTGTTTTGATTAGGCTTTCATGTTCCTTGCTATCCTCCTCACGTTGCTTTTATGATTATACTATAGCGTTAATTTGATTGTGTAGGATTGATCATGTAGGCTTTCATGTCCCTCCTATTTTTCCTCACTTTGACATGCATAGTTTTTAGCCGAATAGTGCGTACCACATGGGCTGGGACGCTGTTAGCGTGACGTCACACTTATATTTAGTATGCGCAGCCATTTTGTTTCTGCTTGGCGTCTGCTTCCGGTTGGCTTGTTTACATTTGGAAGTCACTCCCCCCTTCCTTTTAATTGTGTTTTTTTATCGGCGGGACCTGCCCCTGCTCTAAATAAGTTACCCCTTTACATTCTTCAGCGTTTAGTGAGAGGAATAGGTACTTTACAAATTGTTCCTTTACACACTGTTGACATCGTTGATAAGGGGAGCAGTTTCCCACTCATTTTGCCCTAGGCCTGTGGAAGCGGCTTTTTGACTTAGACTTAAGGACATTCTATAAGTACTTAGATTGTTTTAGAAGCCAACCGACAGCAATGCCAAATAGAGGCAATTATACTATCTTTTATGAACTTTTGTCATGCTTATGACATGTCTATGCTCTTCCTCTTTTCTGCCCCCTCCACTGTTCGTGCTGGTCTGTGACTCTGCATTTGGCGACCTAGAGTTGTCGGTCCAGAATCGCAGATTGACACGTTAGCTTGACTTGACAATTGCTGAGTTATATCACTGTTGTGCTGGTCTGCGATTTTGCATTGTTCGGCCTACAGTCGTTCGGTCCGGAACCACAGATGAACACATGAGCTTGCCCACCAGACTAATAACGTTGACATGGTACTGATCTGCAAATCGGCATCTTACGGCCTGGTGTCGTGAGATCCGGAATTGCAGATGAGTGTACTCCGACCACTAGGTCCAGTGAGAACTTTGTGGTGCTGGTCTGTGATTTTGCATCCCGCGGCCTAGTGTCGCGTGGTCCGGGATCGCAGATCAACACTGTAATTCTGTGGGCCAGTAAATTATTATGGTGCATAAGATCCCCCTTCTCTTTTGGTTTGTGAGGATGTTTTTATATTCTTTTGCTGACTACACGTGCACCTAGTTTTACATATGCATTCTGCCTCCCTGTTTTACACTAGTTTAGACCCAGGCCGTTTGTGTTGTCATTACCGACAGATGTGAATGATGAGTTGTGCTAGTGTGTGTGAGCGTGTGGATGCCACTCCATATCCCTCTGTACCCAAGGTTGCCTGAGAGTGTAACTGAGCTGGTATAGCGTATGTATGAGAGTGTTGTCATTGTGTACGACTGTGTACGAGGAATGAATGCTAATAAATCTTTAGATGAGATGCGTGTGTGCGGTGCCCAGTATTATGTTTCTTATTATATCCTCGTTTTATTTTGCTCTCTGAATTAGTATGGATATTCGATTTATTGCTTACTTAAAGTTTGGTTGGTTGCGCATACAGTAGAATATTCATTAATTATTTTGGTGTTTTCTTTTGCATTGATTTATATTTTAAGATTTTCTTTTGCGTTGATTTGTTGATTTATTTGATTTTGATACTTCACATGATATGCTAGCATTATGTAAAAGTTATTTGACTTTGACATTTAAGATGATATTGCTTGGTATAGACAGTTAGACTGCTGATGTAATGCCATGGTTGATTCTAAACATTCTTTGATGTTGTTATATGGGAGTTATTATGATTTCTGGGCAGTGGGCAGATGTTCACATCTGCACGGGACATAGACGACCACGCCCTCCACGAGTCGCCACTGCCTTGCAGGCCTGGCCGCTTGGCTGCGGAAAGGCTAAGGGAGGAAACCCCTGACATCAAAGCCCCCGTGTCTCCGGGGAAGGCTTTTGAGCCAGAGACTAGGACAAGGACAGTCTGATATAAAACCTACGACCCGAGGACCTCGATGCCATCGTCCCAGCTTGCTAGGCCATGGCAGATGAACCAAGGGTTTAAAGGGTGGGGCCAGTACTGCGCACACTGCACTCCACCAAAAAGCTCCACCGCGCAGGCTTTAGGAAACGTCCACGGACCATGACACTGACCATTCCAAGTCCTGTAGCGACGGGCGAGGGGCGAAACGGCAGGTGAAAGATGTCACTGAAAGCCGCAGTCTCAAACCTGCATGCAGGCGGTTCAGGATATTGGTCGCCTGATGTTGACCTGGGGATGACAACATCCCTCGGCACACCCTGAACGACCAAGCAGCCTTCTCTAGGGACAGCACTGCTTGCTCCACACGGAGAGGGGCCTAGAAAAGGTGGCCTAACCAAAGCTCGTCCCCTCGCAACCCCAGTTGGCTAGCCACGGTCAACGGGCATCTTCTCCTGCGGTCAAAAAACAAGAAAGAATAACGGATCCACTCTCATGACGACCACGACCGGACTCAACGTAGCATGCTGGAACGTCCGAACCATGCTCGACAAAGCAGACAGCGGACGCCCTGAACGTCGCTCTGCCCTCATTGCCCATGAATTGCGGAGGTTAAACATCGACATCGCCGCGCTCAGCGAAGTACGCCTTCCGGACGAAGGCAGCCTCCAAGAACTTGGTGCTGGCTACACCCTCTACTGGTCAGGCAGGCCTGCATCAGAAAGACGGCTCTCAGGCGTGGGTTTCATGGTCAAGACATCCATTGCGACTAAGCTTGAAAACCTACCAACGGGCCACTCAGACCGCATCATGTCCATGCGCCTCCCACTGAGACACCAGCAACACGTCACCCTTCTCAGTGTGTACTTCCCAACCCTCCTGGCAGAGCCTGCTGAAAAGGACAAGTTTTACACTGACCTGCGCAGCCTCCTACAGAGTACCCCTGCAGACGACAAAGTCATCATCCTTGGCGACTTCAACGCCAGAGTGGGCCAGGACTCTGAAGCCTGGAAGGAGTCCTCGGCAAGCATGGCGTGGGGAACTGCAATGACAATGGCCGCCTACTGTTGGAGTTCTGTGCGGAGCAGCAACTGGTCATCACCAACACTACTTTTCAGCAAAAGGACAGTCGAAAGACCACCTGGATGCATCCTCGCTCCAAACACTGGCACCTTATCGACTATGTCCTAGTGCGTCAGAGGGACCGCAGTGACGTCCTCCTCACCAGAGTGATGCCCAGCGCAGAGTGTCACACTGACCACCGCCTTGTCCGCTGCAAACTCAGGCTCCACTTCAAGCCAAAACCCAAGAAATGGGGGCCCCCCAAGAAAAAGCTTGATGTTGCCAGCCTTCAGCGTGACGATGTGAAAGCCGCCTTTCAGACAGATTTACAGCGCAGGCTCAAAGACACAGCGGACCCAGTAGACTCCTCCCCTGAAACACTTTGGGAACAACTGAAAACTGCTATTGCAAAATCCTCTGCAGAAGTCTTGGGTTTCGCCAGAAAGAAGAACAAAGACTGGTTTGACGAAAACGATGTAGAGATCCAGGAACACCTAGCAAAAAGAAGAGCCGCCCATCAGGCCCACCTAGCCCAGCCTTCCTGCCCTGTGAAGAAGTCTGCCTTCCGCCTCGTCTGCAGCAGTCTCCAGCGCAAGCTCAGAGATCTCCAGAATGAGTGGTGGACCAGACTTGCACAGAGGACCCAGCTTTGTGCTGACAATGGTGACTACAGGGGCTTCTACGAAGCACTGAAAGCAGTGTATGGCCCCAGGCACCTGGTACAAAGTCCCCTGCGAAGCGCGAATGGCCAGGCACTCCTCACAGATAATACCTCCATCTTGAACCGCTGGTCGGAATACTTTCAGAGCCTCTTCAGCGCTGAGCGCACTGTTCAAGAAGCAGTCGTCCTACAAATCCCACACCTCCCAGTAAAGGTTGAATTGGACGAACCGCCCACCGCTGAAGAGACCCTCACAGCCATCCACCAGCTCAAGAGTGGCAAAGCAGCAGGCATTGATGGAATACCGCCAGAGATCTGGAAACATGGAGGCACAGCACTGCACAACAAGCTCCATGACCTCTTTCTCTGCTGCTGGGAGGAAGGAACACTACCAAAAGATCTCCGTGATGCAGTCGTTATCACCCTGTACAAGAACAAAGGCGAGAAGTCTGACTGTTCCAACTATCGTGGAATTACCCTGCTGTCCATTGCTGGGAAAATCCTTGCAAGGCTGCTCCTGAATCGGCTGGTACCTGCCATCACTGAAGACCAACTCCCAGAGGGCCAGTGTGGCTTCAGAGCAAACAGGAGCACCACCGATATGGTCTTTGTGCTGAGACAGCTACAGGAGAAGTGCCGCGAGCAAAACAAAGGGCTGTACGTAACATTTGTCGACCTAACAAAAGCGTTCGACACTGTGAGCAGGCAAGGCATGTGGCAGATCCTGGAGCGACTTGGCTGTCCCCCAAAGTTCCTCAACATGATTGTCCAGCTACACGAGGACCAGCAAGGCCAGGTCAGACTCAACAATGACCTCTCAGAACCATTCCCTATTCTCAACGGCGTAAAGCAGGGCTGCGTGCTGGCACCGACCCTCTTCACCATCTTTTTTAGCATGATGTTGAAGCAGGCCACATTGGACCTCGATGATGACGATGCACATCAGGTATCGTCTCGATGGCAGCCTGTTCAACCTCAGACGACTGCAGGCCCACACGAAAACCCTAGACCAACTGATTCGTGAACTGCTTTTTGCTGATGATGCTGCCCTCGTTGCACACGCAGAGAGAGCCCTGCAGCGCATCACGTCTTGCTTTGCAGATGCTGCCCAGCTCTTTGGACTCGAGGTCAGTCTGAAAAAGACAAAGGTCCTCCATCAGCCGGCACCCAAGACAGGGTATCGCCCTCCTCACATCACCATTGGCAAGTCTGAACTAAAGTCAGTGCACCAGTTTACTTACCTTGGCTGCATTATCACGTCGGACGCCAAGCTGGACAAGGAGCTTGACAGCAGGCTGGCAAAAGCGAACAGCACTTTCGGGCGACTTTTCAAGCGGGTGTGGCACAATCAACAGCTGAAAACAGGCAACAAGATCAGCGTGTACAGAGCTGTGGTCCTCACCACACTGCTGTATGGTTCCGAGTCCTGGGCCCTCTACCGCAGCCAACTACGACTCCTCGAACGCTTCCACCAGCGCTGCCTGCGTACCATCCTGGGCATTCACTGGAGTGACTATGTCACCAACGTCGAGGTCCTTGAACAGGCTGAAACTGTGAGCATCGAGGCTTTGCTGCTGCGGACACAGCTCCGCTGGGCGGGGCATGTCTCCAGGATGGAGGATCATCGCCTACCAAAGATCACCCTGTTCGGCGAGCTTGCTACTGGACACCGTGACAGAGGGGCACCAAAGAAGAGATACAAAGACTGTCTCAAGAAGTCACTTAGTGCCTGCCAAATCGACCACCACCAGTGGTCTTCGCTTGCTGCGGACCGTGACACCTGGCGCTCCACCATTTACAAGGCAGCTGTCTCCTTTGAGGACTCTCACAGAGCTAGCCTTAAGGACAAGCGGCTCAGGAGAAAAAACAGAGATGCCGCAGCTCAGAACCCTGGCCATACCTTCCCCTGCAGCCACTGCAGTCGAACCTGCCTGTCTCGGATTGGCCTCCGCAGCCACGAACAAGCCTGCAGACGTCGTGGGCAACTCCTATAAAATCTTCGTTCGCGAAGTCAAGCCAAGAGATTATGATTTCTAATGTTGCGCCATTGTTTCATTTGTAGGCGCTGTTTCTTCAGTTTCTTCAGTTTTCTACACCGCAATAAAGACATGTCAAAGCGACCCCTGTCTTCGACGTTGTTGCCTCCCTCATTTCTTGACCTTATCATCTAACCTAATCCCGGTTACAAGTGGCGTCGCCGACAGGATTGAAGAAGTGAGAACGTCAAAAAAAAACAACAACTGAAGAATGTTATTTGGGTTTAACGCCGAGCAGGCGACTAAGGCCATCTCACGGCGGGATGGGTAAAAATCTGGTCAGCCAGACTAAAAGCAAGGTCTTAAGACAAGATGTAAATATAAATTAAAAATCTCAGGCTAAAATGTCGCACATGTCTTGAAAAGAAACGTCTACTGACTCTCAAAAAGGGCAAATAAAAAAATTCACATAGTCTATGAATGCTCAGATCTTGTTAAAAATATTGCATTCTCTCAAAAAAATTGAAGATTTTGTCCGGGGGGACATCCCGGAACAAAACCTTCAAGGAGTTTGCTGTGAAGTGTTTAGATCTGGTGTCAATTAGGTCAGCACAATACAGCAAAAAATGTCGAACAGAAAACTGCTCATCACAGGCAAAACACCATGGACGCTCATCCTGTTTAAGTAAGTAAGAGTGCGTAACATACGTGTGCCCGATGTGGAGCCAAGCAAGGACAGTCTCCTCACGGCGGCTGCCGCAGCGGAAAGGTAGACTGTCAGACAACTTAGGAAGAGCTTCATGAAGCTTGTTCCCTTCCTCTTTGTCCCACTCGGACTGCCACTCGCGGGCTATGTACGCACTAATAACAGGTTTATATCACTGTAGACAGTCTGTGTGTCAGGGACAGGGTCACTGCGGGCACTGTTGGCAGCAGAATATGCGATTCTGTTGCCTTCGATGCCCACATGGCCTGGGACCCAAATAAAAATGTCATAATATTCCTTCATCAAGTCCGCGTAGAGCTCTCTAATTTGCACCAGCAGTGGATGGTCTGTTTCCGCGCCCTGAAGGGCCTGCAGGGCAGAAAGAGAGTCAGACAGAATCAGGAAGTTCCTTTCCCGAGACTGATAGGCATGCTTGAGTGCTAGCAGAATTGCCTGCAGTTCTGCACTAAATACACAGGAATGGTCAGGGAGACGGAGCTTAAATGGGCGTCTAGGATGGCGAGAGGACACTGCAGCCGCAGCCACTCTTCCATCCTCAGATTTGGACCCATCCGTATAAAGACGACAATAGCCAGGAAAAATTGAAAGGAGTTCATTGAGACTCTGTTGGTATATGGCTGGTGGAGTACAATCCTTCTTGTGGGCAGTCAAGTCCAGCAAGATGTCAGGAACTGGTAGTAGCCAGGGTGGAGTGACGTGTTGCAGAGATTCCAAAACTTTGTCCAGGTCCACTCCGGCCGCCTGCAGATGTGGTCGGACACGGAAGGAAAGTGGATGGACAGCTCCCGGATGGGCATCGTAAATCTCTGCAAATGACGGGTTAAAAACACAATCATAGGCAGGATTTTCTGGATGGGCCTTCAGCTTCAGAACGTAGCTGAGCATGAGGCGGATGCGGCGGAGCCTGAGAGAAGGCTCCCCTGCCTCTGCATACAGACTAGGAACTGGAGATGTCCTGAAGGCTCCCAGACATATGCGCAGACCTTGATGGTGAATTGTGTTCAGACGCTGTAGAACAGACTTGGAAGCCGAGCCATATACCACAGAGCCGTAATCCAGTTTGGACCGAACAAGGGCTCGGTACAGTCGAAGTACGACAATGCGGTCTGCACCCCAGTCAGTACGACCAACGACACGAAGAATGTCGAGGGCCTTCCGACAAGAGGTTCTAAGGTAGTTAACATGGTTGCGGAAGGTCAATCTTTTGTCAAAGATGACCCCCAGAAACTTTGCCTCTTCGGCCACCTGAATTGGCACTCTAGCAATGCTCAGGGTAGGTTTTGGAAAAAATTTCGTCTGGTTAGTAAAATGCACACAGTCTGTCTTGGAGGGCGAGAACCTGAATCCGTTGAGAGACACCCACCCCTGGATGCGATCAACGCACAGCTGCAAGCGCCTCTCAAGGGACGCAAGTCCTCGACCTCGTGCACACAAAGCAAAGTCGTCCACAAACAAAGAGCATTCAGAATCATCCTTGACGGCCTTTACAATGTTATTTATTTTAATGCTAAATAAAACAGGAGATAGAATGCTGCCCTGCGGGACACCCATCTCCTGTTCAAAGGAGTCGGAGAGGGTGGAGCCCACACGGACATGGAACGACCTGTTAGACAAAAAATTGTGAATAAAAACAGGCAGGTGCCCTTTTAAACCCATGTCCGACAAATCAGACATTATACCATACTTCCAGGTAGTGTCATATGCCTTTTCAAGATCAAAGAAAATTGCATAGACATGCTGCTTGTTGACAAAAGCATCTCGGATAAAAGACTCAAAGCGGACTAGATGGTCAGTTGTACTACGGAAGCGCCGGAAACCGCACTGGAGGTCTGTGATGAGACCACGTGACTCAAGATGCCACACCAGTCGGGCGTTGACCAAGCGTACCATAGTCTTACATAAACATGATGTCAAAGCTATTGGCCGGTAGTTGCTCGGGTCGGAAGGATCCTTACCCGGCTTGGGGATTGGCACAACCACAGCCTGGCGCCAAGATGGCGGAAAACGACCGGTTATCCAGATATGGTTAAAGGCCTTGAGAAGTACAAGGAGTGAATCCTCAGGCAGATGAGTTAGGAGTTGATAATGGATGGTATCTAATCCAGCAGCAGAGTCAGTACATTTCTGCATGGCTTGCTGCAATTCTGAAAACGTAAAGGGGGCATTATAGTCTTCCGAGTTATCTGATATAAAATCACAAGCACAAGATTCTCGCTTCTCCTTCTCTCTCTGGAATAAAGAATACGAATAAGAATAAGAATAAGAGTACTTTATTATCTCGAAAAGAGAAATTCGCTTGTGGTACATTTATCAGTAACAAATAGTACAAACAAGACATAAAAACATTATAGCATAATTATGAACATTTTCTCCCTGCACTTGCACAGCTACAAATTCCAAATGGATATAAAGTAAACACTACAAAATCTTTACACATAACTCTTACACATCTCACACAAACATCTTTTATGGACTGAACTGAGCGGCACTTATACATTCACACCCACCTCTACATATGCATACATAATACGCGTGTTTCAACCTAGTCCTAACCCTCACTACTTATTATACAAACATCTCAGTACATTATTACACAAGCTGCATAATTAAAGTCTACCATAGTAAAATAATTAGTGGATAAACACTCAGTAACAACAATCCCAGTATGTCCATGTTCACCACCAAATGAAACGCAATATAATCACCTCTCTAAAGTCAACAAGCTCCATTCCTACTGATTGCACAGGTAAAGGGGGATAGGGGGAGGAGTTAGGTTTGGGTATGCGTGGATGTACCTACAGATTGCTTAGAGTGATGGATTTGGGGATGAAACTGTGCTGTAGTCTAAGTGTTCTAGCTTTGTGCGTGCGGAGTCTGCGGCCAGAGGGGAGGAGTTCATAGAGGTGGGCAAGGACATGGGATCTGTCTGAAGCTATCCGCCTACCCTTTCTCACCACACGCTGTTCATACAGGGACTCCACACTGTTTTGCTTACTGCCAGTCACTTTGCTGCAGATGTTTACCATTCGTGCCAGGGTGTTCTTGTTCTTCACACTCAGACCTCCATACCAGCACACAGAACCGAAAGTGATGAATAATGCTCTGTTGAAGAACTATGGGCAATGGTGGAGACAAGCAAATTGGCCACAGCCTTTTTATCTGTGACCAAACTGGCACCATATTTAAGATGGCCGACAGAAGCCGAGCCACCTTTGCCCCTAATTCTTCGAACAGCCTTCCAGACTTTTTGGGACGGAGTCCTAGAAGATAAAGACGAGACAAAGCGTCTCCAGGAAGCACGGCGTTCGCGTTTAAAAATGTAACGGGCTTTCGCCCGCTGTCTTTTAAATGTTAAAATATTTGCTTGCGACGGAGTACGAAAGGCGCATCGCTGAGCAGATTTGCGTATTTTTTGGGCCTTGCGGCACTCTTCATTGAACCATGGTACTCTCGGCTTCCGAGGGACTGATGTGGAAGTTCTAGGGATGGTTTCACCTGCTACGTCCAACAAAATCAAAGTAAAACAAGAAACAGGTTCTTCAGCTGACATGACCACCTCCTCTGTAAGACGAGACTGACAGAGGGAGGCAAACAGAGGCCATTTAGCTTTCTTGAGATTCCAGCGCCCCACCGGCGAATCCTCCTCACAGCTGACCGATGACAGGACTACTGGGAAGTGGTCACTACCACACAGGTCATCGTGAACCTTCCAGTCAAAGTCCAGCATGAGAGAAGGATCACACACAGTGAGGTCTAGAACAGAACTAGATCCTGAACCTGAGTTAGAGTATGTAGGTGAGCCATCGTTAAAGACACATAGGTTAAGTTGAGAAAAAACATCTTCTAACATCTGACCTCTGCCATCATAGTGGTTACTGCCCCAAAGGTGAGCGTGACCGTTAAAATCCCCCATGAGAATAAAGGGATGGGGCAGTTGATCTACTAAGTTAAAAATATCATTGCTACAGACCCGCAGTGATGGTGGCAGGTAAATACTGCATATGGTTATGGTCTTCTTTAAGGTAACCCGAGCTGCGACAGCCTGAAGACAGGTGTCGATGCTAACGGGGCTACATAAAATTTGGCTACTAATGAGAAGAGCCGCTCCACCCGAGCGCCTCTCCGAATCAGAGCCTTTATGTATAACATTAAAACCATTAAAGGACACAGGGTCAGAAGTCTTCAGGTAAGTCTCCTGAAGAGATATTACTGAGGGGTTATAGAACTTGACTAAAAGACGCAATTCCTCAAAGTTAGCTTGAAAACCACGACAATTCCACTGAAGCAAAGAGTCCATGATTAAGTCTTATCTGGGGGTAAGGAGTTTTTTCCCCCTTTTTCCTTTACCTTGGAAGGAGTTGAAGAAACAGAGGGGGGCCGGCTCCCGGGCCTCCTCTGGTTCTTCGGAGAGGAAGGGGGTGGAGCTGCCGCAGCATCAGCAACAACAACTTCCACTCCCTCCATCCACTCCTCCAGTGCAGCATATTTGTTTTCAAGGGGGACATCTGTGTTCCCCTTCTGGGCCCGTGCGCACAGCGGTCCCATAGATTTCTTAGACTTCTGGTCCTGGGCAGCGTTAGAGTTAGCGGCCTTAGAAGGCTGACCAGAGCCAGAAGCCTTTCGAGTTGACTGACTAACAGGTTTGGGTGGGGGCTGAGGCTTAGGGACAACAGAAGGCGGCACAACCGGACCGGCAGTGTCCGCCTTCTGCGTTCCCTGGCTCCTTGTCACCACCGGAGGAGGGTTACTCTCCAGGGGCGAGATGAGCCGAGGCTCCGCCCCCAAGCAAGAAGTTGGGGTCTGACATGAAAAGTCTTTGGTGGGGCGCTTGCCTGCCACCGCTGCACTAAAAGTATACACAGAGGTGTTAGAGGTTGGGGCAGCCGCAGCTGCACCAGGGCCTTCAACCAGTTTTTTTGGCATCCAGAAAGGACAACCCCTTCTCCACACGCACCTGCTGAATCTTGCACTCGGATATCCAACGAGGGCATTTCTTATCCGAAGCCATATGCGCCCCCTGGCAATTCACACACAGGGGGGTGGCTGTGCAGGACTCAGCAGAGTGTCCGGGCCTAGTGCAACGGGCGCATGAAGCCTCTGCCTGACGGCATGAGAGAGAGATACTAAGAGAGTACTAAGAATCAAATTTCAATAAGGCCGCACCGATCTATAAATCTCGCCTTTATTGAAATTAAAATCTGTGACGCACCATGGCCTCTCTATTATCACATAATCACCCTTTTGTTTTTTGAAAAAGTGGCGACCATTATTGGTGCGGCCTTATTGAAATTTGATACATTAGTCTCTCTCTTGGCTTGACTTCGCGAACGAAGATTTTATAGGAGTTGCCCATGACGTCTGCAGGCTTGTTCGTGGCTGCGGAGGCCAATCCGAGACAGGCAGGTTCGACCGCAGTGGCTGCAGGGGAAGGTATGGCCAGGGTTCTGAGCTGCGGCATCTCTGTTTTTTCTCCTGAGCCGCTTGTCCTTAAGGCTAGCTCTGTGAGAGTCCTCAAAGGAGACAGCTGCCTTGTAAATGGTGGAGCGCCAGGTGTCACGGTCCGCAGCAAGCGAAGACCACTGGTGGTGGTCGATTTGGCAGGCACTAAGTGACTTCTTGAGACAGTCTTTGTATCTCTTCTTTGGTGCACCTCTGTCACGGTGTCCAGTAGCAAGCTCGCCGAACAGGGTGATCTTTGGTAGGCGATGATCCTCCATCCTGGAGACATGCCCCGCCCAGCAGAGCTGTGTCCGCAGCAGCAAAGCCTCGATGCTCACAGTTTCAGCCTGATCAAGGACCTCGACGTTGGTGACATAGTCACTCCAGTGAATGCCCAGGATGGTACGCAGGCAGCGCTGGTGGAAGCGTTCGAGGAGTCGTAGTTGGCTGCGGTAGAGGGCCCAGGACTCGGAACCATACAGCAGGGTGGTGAGGACCACAGCTCTGTACACGCTGATCTTGGTGCCTGTTTTGAGCTGTTGATTGTGCCACACCCGCTTGAAAAGTCGCCCGAAAGCGCTGTTCGCTTTTGCCAGCCTGCTGTCAAGCTCCTTGTCCAGCTTGGCGTCCGACGTGATAATGCAGCCAAGGTAAGTAAACTGGTGCACTGACTTTAGTTCAGACTCGCCAATGGTTATGTGAGGAGGGCGATACACTGTCTTGGGTGCCGGCTGATGGAGGACCTCTGTCTTTTTCAGACTGACCTCGAGTCCAAAGAGCTGGGCAGCATCTGCGAAGCAAGACGTGATGCGCTGCAGGGCTCTCTCTGTGTGTGCAACGAGGGCAGCATCATCAGCAAAAAGCAGCTCGCGAATCAGTTGGTCTAGGGTTTTCGTGTGGGCCTGCAGTCGTCTGAGGTTGAACAGGCTGCCATCGAGACGATACCTGATGTACACTGCATCGTCATCATCGAGGTCCACTGTGGCCTGCTTCAACATCATGCTAAAAAAGATGGTGAAGAGGGTCGGTGCCAGCACGCAGCCCTGCTTTACGCCGTTGAGAATAGGGACTCTCTTAGTATCTCTCTCTATAACTATTGTCTCTGACAACACTTAAACATGTACTGTTAATTTGTTTTAATATTTATGAACTTTATCCCTAAAGCTCTGAACCCATAGCTACTGGACCAGGAAGTATAATTCGATTACAGACTAAAATCCCCAGTAGCTGACTGCCTTGCACCGAGAACATGAGGAAGTTTACAGAGTCTAAGATCCTCACGAGCCTAGATTTTTATAAGTGGACACAGGTCAGATCCTCAAGAGTCTCGGACTCCAGGAATAACCCGTGTTTACAACTATTAGTCTACTTTTGTTTGTTAGCTCTCTCCTAGCGAGTATGTTGGCGGGTCTTATCTAATATTATTTTACTGCAGTACAATTTCTGAAACGGTGACTGCCGTGTTTGTACACAGTTAGTACAAGGTCGACACTCCACCGTTTTATTAAAACAGTACTGACACACACACACACACACACACACACACACACACACACACACTCAGACACACTAACACTCTAACAACATAGACACGCATACACAACTTACCAGTATGACAGAGCTGACGTCATACATCTCAACCGGCTAATGGTCCAATGAATAAATTATAACAAAAACAACCGGTCATTTTGAACACTAACTGGCAAGAATAAGACCGATCCGGCAATACCTGATCCTAAAATCGATCTTGGTCTTTCCAAAATGCTATGAATAACTAAATGAGTAACAAGCCTGACGAGTCTTAACGCTACCCGACCAGACTTGACGAGCAAGTTTTGTGAGCTGGGTTTCTGTACACTATATGTTTTGTGTTGTTGATTTTCAGTTGCGGCGAGAAGTTGCAAGAGCATGGTGCGGCACCTGACGCGTATGGTGCGGCACCTGCCGCGTATGGTGCGGCACCTGCCGCGTGTGGTGTGGCACCTGCCGCATATGGTGCGGCACCTGCCGCGTATGGTGCGGCACCTGCCGCGTGTGGTGCGGCACCTGCCGCGTGTAGTGCGGCACCTGCCGCGTATGGTGCGGCACCTGCCGCGTATGGTGCGGCACCTGCCATGTGTGGTGCGGCACCTGCCGCGTGCGGTGCGGCACCTGCCGCGTGTGGTGCGGCACCTGCCGCGTATGACATTGTAACCTATATGTTCCACTTGGCTCTCACTTGGCCAGGGTGCTGATTTATAATTTACTGCAAAGTCAATAAATGACAGTACTGTGTCAGTTATGTTCGCTTTAAGGGACAGTGTCATGTACACTGTGAAGCATGGCATTCATAAATCCACCCAAATCATTTAATAGCCCAGCATGAATACAGCTGGAATACAAGCAGGAAGGCAGCAGGAAAAAGCATGATTTTAGCGCATGCTGTTTTCATGCTGTGCTCCACTGTAACCAAGCTTTATGCCTACTGGGACAGCCAAGTCTTTGTCTGGGGTAAACTCAAAAACTATTGACTACATTTGCTGGAGTGGTGCAAACGTATAAAATTACTGTTCAGTGTAATTTCCTAGAAAACATGATTTTGCTTGATAACAATTATTCTTTTGTTTGTCTAATAAAAATGACAGACGGACAAATCCAAGTGTTTGATGTTACAGAATGCTTCAAAGATGTTAAGTGTTTTTATGACTTAAAATCACGTGTGTTTGGACCCAGCTTTAAACTCTCATCACCGTCAATAAGGATATACACGTCATATAACGTTACTTTGGAATATTCAGATGGATTACCACGTTATGATTATGAGACTGTTGATCTTAAGACAAATGCTTTTAAAGTTTATAATGCTAACAGTGGCCACTTGCATTGGTTTGAGGTATTGTGTAATGACATATTTGATCAATTAAGAAAACTACATTGTTACATTGAAAGTGTTACGTTCAATAAAGTGATATTACACCTGCAGGACAAGACTTTAAGACAAACACCAGGAAAGTAGTTGACTTGTTTATCATAACTACAGATAATACAGTATTACATATGGTGTGACAATGGTAATTTTTTTTTCATTTATTATATTGACGGACAAATAAAAATGACGGACAATTCTCAAAACCCTGGCCCATCAAACCCTGGCTCATCTGGTTTAAGAAACGTGTTTCACACAACAAACTTACCCATATCCAATACTAATAATGTTTACGAATCAATAGAAAACTCTTTTTCTGTCATACAACAAAATCTTCTGACAGGCAGTGTTAAAATTCAGGTTGTTGCGAAAATCGAATTCACTAGGGTGGGCGGTGAGGTAATTGTATCGTATATATCAACAAGACAACACACAGTTAACACAAGAAGAGAATTGGAGAACGTGTTTAGAGACAGACTATTACCAGACTTCCTCCAGGCGATTGACAGTGCAAAAATGAAGGGGTCTGGTTGGCACGAAGGACATGTGCATGAACTACAACTAAAGCAGTCTAGGTATCATCCTATATTAGGTAAATCATGGTTGCCACTGCCAACAGAGGTTGCAAACAAAAAGGCTGTCGTCAACATACAGAACAATGACAACTATTGTTTCATGTGGTGTGTGCTTGCTAAACTACACTTTGTAAAGTCAAAACCTGAACGTGTATCTAACTACACCAAATTTGTAAATGAACTCAACTTCAGTGGCATTGAGTTCCCTGTTAAAATAGAGGACATAGACTTGTTTGAAAAACTAAATCCTGGTATATCTGTAAATGTGTATGTGTGGGATAATGAATCTGAGAACAAGTTACAGCCAATTAGAGTGTCCCCACTGGCACCAACCTATGGTCAGTCAGAAGATAAGCATGTTGACATGTTGCTAATCAGAGATGACAATAACTTTCACTACACAATTATCAGGAATATGTCACGTCTAATTCATGGACATACAACAAAACACAATGGCAAACAGGAAGTTTGTAAAAAATGTTTACAAAGATTCTCCTCTATTGCAGTGGCACACAAACATGTTTTACACTGCAGGTCACCTGATGACATACAAACTGTACTTAAGTACCCTGATCCTGGTAGTCAAGTGTATTTTAAGAACTATGGGAATCAGCAAAAGCTGCCGTTTGTAGTGTATGCTGATTTTGAATCACTAGTTGTTCCGTATGAAGGTCCTGTTCCAGAATCATTACCAAAGACTATAAAACTAAGTGACCAAGTGGTGTGTTCTTTTGGATACATTCTTGTTAGGTCAGATGGTTTGCATTCAGAGCCTGTTATCTACAGAGGTGAAAATGCAGCATGTTTGTTTTTAACAGAAATGAGACATCTGTATAGTCAGGTAGTACAATATCTCACAACATGTCAGATGCCTCTGGTGATGACAGAAGAAGACAAACTAAAATTTGATACCTCAGAGAAGTGTTGGATTTGTGAACAGCCTTTAGGTGGTGACAAAGTTCGTGACCACGATCACATAACTGGGCGTTACAGAGGCGCTGCACATAACAATTGTAACTTATTATTAAAAACAGATCCCAAGACATACAAACTGCCAATCTTTTTCCACAATCTGAAGGGATATGATTCACACATTATCATGCAGGCTGTAGACGAGTCTTACAAAAACATAAGTTGCATTGCCCAGACAACTGAGAAATACTTAACTTTTAGGTTAGATAAATTAGCATTTTATGACTCCATGCAACATTTGTCTTTAGGTCTTGCTAGTTTGGCAGAAGGACTGACTGAGTATCCAATAACGAGTAAATATTTTGAACCAGACTTGATTAAGAAAGGTGTCTATCCGTATGAGTACATTGATCACTGGGTTGTGTTTGAGGAAACAAGACTGCCACCAAAAGAGAAATTTTATTCTACACTAACTGGAAAAGGTATTTCTGACTCTGAATACCAGCATGCACTTGATGCGTGGGGGAAGTTGGGGTGTCAGACAATTGGTGACTACCATGACCAGTACTTGAAAGCTGACGTTTGCTTACTAGCAGACGTATTTGAAAGTTACCGTGAAAAGGGGTTGTTACACTACAGACTTGACCCTGCTTGTTACATAACTAGTCCTGGCATGACATGGGATGCATTTTTGAAATCCAGTAAGATATCTATAGACCTGTTGTCTGATCGTACGATGGGTGAAATGGTGGAACGTGGATTGAGAGGAGGGATTAGTATTGCAGCAAATAATTATGCCAAGGCCAACAACAAATATCTGAACAGTCATGGTGACCTTGACCAGGGTTTTGACCCCTCAAGGTCAAGGTCATTCATTACCTATGTAGACGCTAACAATTTGTATGGCTGGGCAATGTGTGAACTATTGCCCTTGAAAAACTTTTGTCTGTATGATTTGTCACAGTATGACATAACAGAGTCAGGGTTAATTAACAATATTATGAATCTTGACCGAAACGATGCAAAGGGTTGGATCTTTGAAGTCGACCTGGGGTACCCACACCACCTACACGATTACCATAATGATTATCCCTTAGCTGTTGAGAAAATGAGTATGACAGGAAAAAAAGAAGACACTAAACTTGTACAAAATTTGAATGACAAATTCAATTACGTTTGTCACTATCGATTGCTGCAGTTTTACATCAGACACGGGTTAGTACTAAAGAAAGTTCACAGAGGCATTCAATTTGATCAGAGTGCTTTCATGAAAGATTACATAATGAAGAACACAACCTCCATGCCAGAGACGGCAACACTGCATTTGACAAAGACTTCTTTAAGCTTATGAACAATGCCTGTTTTGGCAAGACAATGGAAAATCCTCATCACAGAAAAGATGTGAGACTGGTCACAACTGAATTGGGCGCAATTAAACTTACAGGTAAGCCACAATACACAGGGTACAAAGAGTTTCATTCATCATTGTATGCAGTGTCACTCAAAAAAAAGATTGTCAAACTGGACAAGCCAGTATTTATTGGTATGGCAATTCTTGAGTTGTCAAAATTATTAATGCTTGAATTTTATTATGATTATTTTAAACCAAAATATCCTGAGTGTCGTCTGCTATACACTGACACTGACTCTATGATCATTGATGTGTGTACTGAAGACTTTTATGAAGACATGAAAACAGAGTTACACATGTATGACACATCTGATTATCCTAAAGACCACCCACTGTTCAGCACACAAAACAAGAAAGTGCCTGGTAAGTTTAAGGATGAACTAAATGGTGTGCCAATAGTTGAGTATGTTGGACTGAGATCAAAAATGTATTCTATACTGCACCAAAAGGGTAGTCAGTCCAAAGCCAAAGGAATTAAAAAAACAGCAATAAAAAATAAAGACATACGTCATGAACATTACAAGCAAGTGTTAGATGGTGCATTGATGCCTGATTATCCAAACAAGTCACTGAGATCAAACAAACATAATCTTGAAATAATTCAAACACATAAGAAATCACTTGCAGTTGGAGACACGAAAAGAGTGTTTCACAGTAAGGAAAAAGCTTATGCACCTGGTCATTACAGGCTCAAGTTATCTGAAGACATAGCCGATGAACTGGTTGATGAATTAATTGATGACTTAGTTACTGAAATGAGTAACGGTGTCTGGGGGAATAATCTGTAATTCTTCTCTGACAAATGCCCTCTGGGGTGCAGGGTCATACAGATAATATATTGTTGCGTCAGGACCGTCAGGACCGTCAGGACTGGGGACTATTTTTTTTATATTGTGTACAGACGTTGATCAGATGGGGTCTGTTGCCCTGCGTCTGTCGTCATTTTCAGCCTCCCCTGGCTGATATAAATAGCTTACCTGTTTAGTAAATAAATTTGTGTCTGGCGCAAGCGGTGCTGGGGTTGGGGTTGGGGTTGGTCCTGTTTTTGGCTCTGTAATTGTTTTCAATTTAATAGCATCAGCAGGTTTTGGGTGTCCTTCATTGTTCATTGCTTTTATCACATGTGGTAATCTCTTAACCCACTCAGTGTTACGGGTATCATGCATGAGTTCCTTAGAATACTGGTAACTGAAAAGTCTTTCTGATAACTGTTTGTTAAAGTTTTCAACAATTGCCTGTGATCTGTGCACACCTGCAATGCCTCGTCTGACCAGTACGCCATGCTTCGCAAATAACTGATGAACTGCACCTTTGAATTCAGATCCATCATCAACCTGCACTAGTCTGGGGTATCTTAAGGGGCCTCGACTATATATCTTTGATAAAGCAGTAGCAACTGTACTGGCTGTTTTGTCAGATATGGGTTCAGCGTCTTTATACCTTGAAGCAATGTCTACAACAGTCAGTGCATACTTGTATCGTTTCTTTCTTATTGTATCATGTGGTAAGAACAGGAGGTCCATTTGGTGTGTGTCATTTGGGGTAGTGTTCTCAAAATGAGGTCTAGATATCTTTCTTGGAGCAGGGAGATATATCTGCCAAATTGCTTGTCTCTGTAACCATTGTTTGACTTGATTGAGTGTTATATCTCCGCCCACAGCGGCATGTAATTTCTGAATAGCTGTTTGCCCTTTCCAATACCCTGATGGAGAGTAATATATTTTCTATAGTTTATTTTCGGCTGCCATTTTATCTAGCAATGAAAACTCCTGTAAAATAAACAAATGTCATTCCCACTAGAACAAAGATTATCTCCCCGTTTCTTTGTTGTGTGCTTGGTTTGTAATAGTCACTTAGTTTTGGTTTCGGTATAGACATGTCTTCACCCGTGACTAAAAAAGATTCACGGATTGCTTCGTCTTTATTTGAAAACGTATGTTGTGCGTGGCCTTCTAGCCTGAGTTTTTCATTGATGAAATCAAGTTTCTCAATTCTTTGCTTCTCATAATCCTGTTGAGCTTGAGCAAGTTTCTCAGATGCTTCATTATGACGTTTCAATTCTTCTGCAGATTCCTCTCTACCCATTTTTGAAAAGAGATAATTTGAGCCACTGAAAGCCAATGCATTAACCATCGCACCTCCAACCATAATAGCTATCGTCGCCATATTTTTATTTACATAGAAACATTTTCAGGAATAATTCCTTGCTTGACAAGAAAATCTTTTGTCGCAATCGACGCTGTAACGACTACAATTAGCTTAGCGCTGTCTTCGAAATCGAGTCTACTGAGGTCTGCTGATTTCATTTTGAGTAGACTTTTCCCCAGCATAGAATAAGCTACTGCTAATCCGCTGATTACGGCAGAGTGATACACAAGGTTCATTAAATTTTTTGAGTCGTTCATTTTCTAAGGCAAGAAAAATTAAAATAATATTTTTATTTACTGCATATAAAATGGGTCAACGGCTTTGGGTGTTACTGGTAATGTGGAGACTTCTGGTTTTGTTTTTGGAGTGTCTGATTTTTTTTACACTGTACGAGTCTGTGGTTTGTATTTTTTGTATAATTGATACCCTACGTAACCAAATCTGACAACAAATCCGGCAACTATATATTTTGTTGTTTCAGGGTCAGGGTCAGGGCGGGGGTCAGGCTTAGTTGTTTGTCTCTCACTTTGATGAGGGTGTGATGGTCCTGTCGGTCCTGACGGTAGTGACGCCTGGTCAGTCACATAAGCCTTTTCTGTTTGTGCTTGAAGCTGTAATTTTTTTTGCCTGTTCCATTCGGCTAATCTTTTTCCTGCATCAACGCGGCCTGGACTTTTAGCCTTAGTCTTAGTTTGAACCTGCGTCAAAACTGGACTGGGGTTCGGTTGTGGAGTCGTCTGGGTTTCGTCCATTTTCTTCTGCAGTAAAATTTATTTTCGAAAAATCAATATGACTCCCGGTAACAAGTAAGGTTACCACAGGTGCAAGGTAATTTCCAAACTTGTAAAACATGACACATGCTAATTTACCAATTGAACTTGAAACAATAGGATTGCTTTCAAGGTCGTGTGATAGGCTGTCACTATCCACAGGTAGAAAGTGACTCACTGCTTTTGTGTATAGACATACAAGAGATCGACTCAAATCACGAGTCATTAGTGAGGCAATGTGGTTCTCATATTTTGCATGAAGCTTGATTAGCTCGTCAGCCGTAAGAGATTCAATATCCTCTGTCATGTATTGTTTACTGAGATAAGTCTTTGACTTGCCTGAGACAATTACAGACAAAAGACATTGTTTTTTGAAGTCTAAGTCTTTGTTCTCTACAGCATTGATATCATTCAATAGAAGGATTTCATCAGGGTTCATTTATATTGTTATTTTAAAAAAAACAAAAATTTATTTACTAACCCATACCCTGTGGGCTGATCTGTCTTTAAAATGAGCTTTAGATGCTTAGTTGATTTCAGTTTATTTTTTACATCATCACGTTCATGTTTATTTGGTTTGACATCATTCTCTCTGAGACAGTCTTCAAAGCTGTCATGATCCTTGCAGTAAAACAAACAGATAAACTTTAACTGTTCTCGAAAATCTTTCAGTACAGCATTATATTTCTGAGTGAGAATCCATACACTGACATTTGCGTGTCTGCCACTGAAGGCAAGTTCTGCTAGAATGTTTCTCTTCTTGACAATGTCTTTCTCTGCTGAACAGTCATCAACAATAAACAATGTTGACTGTCCTTCAAATTGCTTGTAAAAATATTGTAGGTAGTCATTCAGTTTTTTCTCAGGGTCAACTAAATATATGTTGCTGTCAGTCCAAATGAATAAACGGTTGTGATAAGCTTTGTTGTGTTTAATAGTAGGACAAAATATTACAATGTTTTCAAAATGGTGGATGTATCTTGTTTGTAATAGGTTAAGAACAAATTCAGTTTTCCCACACCCCGTGGCACCAACAAATAAGCCACAGTGTGGATCGAGTGTCATTAAGCCCCGGTTCATTTTAATACACAATATAATTTTAATATATGTGTCCACTCAGTCTACTGTCTTGTATATTGAGTTGTGCGTCATATATCAGGTACAAATATATATTTATGGCTTCGGCTTTTTCAACCTTCTTTTGTATCTGGATTGTAATTCCATCACTACCATTCTCAACAGTTTGACCTGACCCATGAAGGTAGTCGTCGTCTGTACTGCGAAGATCTAACCACAGTGCATACTTGTTTGTAAGGTATTGTCCGATCCTAACATCATACAGATGTAGATCTTTGCACGCAATGTTTGCTGGTTTATCTCTAATCCTTCCACCCGCAAAATACTTTGTGATCTCATCGTAGTGTTGATAAGGTAACAAACCTGAAGCCTACACTTGATTAGGACGGCCTTCAATTGTGCAGGACAAATGTGTAATCTTAGGATTGTAGAATTTTTCTGAATCTCTTTTGTATGGACTCACCGGTTCAACAAACAACATAAGAATACCTTTAAGTGACCTAGCTGGTGTGTTCAAGTTTATGTTTCACATTGGGTCACTCTTGTCTTTGGGTATTAAACTATGTCTAATCACACGGTCATAATAAATTGGCAGTCTTGACTGGTATTGATTTTGAATGAGTCTGGCTAGTTCAGTGTGTGTGACAATTTCATATTCCAAAGAAATGTTAGAGATCTTATATGTGGCATCTGTGGCAGATGATTTTATAACTTTGGAGTAGTCATTGAAAGTTAGTTCAAAGCTCAGACGGTCATTCAGTGCCCATTGATAATAAGGCAAATGAGCTGTGAGGATTTCAAACTCAAGTGGAATGTAAAATCTGGTTCCATATGTTTCGGCCATTATAACGTCCTTGGCTACCCCAGTAGTTACCTTATCTGCTGCATTGATTCGAAGTTTACCAACATTATCAGATTGTATGCCTTGGTAAATACGATCTTCTCGTTCTTCTCGTGTGAGCCAAAGGTCTTTGTAACAGTAGAAAACATCTGAGTCATCAAGACTAAACACTTCCTGTCCTTCAAGTTTTACTTTAATAGTTCTAACAATTGCTCTGCCAAGATTGTCAACCAGTGTTCTGTTTACATCTGCGTCTGATGATAGTTCAATATTAAATGCTAGGCGTGCAGTGCCAGGAACAATAACGTCACTGGGACCTAGGTTTGGAAACTTGACTGTAAGTGTTTGGTTCTGGTCTATGGTACTTGGATTGTTCGTGATGACGATTGATTGTCTAATGCCCTTAACACCCAGGGGCTCACGTAGTTTTCTGTATGGGTCTAACTTTGATCCGTAAGACTGTGTCATTTTTATTATGCACAATAAAAAATAATAAATTAATAAAACAATGGCCGGGGGAGGATTTAATCATGAAGATTTTGAAATGGATGACATGAATGTCTCAGATACCAGTATCACAGATATGACTGGAATGGTAACTATGTCTAGTATGTATCACGAACTGTTAAAAGACAAAGTAAACTCATTTTATGACAGTGTTGGTGTCCACCCAGATGTAATAGATCCTAATCAGTTTGAATATGATAAAGGGCACTTATTTGTAAATACAGACAGAGGGAAAATAAATCTAACACATAAAAATAATCCTTCTAAGTTTAGAGCTTTAAGTACAATTAAAGGTGAAGTCGGTGGTAACTCTGGGTTGGCAAGGTACCTTGGTATTGGTGGGTCTCCTGTCACGCCAAGACTGGCTAGTGTTCTTCACGACACGCAAACAAAGTTACCAACAGGGCAACAAATTGAAATGGCACCTGTAACAAGCCTACCAGAAATAGCAAACACAGTGATACAAGAAACTTCATTTACTGAAGGACAAATAAATGATGCAATGAAAACAATAGATGACCCACCTTTGTCAATGCGGGAGATTATAGGTTTGGATAAATCACTGCAGACGATAAGAGGTGAGATGGTAAACAATATTGCCAAACTGGGTGAGCTTGATAAACACATAGAACGTGAAAAAGAGAAACTGGCTACCGCAGACAATGGAAATCTTGACACAGAAATGAAAGAAAGAATCCAACACAGATTAAATGATTTGCAGATAGACAGATCAGGACGGTTAGAAACAATTAGTATTGGAAGACAAAAACTGAAATCACAGGTCAACAGAATTAGAGAAACTATTCAGAAAATACTTCACGAAGACACAACTCTGGCTGAGAGACTGAAAACACTTTTCAGAGAACAGGGTATTACAATTGCTAGTTTAATTACTGCTCTTGGGTTTATTATCAGTACTGTTGTGTTGGCTGTCTCTGGTGGTGGTGGTCCAGCCCCGGCACCAGCACCACCAACCCCGGGCCCCCCGGCTCCAACAGACCCAAAAGATTTACAGACGTGGGTAAAAAAACAGTTGTCTCACATATCAGACTTGCTTAAGAAATTGGCTGTGAAAGCAGTAGACGCGTTGCCCGGTATAATAGGCACTGTTGTCAGTTGGTTGATTAGTACAGCGGCAAAGGCAGTAGGGTTTATGGCAGAGCATGTGTGGATCTTTCTGGTTACAGTAGGAGGGTTGATGGTGGGCTATTTAATGAAACAGATAAAGAAGTAATACCCCTAATCCTGTTAGACCTATTACCAATGCAGTTCTCTCTGACTCATGTGTGTCAGGGGTTGACTGTACTGGTTGTATGAATGCCGGGGCCGGGGCCAGGGCCGGGGTCGGGGCCAGGGCCGGGGCCGGGGCCGGGGGTGTTACCGTCTGTAATGATTTTAATGGCTGTACATGTGTTGTTGTTGCTCCTAAGTTTACAGATTGATTAAGACCGAGTTTCTGACCAACACATGCAACAATGATTTCATTATTATAATTTGTTATTGTACCCATTTGGAGTTGAAGGTCAGATGGTAACATGTATAACCCGATGCCAACTACAAAGTCAACTTTTGATCTGGCATATCTGAGTACGTCTTGATAGCGTTGTATGCTAGATGGGAGATCAACTGTTGAGTTGATTCAATCTTCAAGATTTGCAAGAAACTGTTTTTGTGCTTCAAATTTACCACTTCCATTCAAAATGTTCGATTTTGTTAGTGATTGTGCACCTAGTAAACACCAGACATATGTTCTGATAGACTCATTGACGCGCTCGACTCCCGCTTGAGTAAACCCGTCAGATTTATCTAAAATAAATGTGGTCCACGCATTAGTCTGCTTCTGCTCTATTGATCCTAACCAGACTTCAGATTTAGATGAGAATGAAGTGTACCCAGGGTAGTAATCTTGAGGGTATTGTCTGTGACTCATAGCGTAATACAATGTACCCATACCATTGTGATCATCAAGTTTTTGTGTAAAGTCATACTTGGGGCTGATGTTAAATTCATTACAGATGCGTTCAAATGCTTTCATATCCATGGGGTTGTTAAACCTGTTGAAACTGGATTCAGTGGGTAATGGTGTATGCAGTTCTGACAGTATACGTCTAAGCTGGTAATAAACATGAAAACGATAGACAGACCTAATCAGTTTGTTTGAGTGATTCAAGTGGTCTGTAAATGAAACACCACAGCCTGTAGTTGAACATAGTATGGCAAAGTTGAGTTGGTTTTGAAACATCTGTAGTGGGCTAGAAGTCCACTTTCTTGCAGTAGAGTCATCTGTTATTGGAGGGTTTAGGTAATGGTCAAACGGATTGGGTACTTTGACTTGGAATAAATCTTGTTCAGACACAGCAATATCAAGCTGGTTTACTTGAATTATTTTCTGTTCATAAGTAGGCGCAACATTGTATTTAGCATCCACATTAAATTGAAATGCGTTTGTTGTGGTAATGGTTGGTGATTTAAATTCCATCCTTCTTTTTTATGAGATAATAAAAATGTTTATTTCCTTAACAAATCTTGACACAAGCAAACCAGTGTGGTTAACTAATGGGATTGATAATCGTGATGGTAGCAAGGCTGTAGCTATCCATCAAATGTTCTACACAGTAAAATGGTTTAATGTTACAAATGATACAGATTATAAAGTAGTTTTTTATGATATGACTGAAACTTTACAAGCTGGGTATTATGACTTTTGTACTATAGCTGAATGGTTTCAAAGTAATTTTAAAATTAAAGCAACTTTAAATCCAGCTAACCTACTTGTTACATTAGAATTTCCAAAAGATAGTCATTTTTCTTTATCAAATGCTCTTGTAACTTTACTTGGTTTTAATTGCACATTTATACTTTCAGATGACGAAGATTGGAAACTGACAGATTTAAAACTATTTGCACCCAAAAAACAAAAAATAACTGGCAGATGCCCTGTTTATTTGGCAGTACACACAGTATTTAATGTTTATTTGAAAGAACTAAACACGACTGAAAATGTACACAATGGAAAGCCTTCAACTTTGTTGAGATGTGTGCAAGCTGGAACTGCTCCTTATTGTGAAAGTGTGGTTGTTAGATTTCCTAATTTGCAGTTTAAGAAATTAGGTTCTAGTTTCTTTGAGTCACTGAGTATATCTGTAACTAATCAGGATGACAAACCAGTTGTTATGCATGATTTTAGTGTTGTGTTGGAAATTAAATAATTTTATTTTTGTTTATAAAAAATGAGTGGTGGTCCAAAGCTGAGAATCATACCAGTTGCATGTCCAGTAACAGAGTTGAAAGATTTGGCAGACGTACAGGATTTTGAGAAGGAAGGAGATGTTGGAGAAATATATGGTTTTGAACTTGATTCAAATGGTATGTACAAGAGGAAAGTAATTGTTGACATGAAAGACGGTGAAAGACAGATTCCTAAACTTGGCCAGCTTCGTGATGTTACTGTACCTACTCCACCTGTAAATAATGTGCCCTACAACTTAATACATGTAGGTAGTAAGTGGGTGGTTTCACCTGTGCCTGTTCCACCACCCACAATTGACTGGGACATAAAGTTGGAATTTATTAGTCCTTATGTATACACTGATGACGAAGGTGCCTTAGTGTTTAGGAAGGTTGTTAATTCTGGGCCGCTTATTGTAAGCCTTGTTCCAAGCTTTGCTTCAGATGACAATAGCAGAGAAAAACTGAAAGTTGAAAATTATGAGAGACGGAGATATCTTCTTACACATCGGAAGGGTAGGTCTGATGCGAAGGTCGTGTTTGCACCAATAAACTTTCCCATCGTAAGAGAAGCGACAATAGTATTTGAAATTATCATGAGATCAGTAACTACTGCTAAAGAGGCTCAAATTGCACAAGGAATTAAACTTACATGGAATGACACAATGGCAGAGTCATCAAAGGTCTTTATTGCTATTACAAAAAAATAATGATGTTATTAATGTTTCGAGCAGTGTTCCAGCTGTCAAGGTGGTGGTCGACAAAACAACTTTTGTTCGTCTAACTTACATAAACCTTGAACACATTGATCTTGTTGCATTTTATTATGCCAGCAAATTGTATACTTTTGAAGAGTTGCAAAATGTAATTGCTGATTAAATAAAAAAAATTATTTGTGAATAAAAAAAATGGTAAACTTCTATCCGCAACTACCGACGCTTGAGCCGACTGAAACAATTGTGATGACTAAAACAACGCTTGCGCCTGATCCACATATGTCAATTGCTTCAGATAAAACATTACAGGCAGATGCATTCAGATTAAATAATATTACAGAAGCTTTGAAATATTTGGAAAGTGAAGAGGCTAAGTACTCACGGTGCAAAAGGAGGTATAAGTCAGTATTTAATTCTGTTTAAAACACTTCTATGGCTATTGGTGCAGTTTCAGCTGGATGTTCTGTAGGGGGCATTGTTCTGTTTGCCACGGGAATTGGAAGTTTGGCTGGAATAGCAGTTGAGGGTGTTAGCGTTGCTACATGCCTAGCATGCTTTGGTTTGGAGGCCTTGAACAAGAGGTTTCACACAAAATTACAGAAACATGAAGCATTGAGTACGCTTGCTGGTGCAAAGCTGAGCAGTATGAAACTTATTATCAGTAAGGCATTGAATGATAATTTTATTGATGACGAAGAATTTAAGCGAGTCCAGGATGATTTAAATAATTACAAAAAACAGAAATCTGAAATACAAAATAAAATGCGTAGTCAATCACCCGTGAATGTTGAAGAACTAAAGGCTAGTTTTTTAGCAGAGGGAAAAAGGATAGGGGTACAGGAAACCACAGAAAAACTACACAATCTTTTAAACAAATAAAAATCAGATTTGGTAATCGTTTATTAATGTCATACACTTCACAGAAAAATGCCATGCCACTTACACCACTTGTGCCTGATTATTTAACCCCATCAGCACCACCACCTGAGTATTACTGAGAAAAAAAAGTTTTTTTATTGTCCTTGTATCTTGATAAAACTGTCTCAGTGTCTTGGGACTTGAGTCAAGTTGTTGTAAGAACTTGGGGTAAGTTCTTGTAAGAACTTAGGGTAAGTACTTGTAAGAACTTAGGGTAAGTAATTAATAAGTTCTTATGACAACACACTTAAAGGTTACCTCTGCAGGTTCTAAAAGTTAGTTGCAACTTGTTAATAAGTATTAAGTTTCACTTGGCATCACTTGATCAGGTAAATGATTAGGTATTGACAGAGACAATAGTTATAGAGAGAGAACAATAGAGACCCGAAAGATAATCAGATCAATAAGGCCGCATCAGTCATGCTCGTCAGTTTTTAAAAATCAAAGGGTTGATTGGGTAATAACGGGGGGTGTAATGGGGTCAAAAATTTTATTATTAAAAATGACGTAATTTAATGACGGATGCGGCTCTATTGAATTCATTGTCTTTCGGGTCTCTATTGTTCTCTCTCTGCATGTCTTCTGCCCATGGCCATACTTTTGGCACTTAAAGCACTGGAGGGGAAGAGGGACATACTTTTTCACTCTCAGGGAGTAGTAACCTCCCCAGATGGTAGCAGGAGGGGTGGGGGTGCCAAACGTCAGGATGATGGTAGGGAGACGGATCTCCCCACCACCTCGCTTGGAAGCGAAGCGCCTGACGCAAGTCACCCCCTGAGACTTAAGGTTCCTTACAAGTTCATCTTCTGACAGTTCTGCCAAAGCTTGATCTTTGATTACGCCTCTTGACGAATTCATAGTTTTGTGGGGTGTGACTTCCACAGGAGTGTCTCCGATGGAAGAGAGCCCCAGTAGCCCGCTGGAGTGTGCCCGAGTACGGCACTGCACCAGCAAGTCACCAGACCTGGGGCGCTGGGCGTCAGGCCTGCCAACACGGCTCCTGAGGGTCTCCCCCACCAGAAAAGGATGCAGCTTGGTAACTGGTTTCTCCTTCATCTTGCTATGGACAATGAGGAAGCGAGGCCATACGGCCGACGCCTGAGGCGTCGCTTCCTCACAGTCTGAATCACTGTCATGTTCAAATTCGGTGTCTATATGCCGTTTCTTTGCTAGTTTTGTTTTTTTTGTTTTATCCATATTATATTAGTAGAGATATTCATTCCCCGGGGGTCCCCGCCCGCCACCGAGCCCAACAAGGGAAAGTGCAACTGTCGGCGGGTCTCCAGCCGACGCACAATGGAGACTGCCCGAAAGATATACTCAAGGGGGTAAGCCCGATTGAACCATTTGAGCCACCACCTTCTATCACACCGTTGAATGCAGGGGAATACTGGCGTAAAGCACCTAATCAGCAGCAAAGGCTATAGCATGGTGCTCCGTATAGCAACCCGCATGTCAACAGTGGGATAGGGCTCAACGTGACAAGAGCCGATTGACTAGGCCGGTACGACTAGCCTCCCGTTTAGGCAGAAGTCAAGGCCAAAGTGGAGTGTTTCAGCCGCCAGGATCATCTTCTCCCCCGACACGGGTCTCCAAGCACGGCAAACACTTGGGATCCAAAGGACCAAAAAGTCACGAGTATTTTTAAGGACCAATCCAACATGGTATGACCTGGGTTAGCACAGCTCCTTAAAAACCGGACCAGTGAAAAGGCTGAACAACATATCTGTTGACATCAAGTCCTAATCCTGGACAAAGATGGCACCCGTCTGCTAGCCCACTCAGTCAGGGACTGAGCGGACTACCCACCTACACCACGTGGAGGCCGGTGCCGGGTAGGCACAACTGAAGAAACAGCGGAGAGGCCAAAATCACCATGGCAGATCAGCAGGAGGAGAGGCTCCAGCCAGTCATCGTGGCCAGCTTCAAGCCAGAAACACTACCAAGGTTCACCGGCGAGGAGGGTTGCTTCGCTGCCGAGAACTTTGTGGAGGAGGGGCGCCGTAGACTGCAACACTGCAAGCTGCCCCCAGGTGCAGCCATCGAGTGGGTGCTACACTCGCTGGATGGGTGTACCAGGAGGGAGGTGCTGGACCACCCATATACGGACCGTGACACCCCAGAGGCACTCCTGACTCTGGTCCAGAGTATTTTCGGCGACAAGCGGGACCGAGCTGCAGTCCTCCGTCAGTTTTATGGACGAATGCAGGGGGAGGGAGAAAACATATATCAATACGCCCACGCTCTCTCTGCCCTGGCCCAGCGTGCAAACAAACTATGTGAAAGCAGCGTAGATGATCTCCTTCTGCGCGACCAATTCACCAGCGGCCTATACCTGCCAGAATTAAGCAGGGACTTGAGGCGATACTTTGCTGCAAAACCTGCAGCCACCTTTCTGGAGGCCAAAGAAGAGGCGTTGCGGTGGATGCGGGAGGATGACAACACCTTCCACGTAGACCTCATCACTGCATCCCAGGAGACAGCCGAAGTGGAGGCCCTGCAACAACAACTGGCAGTGGGCACAGCCCGGGCTGAGGAGCTGCAGGCACAGCTGCAACAATCCCAGTTTACTCAGGAAAAATTTCAGAGTGCACAGCACCAACCTGGTCCCCGTCACAACCAGGTGCCTAAGTGTTTCTGGTGTCACCAGCCAGTGTACCGACGTGTGAACTGCCCTCTGTACAGACCCAGGATGCATGGACACGGACAGTTTCAACAATTTCCCTTCGCCATGCCAACTATGGGACTGCCAGCCCAACTGCAACTGTTGCTGTATCACCAAATGCTGGTGTTTGAGTTTTTGTCTTTGATCTTTATGAACCTTATGATGACTGTGCATGCGGCATTTGTGCCATCCATGACCAGGTTCTAAGTTTTGTCTTGACATCAACTATATCAGTCGGACTTGTGTAGCAAGAGTACCATGACCGCTTTGATGTCATTTAGAATTAACTGCGTCCATGTGTTTAGTTGCTTAATTGTGTGTTGTGTGCTGGTGACTGACCGAATTAAGTATTATAGGTACTTATGTTTTGTGTTATGATGGGTAGGTTGCATTTGATTGCATGATGTGTATTATTGTATGGTGTTTGCGTTTGGCTCTGATAAGTTTGTTTGTTTGGTTCAGCTTATGTATTAGTTTTAGGTCTGTCTGTTGAGGAATGGTGAGGTGTGGGTGTGTTAAATTATTATCTTGTACCTATGTGTTGATGATTTTGATATTGATATTTTCAAACTGTTGATGCCATCGTGGTTTGTTAGGCGTAGTTATTATTTTTTTATGTCTGATTATGTATTGTGCTTGTGCCACAAGTCCGTGGTAATGGAAGAGTCAGCCCTGATATAGTCAAGTGAACGTTGGCTGTGTATTATTAGTTAATGTATGATAATGTTGTGCTGTTTGTATTTTTCTTCACGTGTATCCAAGTCTGCTCCCCAGGCACTAAACTGTATTAGAGCCAGGTCTGCTAGCACACGGAAAACTGCTTTCGGCCACCATTCCTAGGTAAAACCACACTGGGGAATGGTTTGCCCAAAGCAAGTTAGGGTGCCCTGAGACATATAGACTTGGAAAAGATGTGTGCCACTGCCGCTCACCGATTTCCAATTTGTGCCGAAATTTTCATTAAAGCATCCGGACTACCTAGGACTGTCCATGCTATGTAGTGTGTGTAGTACAGTTGCAAATGATCATTTGTGTAGTGCATTATAGTAGATAGTAGAGAAGCTTAAAGGCTGATATTTAGTTCAAGAATGTAATTTTGGTTTGGTTAGTGACCTGATCTTCATATTATGGACTGTGGAAGCAAGAGTTAAGCTATGAACTGTGGAAGCTGACTAATCGTGAAATGGACTTGTAGACACGGACTGATTATGTTCAAATTTATATCAAGCTGAATTATTATGGATGATGTTAACCCACCAGTATGGACTCTGTTTGCCTGTGGTCATTTTTTTTTCTGTCTCTTTCATTGGGTTTTGTCTGGTCAGGTTTAATATGTCTTAACTGCAATAATCCTGTCAGATTCTTGCAATGGAAGACAATGGAAGAGATCTATTATTTTTGGAAGTAGCCATTTGTCTATCATAATATGTTGAGCATAGGAGGGTAAAGGATTTTGTGTTGTTCATTAACCTTGGGTTCGTACGGCCTGATGTTTCTGTTTTTGTTCGCCAGCGCGGATGCTGGCACTTTTCGGTGGGCTGAGATGTGACCGGGTACACCCGGCTCTCATAACCCATCTGATGTAATTTGGTTGTTGCATCACGACTTTGTTTGCAAAAGTGGTGTGTGTTACCATTCAGTCATTTTCCTTCAATGTAAGGTCCCGCAAGGTATTGTTTTCATTGATGCCTGTGTTAGTCCGACCCCTCTGGCTTACTTCTAGACCACTAGGTATTCAGTGCCTATTCAGGGGACGCAACCGCGTCGGCCGCCTCGTGGCTTTTGTTCTAGCATCCGGTGCCTACAATGGCGATGATAGCTTGTGTTTCTAATGAGGCATTCTAAGTTGAATATCTCCTCAATGCCTGTACCGACTGTTTTAAGCCAAGATCCATAAGATCCAGCATGATAATCTCTTTCATTTTGTAATCTATTTCTAGTCCCATCGATTTTGGGTTAAACATTATTTTGGAAGTTTGCACCTTTTACACCGACCAGGTTGAAGGAGAAAAGTCGTTTAAAAATTCATAATTAATTTTAGCCATCTTTAATCAAATCAATGTCTGATACTAGTGAAACTACAATTGCAGATCTTTCATTAGTAACAAACTGCAAGTTTCTAGGTTCAGTAGTATCAGAGCTATGGTCAGAAAACCGAGTGTGGGGAAACACAAATTCCAGCATTCCCGCCGCAAAAGCAGCGAGTTCTGGAAGCATGCGAGTGGTGCTTTCTTTGCGACCCGCGCCTGCCGTATATAAAGCCCCTTCCGTAGCGCGCTTGCGGTCAGTACCACTCAGCCGTTTGCCACAGACCACTCGCGCCGCTACGACGATACAACTAAGAAGAACTACAATGTCGACTCCCTCTTAGCTCTGTAAGTAGCTCTGTATTTTTGGTCTAGAACTTTGTTGATTGATAAAATGATGCCTGATTTATATCAGTGCCTTGATGCATGTTTTGCCCTAGAGTTAGGAGTAAGTTGCTGGAGATGTAATTGTTGAGAGTGCCTTCACGGCAACTTTGTAGCCATTTTTGGCAGCTGGAACTTTGTGTAACTTTGTTGGGATAGTGGATTTCACTCATTTCTAGTTTTGTCGCTTCTCGTACTGTAGCATTTGTCTTCCGATGGAGATCGGAATTTTGTGTCAGAATTATTTTGGGGCAAAACAGCATAAAGGTAATGTGTACTCTGATTTAATGCTTCTGCCTTTGGATAGCTTTGGTTTTCTTGTAGAATGAGAGTTATTGCCATTTGCTCCAGTGATGCTAAATTATTGTGGCATCGTTGTAGGAAATGTTGAAATGTTGCCTTGTCTGACAGAGATTGTTTTGATTAGGCTTTCATGTTCCTTGCTATCCTCCTCACGTTGCTTTTGTGATTATACTATAGCGTTAATTTGATTGTGTAGGATTGATCATGTAGGCTTTCATGTCCCTCCTATTTTTCCTCACTTTGACATGCATAGTTTTTAGCCGAATAGTGCGTACCACATGGGCTGGGACGCTGTTAGCGTGACGTCACACTTATATTTAGTATGCGCAGCCATTTTGTTTCTGCTTGGCGTCTGCTTCCGGTTGGCTTGTTTACATTTGGAAGTCACTCCCCCCTTCCTTTTAATTGTGTTTTTTTATCGGCGGGACCTGCCCCTGCTCTAAATAAGTTACCCCTTTACATTCTTCAGCGTTTAGTGAGAGGAATAGGTACTTTACAAATTGTTCCTTTACACACTGTTGACATCGTTGATAAGGGGAGCAGTTTCCCACTCATTTTGCCCTAGGCCTGTGGAAGCGGCTTTTTGACTTAGACTTAAGGACATTCTATAAGTACTTAGATTGTTTTAGAAGCCAACCGACAGCAATGCCAAATAGAGGCAATTATACTATCTTTTATGAACTTTTGTCATGCTTATGACATGTCTATGCTCTTCCTCTTTTCTGCCCCCTCCACTGTTCGTGCTGGTCTGTGACTCTGCATTTGGCGACCTAGAGTTGTCGGTCCAGAATCGCAGATTGACACGTTAGCTTGACTTGACAATTGCTGAGTTATATCACTGTTGTGCTGGTCTGCGATTTTGCATTGTTCGGCCTAGAGTCGTTCGGTCCGGAACCACAGATGAACACATGAGCTTGCCCACCAGACTAATAACGTTCACATGGTACTGATCTGCAAATCGGCATCTTACGGCCTGGTGTCGTGAGGTCCGGAATTGCAGATGAGTGTACTCCGACCACTAGGTCCAGTGAGAACTTTGTGGTGCTGGTCTGTGATTTTGCATCCCGCGGCCTAGTGTCGCGTGGTCCGGGATCGCAGATCAACACTGTAATTCTGTGGGCCAGTAAATTATTATGGTGCATAAGATCCCCCTTCTCTTTTGGTTTGTGAGGATGTTTTTATATTCTTTTGCTGACTACACGTGCACCTAGTTTTACATATGCATTCTGCCTCCCTGTTTTACACTAGTTTAGACCCAGGCTATTTGTGTTGTCATTACGGACAGATGTGAATGATGAGTTGTGCTAGTGTGTGTGAGCGTGTGGATGCCACTCCATATCCCTCTGTACCCAAGGTTGCCTGAGAGTGTAACTGAGCTGGTATAGCGTATGTATGAGAGTGTTGTCATTGTGTACGACTGTGTACGAGGAATGAATGCTAATAAATCTTTAGATGAGATGCGTGTGTGCGGTGCCCAGTATTATGTTTCTTATTATATCCTCGTTTTATTTTGCTCTCTGAATTAGTATGGATATTCGATTTATTGCTTACTTAAAGTTTGGTTGGTTGCGCATACAGTAGAATAGTTCATTAATTATTTTGGTGTTTTCTTTTGCATTGATTTATATTTTAAGATTTTCTTTTGCGTTGATTTGTTGATTTATTTGATTTTGATACTTCACATGATATGCTAGGATTATGTAAAAGTTATTTGACTTTGACATTTAAGATGATATTGCTTGGTATAGACAGTTAGACTGCTGATGTAATGCCATGGTTGATTCTAAACATTCTTTGATGTTGTTATATGGGAGTTATTATGATTTCTAATGTTGCGCCATTGTTTCATTTGTAGGCGCTGTTTCTTCAGTTTCTTCAGTTTCTTCAGTTTTCTACACCGCAATAAAGACATGTCACAGCGACCCCTGTCTTCGACGTTGTTGCCTCCCTCATTTCTTGACCTGATCCTCTAACCTAACCCGGTTACATGCAGAAGTTCAGACAAGATGGACGCTTACCTGGAGCGATTCGAGCGCTTCGCAAGCAGCAACAACTGGAATCCAAATACTTGGGCCTCCAAAGTGAGCGCATTTTTGACCGGCAAAGCGCTTTAGATCTACACCCGCCTGTCAAGAGAAGAAGCCGAGGATTACACCAAGTTGAGAGCCGCCCTGCTGATACAGTACGACTTCACTGAATAGGGTTACAGCCGACGATTCCGGAATTGCAAGACTGAGGAAGGAGATCAACATCCGGCCGATTCACTGCGATAATCAGGGAGAAATGGGTACAGCTGACTGGCTTGAAAAAGGAGTATAATGACCTGAGCGACCTCATTATCAAAGAACAAGTCCTCAGCGCATGTGCTAAGGACCTGACCGCCCACCTCAGGGAGCAAGAGAACCAGTCCCTGAAGGCCCGGGCAGACTTAGCTCAAAGATACATGGACGTTCACAACATGAAGTTCGGGCCCGGCAAACCGCAGCGTGTATCTATCTTTTAGAAATGCATCAGACGGCATACAGAAAGGATCACAGCAGGGAGACTGCTGTGCTGTGTGTCCCGGATGGTCTGCTAAAGAAGGCAGACTAGAAACTTGTGTCTCTCATTGCTTTGCTGGACCTCAGCGCAGCATTGGACGCGCTCGATCATTCTGTTTTGCTGAAGAGGTTTGAGGTGACCTTTGGCATCCTGGTACCGCCCTGGCCTGGTTCACTTCATACGTTAAGGATCGATCTCATGCTGTTATTGTTAATGGCTTCTAGTCTTTTTGTGTGTGTGTGGAGTCCCTCATGGCTCCGTATTAGGGCCTGTTTTGTTCACTTTATATTCACAACCTCTGTCTGATGTAATTGCCGCCTATGAGTGTGATTTTCACAAGTATACTGACGATACTGAATTGTCAAGAAGTAGAGCGCCTAGCCATTTCAACTCCGCTAAGATGAGCGTACAGTGTTGTATAGACGACGTCCTGTCCTGGATGACTAGCAACAAACTTAAGCTTAGCACTGACAAAACCGACGTCGTGCCTGCTGGCTCTCAGTCTCGCCTTAGTCTGATTGACAGCGAGTTCGCAAACATTGATGGCTGCAGCGTTCCCTTCCAGAACTGTGTCAAATATCTGGGTGTGAAGATTGATTCGACGCTCTGCATGCATGATCATATCAGTAGCGTCTGCCAAGATGTTTTCCTCGAGCTGCGCAGAATTTCTTCCCTCAGACCGTATCTCACAGAAAGTGCGGCGTCAAGACTTGTAAATGTATTCATTGCGTCCAGGCTCGATTATTGCAATTATGTACTGGCAGGTTTACCGGCAGAGCAGATTTCACCCTTGCAGATGATTCAAAACAATGCAGGGCGTCATCTTGAAGAAACGAAAGAGAGACCACGTTACGCCTCTGCTGAAGCAGCTGCACTGGCTGCCCGTAAATTCCACTGCAAGTACAAAATTGTTATTTTCGCCTATCGGCATTTTGACGGATCTCTCTCGCTGTACCTTTCTGGGAAGCTGTCTATTTATCAGCCATCACGCACCCTCTGTTCCTTCAGTAGAAATCCCGAAGCTTAACACGAAAAATGTCGAGGAACGTTCTTTGACCTTTTTAGCCCCAAGTGTGTAGAACTCTCTGCCAATTGAAATGCCGAATCTGCCCACATTGTCACAGTTCAAAGCTCACTTAAAGACTTTATTTTCTGTCGGGCATTTAACATTTACCTCGCGCTGGGACCATACGGCGTTGAGGCGCGTCCCCTGGGTGGTGGATAGGGGGTCCCTCGTGAGAGGGGTGCACCGAATGAAATAAGGTGCCGTGAACCAACATGGTCTAAGGGAAGGTGACCCCGACAGAAAACCCCTGGTCCTCCTAGTAAGGGGGTTGGGCGTGGGGGTAGCTTCCCCACCCTGCAAAAAAGGAAATAGCTACAAAAACGCCGACGAAAAGACTAACAGTAATTCCTTTCCTGGAGGAGGAAGGTTCTTCTACTAGAAGACTTATGACGTCCTGTGGTGAAAGCCGGAAGTCTTCGGAAGCCACAGGACCGAGCCGCCTCTCTCTATCCAGGGATACAACCATGGGCACATGGAACGTCAAGACCATGTACCAGAGCGGCAAGGCCGCCCAGATAGCAGCGGAAATGCAAAAGTACAACCTTTCCCTGCTAGGCATCAGTGAAGCCAGATGGACGCAGTCTGGCCAGAAAAGGCTGTTAAGTGGGGAGATGATTCTGTATTCAGGTCATGAAGAGGAGAATGCCCCCCATACAGAAGGAGTAGCACTCATGCTGTCACCAGTGGCACAGAGAGCACTGATGGGCTGGGAACCTCTTGGGCCAAGAATTATAACAGCAGCCTTTAGAACCAAGAAAAAGCTCAAGCTGAACGTCATCCAGTGTTATGCGCCCACCAATGACAGTGACGAGGAAGAGAAACAAGAGTTCTACGACCGACTCCAGAGTGCCGTGGACAAATGTGCGGAGCGAGACATCACCATCGTCATGGGCGATTTTAATGCCAAAATAGGGGAGGACAACACCGGATACGAAGAGGTGATGGGGAGACAGGGACTAGGCTCGGAGATGAGTGAGAACGGGGAGAGGTTTGTAGACTTTTGTGCTCTAAACCGACTTGTCATTGGAGGCAGCATCTTCCCACACAGAAGAATACACAAAGCAACTTGGGTCTCACCTGACCATACAACAGAGAACCAAATAGACCATATCTGCATTAGCAAGAAATTTAGAAGATCCCTTCAAGATGTTCGAGTGAGGAGGGGAGCAGATGTCGCCTCAGACCACCATCTGCTTACCTTAAGAATGAAGCTCAAGCTAAAGAAAAGCCGCACAGAGACAACAAGAAGACAGCGCTATAATGTAGGCCTCCTGAGAGAAACTGGAGTTAGAGAAGAGTTCAAACTGGTGCTGTCCAACCGGTTTCAAGCGCTACAGGAGCTAGTAAATGAAGAGGAGGCGGTCACCACAGAGCAGCAGTGGAAGGCAGTTAGAGAGGCGCTGAACTCAACCTGCAAAGACACTGTAGGGTTCAGGAAACACCACCACAAGGACTGGCTGTCGGCACAGACCTTGAAGAAGATAGAAGCGAGGAAGCAGAAGAAAGCAGCGGTCAACAACAGTCGCACGAGAGCAGCCAAAGTAAGGGCACAGGGGGAATACTCGGAAGCCAACCGCGAGGTGAAGAGGAGTATCAGGGCAGACAAGAGGGCCTACACAGACAGCCTGGCAGCAGAGGCAGAAAAGGCAGCAGGCAGCGGCAACATGAAACAGCTCTACGACATTACCAGAAGATTGTCGGGTAAGTATGGCCATACAGAAAGACCAGTAAAAGACAAAGAAGGCAAGCCTATTGCAGACAGAGCAGACCAACTCGACAGATGGGCCGAGTATTTTGAAGAGTTACTGAACAGACCTAGCCCACCCGACCCCCCCGACATCCAGCCGGCAGAGACCGACCTACCCATCGGCTGTGACAGACCCAGCCGGGAAGAGATCAGAAAAGCAGTGGCATTTTTGAAGAATGGCAAAGCAGCAGGGCCAGATGGCATCCCAGCGGAGTCTCTGAAGGCAGACCTAGAGACAACAGTTGAGATGCTGTACCCACTGTTTGGAAAGATCTGGGAAGAGGAGGTGATGCTAGCTGACTGGAAGGAGGGGTGCCTGGTCGGGCTTCCCAAGAAAGGCGACCTCAGCAAGTGTTCCAACTACAGAGGAATCACCTTGCTGTCAGTACCAGGAAAGGTCTTCAACAGGATCATCCTAGAGAGAATGAAGAGCTCCGTTGACCCCCAGCTGAGAGACCAGCAAGCAGGATTCAGGAAGAACCGATCATGTACAGACCAGATCGCCACTCTCCGCATCATCGTGGAACAGTCTCTGGAGTGGAGCTCCCCGCTGTGCGTCGGCTTTGTGGATTATGAGAAAGCATTTGACAGTGTGGACCGAGAGACTCTGTGGAAACTCCTACGACACTACGGTGTACCCACAAAGCTCGTCCGCCTGGTCAAGAGCAGCTATGATGGCATGACATGTCGCGTGATCCACGAAGGGCAGTTCACCAGAGAGCTCCAGGTCAGAACTGGTGTCAGGCAGGGGTGTCTGCTGTCTCCATTCCTCTTCCTACTGGCCATAGACTGGGTCATGAAGATGACCACAGAGCACAGACGGGGTGGAATGCGGTGGACACTGTGGACACAGCTTGACGACCTCGATTTTGCAGACGACTTGGCATTACTGTCCCACACTCATCAACAAATGCAGAACAAGACCACGAGGCTTGCTGACATCTCGTCCCAAGTGGGCCTCACCGTTCACAAACAGAAAACAAAGACAATGAGGCTGAGCGCAACCAGGGAAGAACCAGTCTTGCTTGCTGGCACCCCGTTGGAGGAGGTGGAGTCCTTCACCTATCTCGGGAGCATCATAGACAAAAGGGGCGGCACTGATGCAGATGTCAGAGCACGAATCGGTAAAGCCAGAGCAGCCTTTCTCCAGTTGAAAAAAGTGTGGAGTTCCAGAGAGCTGTCACAACACACCAAAGTCCGGATTTTCAACTCCAATGTGGAAGCAGTTCTCCTGTATGGAGCGGAGACATGGAGATTGACAAAAACCACAGTCAACAGAGTACAGACCTTCATGAACAGTTGCCTTAGAAGAATTTTGAAAATCCACTGGCCAGAGAAGATCGGCAACGTCAGACTCTGGGAGAGAACAGAGCAGATAACAGCAGAGAATGAAATTGGGCGAAGAAGATGGGGATGGATCGGTCACAGTCTGAGAAAGCCAGCTTCCAGTATCACTAGGCAGGCATTGTCATGGAACCCCCAGGGAAAGAGGAAAAGAGGTAGGCCGAGAAACTCCTGGCGTCGAGACCTCCAAGCAGACATCAAGAGACTGGGAACCACCTGGAGTAGAATTGAAGGAGAAGCACAGGACAGGAGTTGCTGGAGGTCTCTCGTCGACGGCCTATACCCGGGTAGGGGTGACAGGCGTAAGTAAGTAAGTATTTAACATTTAGCTCACCTTTAGCTAACTGTTGACTGACTGCCTTTTATTCTGATCCTAGAGGAAGTGGATGTAAGGTGTTGGGAAGGGATGGGGTGGTTTAAAGTAGTGTATAATTGTGCGGTGTTTTCCTTCCAAACAGCGCTATACAATAGCTATTTATTATTATTAGTATTATTATTATTTTTCATTATTATTATTATCTACACCAGCAGAGGAACTACAAGACGTCAGAGATACCCCGAAAATATGCCGGTGGAGGGCCTGACATGTTTCTTCTGTGGAATGAAGGGACACGAGGCGATACGATGTCCTTCCAGGGTGTTCCCCGAGGCAATAACACCAGAAGGCTCAACCAAGACCGCGGGACAGCAGGCAAAAGTGGTACCACGTCTCAACACAGAGCCGCCGCTGTACTGGCCAATGGTGTGACGTCACCTGGTGACTTGGAGTCGGGGTAGAGGCTGGCGACACCGGAGCAGATCGAGTCCTTTAACTCATTGGAGACGTGCCGCCTACGCATATCATCACAAGCGTCCCAGTAGCCCTCTTGTTGACAGAAATTTCTTAATAGGGACGGCACGCGCATCACAAGCGTCCCAGTAGCCCTCTTGTTGACAGAAATTTCTTAATAGGGACGGCACGCGCCGCCTCCCATCTGGTTTCACTGAATGCCGGGCCGGAGAGGGGTGGGTTGGGGGTTGGTACGGGTCAACACTGACCTATACTGAAACACAACCAGAGCAGTGGCAAATGCACGGACCCAGATCTTTAGTTCACGGCTGCAAAGTCTGGTCACTACTGACTCTGAGACACTCCTCTCGAAAAATTCCAAACTCAGCCTTTCCACGTCGGTAATGGGGTTCCATTGCTAACGACGCAGTCGGACATCTTTGTTTTTAACTCACGTCAAATGCTCGTTTTCTTTTTATAACGTTTCTTGTGGGTTTTTTTTATCTATCGCCTATTTCATTCAAAATGTGATTTTGCAAAATAAACAAAAAGTGATAAAATTTCATTTAAAAATGGACAGCAATTAATGAAATAGTTTTTGTTTTGAGTGTATTTTGGGCTGATGCGGCTTAGTTTCCGAGGGCACTGACGTGGAAATTAGCAAAGTCGTTTCTGGTACACTCTAACTAGGGCATATGGGCCCCAGTGTTTCGTGAAAACGCTTGAAACAGACCAGGCTACGTCAAGTGTCACACTAGAAAAACTTCCGATCGCGGCCTGGCCTGTACTTTCTTACTTTTTAGCCTTTTCAAGTCGGCAAAGCGATCGCTGTCGCCATTGCTAACGACGCTGTCCGACATTTTGTTTTTACTCTCCTCTCACGACTTTTTAAAAAATGTGATATTATGGCAATTGTTATTATACTGCAGTATTTTGTTTATGGTAAAATATTTTTAAAAAATGGTTCAATATAAACATTTTATTTAAAATGCTTAGAATGATCTACAGTTGATACAATACTTTGGCTTTGAGTGTATATGTATTTTAGTGTTGTTTGGCTGCCTCACGTGGTGCATGTGTAAGATTCCAGACCAGAACTGAACTGTGCAACTTAAGTATGAATGTAAGGGCTCATACACTTTTCAAAGTAGCCAGTCAGTTACAACTTTCGGCTTACACATGTGAGCAATCGAAAACCGACCGACACATTCCACACGGTTTCCTGAGCGGCTAGCTCGAACACTAACTAGCCAAACTCTTTCTGGTACTCTATGACTAGAAAACAGAGGTAAATGAAACTTGCAGGGAGATATTAATCACTAAAGGTTTCGGAGCCTTTAAGAGACATGAAAGTATATGCCCCCGGCAACATAGACACTGCCGCCGGTTTCATTATGGCACTGAGGTGGAAAGCGCTCTCTGGTAAGCTACAAGGGAACAGAACTAAATAAAATGGGCAGGCAGAGTTAAATCACTGAAGATTTTGTACCTTACGAAGATACATTTAGGTATATGCCGCCGACATGTTCCCTGCAGCTCTGTACAGTTTTCCATCCTGTCCCGCTTTGCCCGAAAGGAATAGATTCACATTAGCCTCTGATGTCCAAGGGGCTCGTGAGATCCAGCTCTTTATGACAAATGCCCTTCTCAATGCACCAGTTGCAGGGAGGGCATGGGTGGCGGTTGTGAACAGACTCATATAACCCACCAACACACACGCTGCAGTTCTGTACAGTTTTTCATCCTGCCCACCCCCCACCCCCCTTTGCCTGAGAAGAAATAGATTCACATTAGCCCCTACCAGTCACAGGGGCTCGTGAGATCCTGTCCTGTATGCCAAACGTAATCCACCCCAGATGTTCCTATGAATGTGGACGCGGTCAGTGTCCAGTAGTGATAGCCACACGGCCCCACATGTGGCCCTCATTGCTGGAAACCGATCTGCATCGGATGTTTATACTAACAGAGTGAACTGAGGGACTAAAAGCCCTAAGCATGAAATAGAAGGATAGGTGATTTTAATTGTGGCACAGTCTATCCCCTCTTTATTCTATTGGACTGAGTGTGTGTGTGTGTGTGTGTGTGTGTGTGTGTGTGTGCGCGCGTGTGTGTGTGTGTGTGTGTGTGTGTGTGTGTGTGTGTGTGTGTGTGTGTGTGTGTGTGTGTAACCAAGCCGTAATTTTCACACACGCATGCACGCGCACACACACACACACACACACACACACACACACACACACACACACACACACACACACACACACATTCAGTGCATTCTACATTTTTATGTTCAGCCCTTTTGGCCACGGAATACAGTGCCGTTTCCGTACTGTCCAGTCTCTTAGCTATAGTCAATATTTCAAGGATCCCCTAAAAACACTACCGCCCATCAGCTGCACATTTGCCATGCACAAAATAACAACAACAACAACAAAAACCAGCACATTGACAGTCTCATTTCTTGGTTATGAACCTGATTCCTTACCAACCCCACACCCAAGCACAGCTGAAATCAGCGTGCCCCACAAATCACTAAGTCAGCGGCAACTCAACATAGGCCCACTATTGTCCACTGGATAAGCTCAGGATGGTATGAATCAAAGCACCAAACATGTCTCCTCTCAGCTAACCAGAAATTTCCAGCAAATTCCAACATTCAACCCTACTACAAATTTTTAAACAAGGCAAAAATTATTTTTAAAAACACAGGTCCTTGCACTGCCTCAACTGCCCAGATTTGAATATGTAATATGACCTGAAAGAGGAACTCTCCCACTTGAACACCATTCAATCTGCCATCAGTGCAACCCTGCAAAGATAAGGAAGTCTTTCTTGCCACTTTCAGGCATAATGGTGCAGATAGATAAACCACAACTGAATCCCTCTTATAATTATGACTTGCAGAGGGAAATGCATTTAAGTTGTACAGTTTCCATGCGATCTGGCTGTTGTCAATATCAGTTTAAGCAGCTGATGAAACTGCATCTGATGGACATACTTAAAACATTGTTAACCCTATATTTGATAGAAACCCTAAGGGTATAAGTGTCTATAGAAATATGACTGATATACCAAATGTCACTAAAAAAAATTAAAATAAAAAAACATAATAAACTGGACTGACAGGGTTTGGCACTAGACGTGGAACTTTTTTCAAATAAAAACTGAGCAACACAACTTGCAGGGTCTTTCAAAGTACTTTATGAGCATAGTGTCATAAATGTGTTCAGGGTTTGGGTGAAAACTGTGTGAGAAAAATACTGACGTAGATAGCTTTTAGAGTTGGTCTTGCTGATACTGACGCGGTAAACTTGGTCATTAGGGTTTCTGTTAAATCTAGTGTTTACAATGTTTTATGTATGTTCATCGGATGCAGTTGCATGACCTGAACGTTTTGATGCAAGCTAAGTCTAGGTGTTGTGAATGGGAGGAAAATTATTGAATTAAAAAGGTGACCTGCACTTTTTTTGGGAAAAAAAATATTTAAAAAAAAACTATAAAGTATTTACACCTGCTTTATAAACATATCGATAAAAATAGTACAGCTGCAGTACGGGTATGAAAATGGGAGAGATTGAACATAAAATACGGACACGAGAGCCGATAATGTGCTTTTCCCGCGATTTTTTTCAAGGGCGATAACACATGTTTAAATTGGAATACAAAAGTTGTATTTGCATTTCTGGACTCAGTACCACATGGCCTATCAAATGGCACCATAAAAAAAAAATGACCCAAAATGTGCCTTACATACCATTAGGGTTATAACCCTAACCCTAATCTAGCACTAAAACATAACGGTAACCCTAACCAAACTTTGGCCCTTAGGGTTTATATCAAATATAGGGTTAACAATATTTTAAATATGTCCATCGAATGCAGTTTCATCAGCTGTTTAAAATGATGTTGAAAACAGCCAGATCGCATGGAAACTGTACAACTTAAATGCATTTCCCTCTGCAAGTCATAATATATAGTGAAAATTTGGATGCTATGAAGGAAATTTTTGAGTTTCAGCGTTTTCCGTCGATTTTCTTATTCAGATATATACAAAATCTCCTCACAAACCATGGTTTGAAACAAGCGTAAGTGAGAAACACTTGGTTAATTTATTATAATTTTTTTAGTGATTTTTGGACTTAGAACAATTTTCACATTTTGCACACTGAAATTTTTGTATTTTTCATGTGATGGACTTGAAAATTGGTGAGCATCTTTCACGTGACTGACTGACTAAAACGATCATCAAAACAGGCAAATCGGACGGAAACTGTAGGAGTAAGATGTCTTTTCATATCCAAGTCATAACATATAGTGGTGAAATTTGTCCTAATAAGAAAATTTTTTAGTTTCTGCGTTTTGAGTCGGTTTTCTTTATTAGAAATATACCGCAAGATCTCACAAACCATAATGTCTCAATAGCGCATCTTTTTTAAGATTAGTTTTTTTATTTTAATTTTTTTAGTGACATTTGATCATATCAGTCATATTTCCATATACACTTAAACCCTTAGGGTTTCTATCAAATATAGGGTTAACAATGTTTTAAGTATGTCCATCGGATGCAGTTTCATCAGCTGTTTAAAATGATGTTGAAAACAGCCAGATCGCATGAAAACTGTACAACTTAAATGCATTTCCCTCTGCAAGTCATAATATATAGTGAAAATTTGGATGCTATGAAGGAAATTATTTGAGTTTCAGCGTTTTCCGTCGATTTTCTTATTCAGATATATACGAAATCTCCTCACAAACCATGGTTTGAAACAAGCGTAAGTGAGAAACACTTGGTTAATTTATTATAATTTTTTTAGTGATTTTTGGATTTTTTAAAATTTTGTACACTGAAATTTTTTTTATTTTTCATGTGATGGACTTGAAAATTGGTGAGCATCTTTCACGTGACTGACTGATTTAAACGATCATCAAAACAGGCAAATCGGACGGAAACTGTAGGAGTAAGATGTCTTTTCATATCCAAGTCATAACATATAGTGGTGAAATTTGTCCTAATAAGAAAAATTTTTAGTTTCTGCGTTTTGAGTCAGTTTTCTTTATTAGAAATATACCGCACGATCTCACAAACCATAATGTCTCAATAGCGCATCTTTTTTAAGATTAGTTTCTTTTATTTTAATTTTTTTAGTGACATTTGGTCATATCAGTCATATTTCCATATACACTTAAACCCTTAGGGTTTCTATCAAATATAGGGTTAACAATGTTTTAAGTATGTCCATCGGATGCAGTTTCATCAGCTGTTTAAAATGATGTTGAAAACAGCCAGATCGCATGGAAACTGTACAACTTAAATGAATTTCCCTCTGCAAGTCATAATATATAGTGAAAATTTGGATGCTATGAAGGAAATTTTTGAGTTTCAGCGTTTTCCGTCGATTTTCTTATTCAGATATATACAAAATCTCCTCACAAACCATGGTTTGAAACAAGCATAAGTGAGAAACACTTGGTTAATTTATTATAATTTTTTTAGTGATTTTTGGACTTAGAACAATTTTCACATTTTGCACACTGAAATTTTTGTATTTTTCATGTGATGGACTTGAAAATTGGTGAGCATCTTTCACGTGACTGACTGACTTAAACGATCATCAAAACAGGCAAATCGGACGGAAACTGTAGGAGTAAGATGTCTTTTCATATCCAAGTCATAACATATAGTGGTGAAATTTGTCCTAATAAGAAAATTTTTTAGTTTCTGCGTTTTGAGTCGGTTTTCTTTATTAGAAATATACCGCAAGATCTCACAAACCATAATGTCTCAATAGCGCATCTTTTTTAAGATTAGTTTTTTTTATTTTAATTTTTTTAGTGACATTTGGTCATATCAGTCATATTTCCATATACACTTAAACCCTTAGGGTTTCTATCAAATATAGGGTTAACAATCTTTTAAGTATGTCCATCCGATGCAGTTTCATCAGCTGTTTAAAATGATGTTGAAAACAGCCAGATCGCATGAAAACTGTACAACTTAAATGCATTTCCCTCTGCAAGTCATAATATATAGTGAAAATTTGGATGCTATGAAGGAAATTTTTGAGTTTCAGCGTTTTCCGTCGATTTTCTTATTCAGATATATACGAAATCTCCTCACAAACCATGGTTTGAAACAAGCGTAAGTGAGAAACACTTGGTTAATTTATTATAATTTTTTTAGTGATTTTTGGATTTTTTAAAATTTTGTACACTGAAATTTTTTTTATTTTTCATGTGATGGACTTGAAAATTGGTGAGCATCTTTCACGTGACTGACTGATTTAAACGATCATCAAAACAGGCAAATCGGACGGAAACTGTAGGAGTAAGATGTCTTTTCATATCCAAGTCATAACATATAGTGGTGAAATTTGTCCTAATAAGAAAAATTTTTAGTTTCTGCGTTTTGAGTCGGTTTTCTTTATTAGAAATATACCGCACGATCTCACAAACCATAATGTCTCAATAGCGCATCTTTTTTAAGATTAGTTTCTTTTATTTTAATTTTTTTAGTGACATTTGGTCATATCAGTCATATTTCCATATACACTTAAACCCTTAGGGTTTCTATCAAATATAGGGTTAACAATGTTTTAAGTATGTCCATCGGATGCAGTTTCATCAGCTGTTTAAAATGATGTTGAAAACAGCCAGATCGCATGGAAACTGTACAACTTAAATGCATTTCCCTCTGCAAGTCATAATATATAGTGAAAATTTGGATGCTATGAAGGAAATTTTTGAGTTTCAGCGTTTTCCGTCGATTTTCTTATTCAGATATATACAAAATCTCCTCACAAACCATGGTTTGAAACAAGCGTAAGTGAGAAACACTTGGTTAATTTATTATAATTTTTTTAGTGATTTTTGGACTTAGAACAATTTTCACATTTTGCACACTGAAATTTTTTGTATTTTTCATGTGATGGACTTGAAAATTGGTGAGCATCTTTCACGTGACTGACTGACTTAAACGATCATCAAAACAGGCAAATCGGACGGAAACTGTAGGAGTAAGATGTCTTTTCATATCCAAGTCATAACATATAGTGGTGAAATTTGTCCTAATAAGAAAATTTTTTAGTTTCTGCGTTTTGAGTCGGTTTTCTTTATTAGAAATATACCGCAAGATCTCACAAACCATAATGTCTCAATAGCGCATCTTTTTTAAGATTAGTTTTTTTTATTTTAATTTTTTTAGTGACATTTGGTCATATCAGTCATATTTCCATATACACTTAAACCCTTAGGGTTTCTATCAAATATAGGGTTAACAATCTTTTAAGTATGTCCATTGGATGCAGTTTCATCAGCTGTTTAAAATGATGTTGAAAACAGCCAGATCGCATGAAAACTGTACAACTTAAATGCATTTCCCTCTGCAAGTCATAATATATAGTGAAAATTTGGATGCTATGAAGGAAATTTTTGAGTTTCAGCGTTTTCCGTCGATTTTCTTATTCAGATATATACGAAATCTCCTCACAAACCATGGTTTGAAACAAGCGTAAGTGAGAAACACTTGGTTAATTTATTATAATTTTTTTAGTGATTTTTGGACTTAGAACAATTTTCACATTTTGCACACTGAAATTTTTGTATTTTTCATGTGATGGACTTGAAAATTGGTGAGCATCTTTCACGTGACTGACTGACTTAAACGATCATCAAAACAGGCAAATCGGACGGAAACTGTAGGAGTAAGATGTCTTTTCATATCCAAGTCATAACATATAGTGGTGAAATTTGTCCTAATAAGAAAATTTTTTAGTTTCTGCGTTTTGAGTCGGTTTTCTTTATTAGAAATATACCGCAAGATCTCACAAACCATAATGTCTCAATAGCGCATCTTTTTTAAGATTAGTTTTTTTTATTTTAATTTTTTTAGTGACATTTGGTCATATCAGTCATATTTCCATATACACTTAAACCCTTAGGGTTTCTATCAAATATAGGGTTAACAATCTTTTAAGTATGTCCATCGGATGCAGTTTCATCAGCTGTTTAAAATGATGTTGAAAACAGCCAGATCGCATGAAAACTGTACAACTTAAATGCATTTCCCTCTGCAAGTCATAATATATAGTGAAAATTTGGATGCTATGAAGGAAATTTTTGAGTTTCAGCGTTTTCCGTCGATTTTCTTATTCAGATATATACGAAATCTCCTCACAAACCATGGTTTGAAACAAGCGTAAGTGAGAAACACTTGGTTAATTTATTATAATTTTTTTAGTGATTTTTGGATTTTTTTAAATTTTGTACACTGAAATTTTTTTTATTTTTCATGTGATGGACTTGAAAATTGGTGAGCATCTTTCACGTGACTGACTGATTTAAACGATCATCAAAACAGGCAAATCGGACGGAAACTGTAGGAGTAAGATGTCTTTTCATATCCAAGTCATAACATATAGTGGTGAAATTTGTCCTAATAAGAAAAATTTTTAGTTTCTGCGTTTTGAGTCGGTTTTCTTTATTAGAAATATACCGCACGATCTCACAAACCATAATGTCTCAATAGCGCATCTTTTTTAAGATTAGTTTCTTTTATTTTAATTTTTTTAGTGACATTTGGTCATATCAGTCATATTTCCATATACACTTAAACCCTTAGGGTTTCTATCAAATATAGGGTTAACAATGTTTTAAGTATGTCCATCGGATGCAGTTTCATCAGCTGTTTAAAATGATGTTGAAAACAGCCAGATCGCATGGAAACTGTACAACTTAAATGCATTTCCCTCTGCAAGTCATAATATATAGTGAAAATTTGGATGCTATGAAGGAAATTTTTGAGTTTCAGCGTTTTCCGTCGATTTTCTTATTCAGATATATACAAAATCTCCTCACAAACCATGGTTTGAAACAAGCGTAAGTGAGAAACACTTGGTTAATTTATTATAATTTTTTTAGTGATTTTTGGACTTAGAACAATTTTCACATTTTGCACACTGAAATTTTTGTATTTTTCATGTGATGGACTTGAAAATTGGTGAGCATCTTTCACGTGACTGACTGACTTAAACGATCATCAAAACAGGCAAATCGGACGGAAACTGTAGGAGTAAGATGTCTTTTCATATCCAAGTCATAACATATAGTGGTGAAATTTGTCCTAATAAGAAAATTTTTTAGTTTCTGCGTTTTGAGTCGGTTTTCTTTATTAGAAATATACCGCAAGATCTCACAAACCATAATGTCTCAATAGCGCATCTCTTTTAAGATTAGTTTTTTTTATTTTAATTTTTTTAGTGACATTTGGTCATATCAGTCATATTTCCATATACACTTAAACCCTTAGGGTTTCTATCAAATATAGGGTTAACAATCTTTTAAGTATGTCCATCGGATGCAGTTTCATCAGCTGTTTAAAATGATGTTGAAAACAGCCAGATCGCATGAAAACTGTACAACTTAAATGCATTTCCCTCTGCAAGTCATAATATATAGTGAAAATTTGGATGCTATGAAGGAAATTTTTGAGTTTCAGCGTTTTCCGTCGATTTTCTTATTCAGATATATACGAAATCTCCTCACAAACCATGGTTTGAAACAAGCGTAAGTGAGAAACACTTGGTTAATTTATTATAATTTTTTTAGTGATTTTTGGATTTTTTAAAATTTTGTACACTGAAATTTTTTTTATTTTTCATGTGATGGACTTGAAAATTGGTGAGCATCTTTCACGTGACTGACTGATTTAAACGATCATCAAAACAGGCAAATCGGACGGAAACTGTAGGAGTAAGATGTCTTTTCATATCCAAGTCATAACATATAGTGGTGAAATTTGTCCTAATAAGAAAAATTTTTAGTTTCTGCGTTTTGAGTCGGTTTTCTTTATTAGAAATATACCGCACGATCTCACAAACCATAATGTCTCAATAGCGCATCTTTTTTAAGATTAGTTTCTTTTATTTTAATTTTTTTAGTGACATTTGGTCATATCAGTCATATTTCCATATACACTTAAACCCTTAGGGTTTCTATCAAATATAGGGTTAACAATGTTTTAAGTATGTCCATCGGATGCAGTTTCATCAGCTGTTTAAAATGATGTTGAAAACAGCCAGATCGCATGGAAACTGTACAACTTAAATGCATTTCCCTCTGCAAGTCATAATATATAGTGAAAATTTGGATGCTATGAAGGAAATTTTTGAGTTTCAGCGTTTTCCGTCGATTTTCTTATTCAGATATATACAAAATCTCCTCACAAACCATGGTTTGAAACAAGCATAAGTGAGAAACACTTGGTTAATTTATTATAATTTTTTTAGTGATTTTTGGACTTAGAACAATTTTCACATTTTGCACACTGAAATTTTTGTATTTTTCATGTGATGGACTTGAAAATTGGTGAGCATCTTTCACGTGACTGACTGACTTAAACGATCATCAAAACAGGCAAATCGGACGGAAACTGTAGGAGTAAGATGTCTTTTCATATCCAAGTCATAACATATAGTGGTGAAATTTGTCCTAATAAGAAAATTTTTTAGTTTCTGCGTTTTGAGTCGGTTTTCTTTATTAGAAATATACCGCAAGATCTCACAAACCATAATGTCTCAATAGCGCATCTTTTTTAAGATTAGTTTTTTTTATTTTAATTTTTTTAGTGACATTTGGTCATATCAGTCATATTTCCATATACACTTAAACCCTTAGGGTTTCTATCAAATATAGGGTTAACAATCTTTTAAGTATGTCCATCCGATGCAGTTTCATCAGCTGTTTAAAATGATGTTGAAAACAGCCAGATCGCATGAAAACTGTACAACTTAAATGCATTTCCCTCTGCAAGTCATAATATATAGTGAAAATTTGGATGCTATGAAGGAAATTTTTGAGTTTCAGCGTTTTCCGTCGATTTTCTTATTCAGATATATACGAAATCTCCTCACAAACCATGGTTTGAAACAAGCGTAAGTGAGAAACACTTGGTTAATTTATTATAATTTTTTTAGTGATTTTTGGATTTTTTTAAATTTTGTACACTGAAATTTTTTTTATTTTTCATGTGATGGACTTGAAAATTGGTGAGCATCTTTCACGTGACTGACTGATTTAAACGATCATCAAAACAGGCAAATCGGACGGAAACTGTAGGAGTAAGATGTCTTTTCATATCCAAGTCATAACATATAGTGGTGAAATTTGTCCTAATAAGAAAAATTTTTAGTTTCTGCGTTTTGAGTCGGTTTTCTTTATTAGAAATATACCGCACGATCTCACAAACCATAATGTCTCAATAGCGCATCTTTTTTAAGATTAGTTTCTTTTATTTTAATTTTTTTAGTGACATTTGGTCATATCAGTCATATTTCCATATACACTTAAACCCTTAGGGTTTCTATCAAATATAGGGTTAACAATGTTTTAAGTATGTCCATCGGATGCAGTTTCATCAGCTGTTTAAAATGATGTTGAAAACAGCCAGATCGCATGGAAACTGTACAACTTAAATGCATTTCCCTCTGCAAGTCATAATATATAGTGAAAATTTGGATGCTATGAAGGAAATTTTTGAGTTTCAGCGTTTTCCGTCGATTTTCTTATTCAGATATATACAAAATCTCCTCACAAACCATGGTTTGAAACAAGCGTAAGTGAGAAACACTTGGTTAATTTATTATAATTTTTTTAGTGATTTTTGGACTTAGAACAATTTTCACATTTTGCACACTGAAATTTTTGTATTTTTCATGTGATGGACTTGAAAATTGGTGAGCATCTTTCACGTGACTGACTGACTTAAACGATCATCAAAACAGGCAAATCGGACGGAAACTGTAGGAGTAAGATGTCTTTTCATATCCAAGTCATAACATATAGTGGTGAAATTTGTCCTAATAAGAAAATTTTTTAGTTTCTGCGTTTTGAGTCGGTTTTCTTTATTAGAAATATACCGCAAGATCTCACAAACCATAATGTCTCAATAGCGCATCTTTTTTAAGATTAGTTTTTTTTATTTTAATTTTTTTAGTGACATTTGGTCATATCAGTCATATTTCCATATACACTTAAACCCTTAGGGTTTCTATCAAATATAGGGTTAACAATCTTTTAAGTATGTCCATCGGATGCAGTTTCATCAGCTGTTTAAAATGATGTTGAAAACAGCCAGATCGCATGAAAACTGTACAACTTAAATGCATTTCCCTCTGCAAGTCATAATATATAGTGAAAATTTGGATGCTATGAAGGAAATTTTTGAGTTTCAGCGTTTTCCGTCGATTTTCTTATTCAGATATATACGAAATCTCCTCACAAACCATGGTTTGAAACAAGCGTAAGTGAGAAACACTTGGTTAATTTATTATAATTTTTTTAGTGATTTTTGGATTTTTTAAAATTTTGTACACTGAAATTTTTTTTATTTTTCATGTGATGGACTTGAAAATTGGTGAGCATCTTTCACGTGACTGACTGATTTAAACGATCATCAAAACAGGCAAATCGGACGGAAACTGTAGGAGTAAGATGTCTTTTCATATCCAAGTCATAACATATAGTGGTGAAATTTGTCCTAATAAGAAAAATTTTTAGTTTCTGCGTTTTGAGTCGGTTTTCTTTATTAGAAATATACCGCACGATCTCACAAACCATAATGTCTCAATAGCGCATCTTTTTTAAGATTAGTTTCTTTTATTTTAATTTTTTTAGTGACATTTGGTCATATCAGTCATATTTCCATATACACTTAAACCCTTAGGGTTTCTATCAAATATAGGGTTAACAATGTTTTAAGTATGTCCATCGGATGCAGTTTCATCAGCTGTTTAAAATGATGTTGAAAACAGCCAGATCGCATGGAAACTGTACAACTTAAATGCATTTCCCTCTGCAAGTCATAATATATAGTGAAAATTTGGATGCTATGAAGGAAATTTTTGAGTTTCAGCGTTTTCCGTCGATTTTCTTATTCAGATATATACAAAATCTCCTCACAAACCATGGTTTGAAACAAGCGTAAGTGAGAAACACTTGGTTAATTTATTATAATTTTTTTAGTGATTTTTGGACTTGAAAATTTTCACATTTTGCACACTGAAATTTTTGTTATTTTTCATGTGATGGACTTGAAAATTGGTGAGCATCTTTCACGTGACTGACTGACTTAAACGATCATCAAAACAGGCAAATCGGACGGAAACTGTAGGAGTAAGATGTCTTTTCATATCCAAGTCATAACATATAGTGGTGAAATTTGTCCTAATAAGAAAATTTTTTAGTTTCTGCGTTTTGAGTCGGTTTTCTTTATTAGAAATATACCGCAAGATCTCACAAACCATAATGTCTCAATAGCGCATCTTTTTTAAGATTAGTTTTTTTTATTTTAATTTTTTTAGTGACATTTGGTCATATCAGTCATATTTCCATATACACTTAAACCCTTAGGGTTTCTATCAAATATAGGGTTAACAATCTTTTAAGTATGTCCATCGGATGCAGTTTCATCAGCTGTTTAAAATGATGTTGAAAACAGCCAGATCGCATGAAAACTGTACAACTTAAATGCATTTCCCTCTGCAAGTCATAATATATAGTGAAAATTTGGATGCTATGAAGGAAATTTTTGAGTTTCAGCGTTTTCCGTCGATTTTCTTATTCAGATATATACGAAATCTCCTCACAAACCATGGTTTGAAACAAGCGTAAGTGAGAAACACTTGGTTAATTTATTATAATTTTTTTAGTGATTTTTGGATTTTTTAAAATTTTGTACACTGAAATTTTTTTTATTTTTCATGTGATGGACTTGAAAATTGGTGAGCATCTTTCACGTGACTGACTGATTTAAACGATCATCAAAACAGGCAAATCGGACGGAAACTGTAGGAGTAAGATGTCTTTTCATATCCAAGTCATAACATATAGTGGTGAAATTTGTCCTAATAAGAAAAATTTTTAGTTTCTGCGTTTTGAGTCGGTTTTCTTTATTAGAAATATACCGCACGATCTCACAAACCATAATGTCTCAATAGCGCATCTTTTTTAAGATTAGTTTCTTTTATTTTAATTTTTTTAGTGACATTTGGTCATATCAGTCATATTTCCATATACACTTAAACCCTTAGGGTTTCTATCAAATATAGGGTTAACAATGTTTTAAGTATGTCCATCGGATGCAGTTTCATCAGCTGTTTAAAATGATGTTGAAAACAGCCAGATCGCATGGAAACTGTACAACTTAAATGCATTTCCCTCTGCAAGTCATAATATATAGTGAAAATTTGGATGCTATGAAGGAAATTTTTGAGTTTCAGCGTTTTCCGTCGATTTTCTTATTCAGATATATACGAAATCTCCTCACAAACCATGGTTTGAAACAAGCGTAAGTGAGAAACACTTGGTTAATTTATTATAATTTTTTTAGTGATTTTTGGACTTAGAACAATTTTCACATTTTGCACACTGAAATTTTTGTATTTTTCATGTGATGGACTTGAAAATTGGTGAGCATCTTTCACGTGACTGACTGACTTAAACGATCATCAAAACAGGCAAATCGGACGGAAACTGTAGGAGTAAGATGTCTTTTCATATCCAAGTCATAACATATAGTGGTGAAATTTGTCCTAATAAGAAAATTTTTTAGTTTCTGCGTTTTGAGTCGGTTTTCTTTATTAGAAATATACCGCAAGATCTCACAAACCATAATGTCTCAATAGCGCATCTTTTTTAAGATTAGTTTTTTTTATTTTAATTTTTTTAGTGACATTTGGTCATATCAGTCATATTTCCATATACACTTAAACCCTTAGGGTTTCTATCAAATATAGGGTTAACAATCTTTTAAGTATGTCCATCGGATGCAGTTTCATCAGCTGTTTAAAATGATGTTGAAAACAGCCAGATCGCATGGAAACTGTACAACTTAAATGCATTTCCCTCTGCAAGTCATAATATATAGTGAAAATTTGGATGCTATGAAGGAAATTTTTGAGTTTCAGCGTTTTCCGTCGATTTTCTTATTCAGATATATACGAAATCTCCTCACAAACCATGGTTTGAAACAAGCGTAAGTGAGAAACACTTGGTTAATTTATTATAATTTTTTTAGTGATTTTTGGATTTTTTAAAATTTTGTACACTGAAATTTTTTTTATTTTTCATGTGATGGACTTGAAAATTGGTGAGCATCTTTCACGTGACTGACTGATTTAAACGATCATCAAAACAGGCAAATCGGACGGAAACTGTAGGAGTAAGATGTCTTTTCATATCCAAGTCATAACATATAGTGGTGAAATTTGTCCTAATAAGAAAATTTTTTAGTTTCTGCGTTTTGAGTCGGTTTTCTTTATTAGAAATATACCGCACGATCTCACAAACCATAATGTCTCAATAGCGCATCTTTTTTAAGATTAGTTTCTTTTATTTTAATTTTTTTAGTGACATTTGGTCATATCAGTCATATTTCCATATACACTTAAACCCTTAGGGTTTCTATCAAATATAGGGTTAACAATCTTTTAAGTATGTCCATCGGATGCAGTTTCATCAGCTGTTTAAAATGATGTTGAAAACAGCCAGATCGCATGAAAACTGTACAACTTAAATGCATTTCCCTCTGCAAGTCATAATATATAGTGAAAATTTGGATGCTATGAAGGAAATTTTTGAGTTTCAGCGTTTTCCGTCGATTTTCTTATTCAGATATATACGAAATCTCCTCACAAACCATGGTTTGAAACAAGCGTAAGTGAGAAACACTTGGTTAATTTATTATAATTTTTTTAGTGATTTTTGGATTTTTTTAAAATTTTGTACACTGAAATTTTTTTTATTTTTCATGTGATGGACTTGAAAATTGGTGAGCATCTTTCACGTGACTGACTGATTTAAACGATCATCAAAACAGGCAAATCGGACGGAAACTGTAGGAGTAAGATGTCTTTTCATATCCAAGTCATAACATATAGTGGTGAAATTTGTCCTAATAAGAAAAATTTTTAGTTTCTGCGTTTTGAGTCGGTTTTCTTTATTAGAAATATACCGCACGATCTCACAAACCATAATGTCTCAATAGCGCATCTTTTTTAAGATTAGTTTCTTTTATTTTAATTTTTTTAGTGACATTTGGTCATATCAGTCATATTTCCATATACACTTAAACCCTTAGGGTTTCTATCAAATATAGGGTTAACAATGTTTTAAGTATGTCCATCGGATGCAGTTTCATCAGCTGTTTAAAATGATGTTGAAAACAGCCAGATCGCATGGAAACTGTACAACTTAAATGCATTTCCCTCTGCAAGTCATAATATATAGTGAAAATTTGGATGCTATGAAGGAAATTTTTGAGTTTCAGCGTTTTCCGTCGATTTTCTTATTCAGATATATACAAAATCTCCTCACAAACCATGGTTTGAAACAAGCGTAAGTGAGAAACACTTGGTTAATTTATTATAATTTTTTTAGTGATTTTTGGACTTAGAACAATTTTCACATTTTGCACACTGAAATTTTTGTATTTTTCATGTGATGGACTTGAAAATTGGTGAGCATCTTTCACGTGACTGACTGACTTAAACAATCATCAAAACAGGCAAATCGGACGGAAACTGTAGGAGTAAGATGTCTTTTCATATCCAAGTCATAACATATAGTGGTGAAATTTGTCCTAATAAGAAAATTTTTTAGTTTCTGCGTTTTGAGTCGGTTTTCTTTATTAGAAATATACCGCAAGATCTCACAAACCATAATGTCTCAATAGCGCATCTCTTTTAAGATTAGTTTTTTTTATTTTAATTTTTTTAGTGACATTTGATCATATCAGTCATATTTCCATATACACTTAAACCCTTAGGGTTTCTATCAAATATAGGGTTAACAATCTTTTAAGTATGTCCATCCGATGCAGTTTCATCAGCTGTTTAAAATGATGTTGAAAACAGCCAGATCGCATGAAAACTGTACAACTTAAATGCATTTCCCTCTGCAAGTCATAATATATAGTGAAAATTTGGATGCTATGAAGGAAATTTTTGAGTTTCAGCGTTTTCCGTCGATTTTCTTATTCAGATATATACAAAATCTCCTCACAAACCATGGTTTGAAACAAGCATAAGTGAGAAACACTTGGTTAATTTATTATAATTTTTTTAGTGATTTTTGGACTTAGAAAAATTTTCACATTTTGCACACTGAAATTTTTGTATTTTTCATGTGATGGACTTGAAAATTGGTGAGCATCTTTCACGTGACTGACTGACTTAAACGATCATCAAAACAGGCAAATCGGACGGAAACTGTAGGAGTAAGATGTCTTTTCATATCCAAGTCATAACATATAGTGGTGAAATTTGTCCTAATAAGAAAATTTTTTAGTTTCTGCGTTTTGAGTCGGTTTTCTTTATTAGAAATATACCGCAAGATCTCACAAACCATAATGTCTCAATAGCGCATCTTTTTTAAGATTAGTTTTTTTTATTTTAATTTTTTTAGTGACATTTGATCATATCAGTCATATTTCCATATACACTTAAACCCTTAGGGTTTCTATCAAATATAGGGTTAACAATCTTTTAAGTATGTCCATCCGATGCAGTTTCATCAGCTGTTTAAAATGATGTTGAAAACAGCCAGATCGCATGAAAACTGTACAACTTAAATGCATTTCCCTCTGCAAGTCATAATATATAGTGAAAATTTGGATGCTATGAAGGAAATTTTTGAGTTTCAGCGTTTTCCGTCGATTTTCTTATTCAGATATATACGAAATCTCCTCACAAACCATGGTTTGAAACAAGCGTAAGTGAGAAACACTTGGTTAATTTATTATAATTTTTTTAGTGATTTTTGGATTTTTTAAAATTTTGTACACTGAAATTTTTTTTATTTTTCATGTGATGGACTTGAAAATTGGTGAGCATCTTTCACGTGACTGACTGATTTAAACGATCATCAAAACAGGCAAATCGGACGGAAACTGTAGGAGTAAGATGTCTTTTCATATCCAAGTCATAACATATAGTGGTGAAATTTGTCCTAATAAGAAAAATTTTTAGTTTCTGCGTTTTGAGTCGGTTTTCTTTATTAGAAATATACCGCACAATCTCACAAACCATAATGTCTCAATAGCGCATCTTTTTTAAGATTAGTTTCTTTTATTTTAATTTTTTTAGTGACATTTGGTCATATCAGTCATATTTCCATATACACTTAAACCCTTAGGGTTTCTATCAAATATAGGGTTAACAATGTTTTAAGTATGTCCATCGGATGCAGTTTCATCAGCTGTTTAAAATGATGTTGAAAACAGCCAGATCGCATGGAAACTGTACAACTTAAATGCATTTCCCTCTGCAAGTCATAATATATAGTGAAAATTTGGATGCTATGAAGGAAATTTTTGAGTTTCAGCGTTTTCCATCGATTTTCTTATTCAGATATATACAAAATCTCCTCACAAACCATGGTTTGAAACAAGCGTAAGTGAGAAACACTTGGTTAATTTATTATAATTTTTTTAGTGATTTTTGGACTTAGAACAATTTTCACATTTTGCACACTGAAATTTTTGTATTTTTCATGTGATGGACTTGAAAATTGGTGAGCATCTTTCACGTGACTGACTGACTTAAACGATCATCAAAACAGGCAAATCGGACGGAAACTGTAGGAGTAAGATGTCTTTTCATATCCAAGTCATAACATATAGTGGTGAAATTTGTCCTAATAAGAAAATTTTTTAGTTTCTGCGTTTTGAGTCGGTTTTCTTTATTAGAAATATACCGCAAGATCTCACAAACCATAATGTCTCAATAGCGCATCTTTTTTATGATTAGTTTTTTTTATTTTAATTTTTTTAGTGACATTTGGTCATATCAGTCATATTTCCATATACACTTAAACCCTTAGGGTTTCTATCAAATATAGGGTTAACAATCTTTTAAGTATGTCCATCGGATGCAGTTTCATCAGCTGTTTAAAATGATGTTGAAAACAGCCAGATCGCATGAAAACTGTACAACTTAAATGCATTTCCCTCTGCAAGTCATAATATATAGTGAAAATTTGGATGCTATGAAGGAAATTTTTGAGTTTCAGCGTTTTCCGTCGATTTTCTTATTCAGATATATACAAAATCTCCTCACAAACCATGGTTTGAAACAAGCGTAAGTGAGAAACACTTGGTTAATTTATTATAATTTTTTTAGTGATTTTTGGACTTAGAACAATTTTCACATTTTGCACACTGAAATTTTTGTATTTTTCATGTGATGGACTTGAAAATTGGTGAGCATCTTTCACGTGACTGACTGACTTAAACGATCATCAAAACAGGCAAATCGGACGGAAACTGTAGGAGTAAGATGTCTTTTCATATCCAAGTCATAACATATAGTGGTGAAATTTGTCCTAATAAGAAAATTTTTTAGTTTCTGCGTTTTGAGTCGGTTTTCTTTATTAGAAATATACCGCAAGATCTCACAAACCATAATGTCTCAATAGCGCATCTTTTTTAAGATTAGTTTTTTTTATTTTAATTTTTTTAGTGACATTTGGTCATATCAGTCATATTTCCATATACACTTAAACCCTTAGGGTTTCTATCAAATATAGGGTTAACAATCTTTTAAGTATGTCCATCCGATGCAGTTTCATCAGCTGTTTAAAATGATGTTGAAAACAGCCAGATCGCATGGAAACTGTACAACTTAAATGAATTTCCCTCTGCAAGTCATAATATATAGTGAAAATTTGGATGCTATGAAGGAAATTTTTGAGTTTCAGCGTTTTCCGTCGATTTTCTTATTCAGATATATACAAAATCTCCTCACAAACCATGGTTTGAAACAAGCGTAAGTGAGAAACACTTGGTTAATTTATTATAATTTTTTTAGTGATTTTTGGACTTAGAACAATTTTCACATTTTGCACACTGAAATTTTTGTATTTTTCATGTGATGGACTTGAAAATTGGTGAGCATCTTTCACGTGACTGACTGACTTAAACAATCATCAAAACAGGCAAATCGGACGGAAACTGTAGGAGTAAGATGTCTTTTCATATCCAAGTCATAACATATAGTGGTGAAATTTGTCCTAATAAGAAAATTTTTTAGTTTCTGCGTTTTGAGTCGGTTTTCTTTATTAGAAATATACCGCAAGATCTCACAAACCATAATGTCTCAATAGCGCATCTCTTTTAAGATTAGTTTTTTTTATTTTAATTTTTTTAGTGACATTTGATCATATCAGTCATATTTCCATATACACTTAAACCCTTAGGGTTTTTATCAAATATAGGGTTAACAATCTTTTAAGTATGTCCATCCGATGCAGTTTCATCAGCTGTTTAAAATGATGTTGAAAACAGCCAGATCGCATGAAAACTGTACAACTTAAATGCATTTCCCTCTGCAAGTCATAATATATAGTGAAAATTTGGATGCTATGAAGGAAATTTTTGAGTTTCAGCGTTTTCCGTCGATTTTCTTATTCAGATATATACGAAATCTCCTCACAAACCATGGTTTGAAACAAGCGTAAGTGAGAAACACTTGGTTAATTTATTATAATTTTTTTAGTGATTTTTGGATTTTTTTAAATTTTGTACACTGAAATTTTTTTTATTTTTCATGTGATGGACTTGAAAATTGGTGAGCATCTTTCACGTGACTGACTGATTTAAACGATCATCAAAACAGGCAAATCGGACGGAAACTGTAGGAGTAAGATGTCTTTTCATATCCAAGTCATAACATATAGTGGTGAAATTTGTCCTAATAAGAAAAATTTTTAGTTTCTGCGTTTTGAGTCGGTTTTCTTTATTAGAAATATACCGCACGATCTCACAAACCATAATGTCTCAATAGCGCATCTTTTTTAAGATTAGTTTCTTTTATTTTAATTTTTTTAGTGACATTTGGTCATATCAGTCATATTTCCATATACACTTAAACCCTTAGGGTTTCTATCAAATATAGGGTTAACAATGTTTTAAGTATGTCCATCGGATGCAGTTTCATCAGCTGTTTAAAATGATGTTGAAAACAGCCAGATCGCATGGAAACTGTACAACTTAAATGCATTTCCCTCTGCAAGTCATAATATATAGTGAAAATTTGGATGCTATGAAGGAAATTTTTGAGTTTCAGCGTTTTCCGTCGATTTTCTTATTCAGATATATACAAAATCTCCTCACAAACCATGGTTTGAAACAAGCATAAGTGAGAAACACTTGGTTAATTTATTATAATTTTTTTAGTGATTTTTGGACTTAGAACAATTTTCACATTTTGCACACTGAAATTTTTGTATTTTTCATGTGATGGACTTGAAAATTGGTGAGCATCTTTCACGTGACTGACTGACTTAAACGATCATCAAAACAGGCAAATCGGACGGAAACTGTAGGAGTAAGATGTCTTTTCATATCCAAGTCATAACATATAGTGGTGAAATTTGTCCTAATAAGAAAATTTTTTAGTTTCTGCGTTTTGAGTCGGTTTTCTTTATTAGAAATATACCGCAAGATCTCACAAACCATAATGTCTCAATAGCGCATCTTTTTTAAGATTAGTTTTTTTTATTTTAATTTTTTTAGTGACATTTGATCATATCAGTCATATTTCCATATACACTTAAACCCTTAGGGTTTCTATCAAATATAGGGTTAACAATCTTTTAAGTATGTCCATCCGATGCAGTTTCATCAGCTGTTTAAAATGATGTTGAAAACAGCCAGATCGCATGAAAACTGTACAACTTAAATGCATTTCCCTCTGCAAGTCATAATATATAGTGAAAATTTGGATGCTATGAAGGAAATTTTTGAGTTTCAGCGTTTTCCATCGATTTTCTTATTCAGATATATACGAAATCTCCTCACAAACCATGGTTTGAAACAAGCGTAAGTGAGAAACACTTGGTTAATTTATTATAATTTTTTTAGTGATTTTTGGATTTTTTAAAATTTTGTACACTGAAATTTTTTTTATTTTTCATGTGATGGACTTGAAAATTGGTGAGCATCTTTCACGTGACTGACTGATTTAAACGATCATCAAAACAGGCAAATCGGACGGAAACTGTAGGAGTAAGATGTCTTTTCATATCCAAGTCATAACATATAGTGGTGAAATTTGTCCTAATAAGAAAAATTTTTAGTTTCTGCGTTTTGAGTCGGTTTTCTTTATTAGAAATATACCGCACAATCTCACAAACCATAATGTCTCAATAGCGCATCTTTTTTAAGATTAGTTTCTTTTATTTTAATTTTTTTAGTGACATTTGGTCATATCAGACATATTTCCATATACACTTAAACCCTTAGGGTTTCTATCAAATATAGGGTTAACAATGTTTTAAGTATGTCCATCGGATGCAGTTTCATCAGCTGTTTAAAATGATGTTGAAAATAGCCAGATCGCATGGAAACTGTACAACTTAAATGCATTTCCCTCTGCAAGTCATAATATATAGTGAAAATTTGGATGCTATGAAGGAAATTTTTGAGTTTCAGCGTTTTCCATCGATTTTCTTATTCAGATATATACAAAATCTCCTCACAAACCATGGTTTGAAACAAGCGTAAGTGAGAAACACTTGGTTAATTTATTATAATTTTTTTAGTGATTTTTGGATTTTTTAAAATTTTGTACACTGAAATTTTTTTTATTTTTCATGTGATGGACTTGAAAATTGGTGAGCATCTTTCACGTGACTGACTGACTTAAACAATCATCAAAACAGGCAAATCGGACGGAAACTGTAGGAGTAAGATGTCTTTTCATATCCAAGTCATAACATATAGTGGTGAAATTTGTCCTAATAAGAAAATTTTTTAGTTTCTGCGTTTTGAGTCGGTTTTCTTTATTAGAAATATACCGCAAGATCTCACAAACCATAATGTCTCAATAGCGCATCTCTTTTAAGATTAGTTTTTTTTATTTTAATTTTTTTAGTGACATTTGATCATATCAGTCATATTTCCATATACACTTAAACCCTTAGGGTTTTTATCAAATATAGGGTTAACAATCTTTTAAGTATGTCCATCCGATGCAGTTTCATCAGCTGTTTAAAATGATGTTGAAAACAGCCAGATCGCATGAAAACTGTACAACTTAAATGCATTTCCCTCTGCAAGTCATAATATATAGTGAAAATTTGGATGCTATGAAGGAAATTTTTGAGTTTCAGCGTTTTCCGTCGATTTTCTTATTCAGATATATACGAAATCTCCTCACAAACCATGGTTTGAAACAAGCGTAAGTGAGAAACACTTGGTTAATTTATTATAATTTTTTTAGTGATTTTTGGATTTTTTTAAATTTTGTACACTGAAATTTTTTTTATTTTTCATGTGATGGACTTGAAAATTGGTGAGCATCTTTCACGTGACTGACTGATTTAAACGATCATCAAAACAGGCAAATCGGACGGAAACTGTAGGAGTAAGATGTCTTTTCATATCCAAGTCATAACATATAGTGGTGAAATTTGTCCTAATAAGAAAAATTTTTAGTTTCTGCGTTTTGAGTCGGTTTTCTTTATTAGAAATATACCGCACGATCTCACAAACCATAATGTCTCAATAGCGCATCTTTTTTAAGATTAGTTTCTTTTATTTTAATTTTTTTAGTGACATTTGGTCATATCAGTCATATTTCCATATACACTTAAACCCTTAGGGTTTCTATCAAATATAGGGTTAACAATGTTTTAAGTATGTCCATCGGATGCAGTTTCATCAGCTGTTTAAAATGATGTTGAAAACAGCCAGATCGCATGGAAACTGTACAACTTAAATGAATTTCCCTCTGCAAGTCATAATATATAGTGAAAATTTGGATGCTATGAAGGAAATTTTTGAGTTTCAGCGTTTTCCGTCGATTTTCTTATTCAGATATATACAAAATCTCCTCACAAACCATGGTTTGAAACAAGCATAAGTGAGAAACACTTGGTTAATTTATTATAATTTTTTTAGTGATTTTTGGACTTAGAACAATTTTCACATTTTGCACACTGAAATTTTTGTATTTTTCATGTGATGGACTTGAAAATTGGTGAGCATCTTTCACGTGACTGACTGACTTAAACGATCATCAAAACAGGCAAATCGGACGGAAACTGTAGGAGTAAGATGTCTTTTCATATCCAAGTCATAACATATAGTGGTGAAATTTGTCCTAATAAGAAAATTTTTTAGTTTCTGCGTTTTGAGTCGGTTTTCTTTATTAGAAATATACCGCAAGATCTCACAAACCATAATGTCTCAATAGCGCATCTTTTTTAAGATTAGTTTTTTTTATTTTAATTTTTTTAGTGACATTTGATCATATCAGTCATATTTCCATATACACTTAAACCCTTAGGGTTTCTATCAAATATAGGGTTAACAATCTTTTAAGTATGTCCATCCGATGCAGTTTCATCAGCTGTTTAAAATGATGTTGAAAACAGCCAGATCGCATGAAAACTGTACAACTTAAATGCATTTCCCTCTGCAAGTCATAATATATAGTGAAAATTTGGATGCTATGAAGGAAATTTTTGAGTTTCAGCGTTTTCCGTCGATTTTCTTATTCAGATATATACGAAATCTCCTCACAAACCATGGTTTGAAACAAGCGTAAGTGAGAAACACTTGGTTAATTTATTATAATTTTTTTAGTGATTTTTGGATTTTTTAAAATTTTGTACACTGAAATTTTTTTTATTTTTCATGTGATGGACTTGAAAATTGGTGAGCATCTTTCACGTGACTGACTGATTTAAACGATCATCAAAACAGGCAAATCGGACGGAAACTGTAGGAGTAAGATGTCTTTTCATATCCAAGTCATAACATATAGTGGTGAAATTTGTCCTAATAAGAAAAATTTTTAGTTTCTGCGTTTTGAGTCGGTTTTCTTTATTAGAAATATACCGCACAATCTCACAAACCATAATGTCTCAATAGCGCATCTTTTTTAAGATTAGTTTCTTTTATTTTAATTTTTTTAGTGACATTTGGTCATATCAGACATATTTCCATATACACTTAAACCCTTAGGGTTTCTATCAAATATAGGGTTAACAATGTTTTAAGTATGTCCATCGGATGCAGTTTCATCAGCTGTTTAAAATGATGTTGAAAATAGCCAGATCGCATGGAAACTGTACAACTTAAATGCATTTCCCTCTGCAAGTCATAATATATAGTAAAAATTTGGATGCTATGAAGGAAATTTTTGAGTTTCAGCGTTTTCCATCGATTTTCTTATTCAGATATATACAAAATCTCCTCACAAACCATGGTTTGAAACAAGCGTAAGTGAGAAACACTTGGTTAATTTATTATAATTTTTTTAGTGATTTTTGGACTTAGAACAATTTTCACATTTTGCACACTAAAATTTTTGTATTTTTCATGTGATGGACTTGAAAATTGGTGAGCATCTTTCACGTGACTGACTGACTTAAACGATCATCAAAACAGGCAAATCGGACGGAAACTGTAGGAGTAAGATGTCTTTTCATATCCAAGTCATAACATATAGTGGTGAAATTTGTCCTAATAAGAAAATTTTTTAGTTTCTGCGTTTTGAGTCGGTTTTCTTTATTAGAAATATACCGCAAGATCTCACAAACCATAATGTCTCAATAGCGCATCTTTTTTAAGATTAGTTTTTTTTATTTTATTTTTTTTAGTGACATTTGGTCATATCAGTCATATTTCCATATACACTTAAACCCTTAGGGTTTCTATCAAATATAGGGTTAACAATCTTTTAATTATGTCCATCGGATGCAGTTTCATCAGCTGTTTAAAATGATGTTGAAAACAGCCAGATCGCATGAAAACTGTACAACTTAAATGCATTTCCCTCTGCAAGTCATAATATATAGTGAAAATTTGGATGCTATGAAGGAAATTTTTGAGTTTCAGCGTTTTCCGTCGATTTTCTTATTCAGATATATACGAAATCTCCTCACAAACCATGGTTTGAAACAAGCGTAAGTGAGAAACACTTGGTTAATTTATTATAATTTTTTTAGTGATTTTTGGATTTTTTAAAATTTTGTACACTGAAATTTTTTTTATTTTTCATGTGATGGACTTGAAAATTGGTGAGCATCTTTCACGTGACTGACTGATTTAAACGATCATCAAAACAGGCAAATCGGACGGAAACTGTAGGAGTAAGATGTCTTTTCATATCCAAGTCATAACATATAGTGGTGAAATTTGTCCTAATAATAAAAATTTTTAGTTTCTGCGTTTTGAGTCGGTTTTCTTTATTAGAAATATACCGCACGATCTCACAAACCATAATGTCTCAATAGCGCATCTTTTTTAAGATTAGTTTCTTTTATTTTAATTTTTTTAGTGACATTTGGTCATATCAGTCATATTTCCATATACACTTAAACCCTTAGGGTTTCTATCAAATATAGGGTTAACAATTTTTAAGTATGTCCATCGGATGCAGTTTCATCAGCTGTTTAAAATGATGTTGAAAACAGCCAGATCGCATGGAAACTGTACAACTTAAATGCATTTCCCTCTGCAAGTCATAATATATAGTGAAAATTTGGATGTTATGAAGGAAATTTTTGATTTTCAGCGTTTTCCGTCGATTTTCTTATTCAGATATATACGAAATCTCCTCACAAACCATGGTTTGAAACAAGCGTAAGTGAGAAACACTTGGTTAATTTATTATAATTTTTTTAGTGATTTTTGGATTTTTTAAAAATTTTGTACACTGAAATTTTTTTTATTTTTCATGTGATGGACTTGAAAATTGGTGAGCATCTTTCACGTGACTGACTGATTTAAACGATCATCAAAACAGGCAAATCGGACGGAAACTGTAGGAGTAAGATGTCTTTTCATATCCAAGTCATAACATATAGTGGTGAAATTTGTCCTAATAAGAAAAATTTTCAGTTTCTGCGTTTTGAGTCGGTTTTCTTTATTAGAAATATACCGCAAGATCTCACAAACCATAATGTCTCAATAGCGCATCTTTTTTAAGATTAGTTTTTTTTATTTTAATTTTTTTAGTGACATTTGGTCATATCAGTCATATTTCCATATACACTTAAACCCTTAGGGTTTCTATCAAATATAGGGTTAACAATGTTTTAAGTATGTCCATCGGATGCAGTTTCATCAGCTGTTTAAAATGATGTTGAAAACAGCCAGATCGCATGGAAACTGTACAACTTAAGTGCATTTCCCTCTGCAAGTCATAATATATAGTGAAAATTTGGATGCTATGAAGGAAATTTTTGAGTTTCAGCGTTTTCCGTCGATTTTCTTATTCAGATATATACGAAATCTCCTCACAAACCATGGTTTGAAACAAGCGTAAGTGAGAAACACTTGGTTAATTTATTATAATTTTTTTAGTGATTTTTGGATTTTTTAAAATTTTGTACACTGAAATTTTTTTTATTTTTCATGTGATGGACTTGAAAATTGGTGAGCGTCTTTCACGTGACTGACTGATTTAAACGATCATCAAAACAGGCAAATCGGACGGAAACTGTAGGAGTAAGATGTCTTTTCATATCCAAGTCATAACATATAGTGGTGAAATTTGTCCTAATAAGAAAAATTTTTAGTTTCTGCGTTTTGAGTCGGTTTTCTTTATTAGAAATATACCGCAAGATCTCACAAACCATAATGTCATTAAGTAAGACCACAGAAGTAAAAAATTCCCTCATGGTCTCTGGCTGTATGGCCTTACTAGGAAAATATTACTAGGAAAATAAAATATTATGATCATGATCTACGAGTGTGATTGAGTGGCTGCAAGTTGCACCATAGGTGAATTTCCTGTACATAAAGTCTTTCGAACAATAAATTAAATTAGCTGCTTTATTGATTTATCCCATAGGTGAGGTAGCAGGGATAATATGGGCAACCTAGAAACGTGTACAACACATGCGGACCACTCTTTATTCTAGTCACACTGTGACCTGTGAACACGGCATCCATGCTTGCGCGTACCAGCTCTTTCCCCGGGCGTTATAAGTTTGAGCATGTGTTCAGTCTTATGCTAAAACCTGACTTTGTCCGCTCTGAGAAGAACTGCGCAGTTCGTTTGCGGCAGCAGGTTCTCAGTAGCCTTTGTAAATGCAGGGGCAAATGTACATATATGCTAGGACTAGAAGCGCTATATTGGCCTGTCTCCTGCACGGTTTCAGTTTCAGCAAGCATACTGGCCTGCAATACCAGCTTGGTGAAAATGCATAGATTGTAATGAGTCTGTGCAAGTTTTGAAAACCTTCGGTGGTAAACCTCTCTCGTGATTTATACTATAGTGCTCCTCAGTTCCCGCATCAGAGTAGGGTTTGTCTAACGTGTAACCCCGAGGCGGCCGGCGAATTTTCGCAAACGAATGCGGGCGCTTTTGTGTACGTTAGAAGCCTAGTGCCTGGCTTTAGGTTTCAAATGAATGGCCAAACAAACGCATACTTTGATTGTGCAGCATCAAATCTAACGCTCGTAGCACGTGAGGTCAACACAATACACTCAAACAAAAGTAATTTATCAATAGCTGACCATTTAAAGCATTCTAAATAAAACATTTGATTTTAAACACTTCGAAACATTGCTACAAGTTTCCTGGCAATATGGCAATAGATTATCAATTTCCACAGTATCACATAAAAAAAGAAAAACAACCGAAGAGAGTAAAACCAAGATGTCGGACCGCGTCGTTAGCAATGGAATCAGCGATCGCTTTACCGACTTGAAAAGCTGAGAATTTTTACAAAGGAAGGCCTCAGAGTAAAAATAGACTGTACAGAGACCTCGGGAAAGGGTTGGGAATTTGTTTACAGTACACATAAACACGCCGGCACGACCAATGAGCGATAAAGCGGCAGCGGCGAGCTGTTAAAGCGGCCGAGGCGTTGACAGTTTCTGTCGTTATGTTGGGGTAAGAGGCAGTCTGGCACCAGATTCTAGCGAGGCCTTGTTTCGGCATGCTAAACATCTGGGTCACGGACATTTGACACTGCTCTGGGTGTATCAATTTACAGGTCAGTGTTGGCCGGACAGGTCGTAGACCCACCCACCCCCACCGCCCCCCCTCCCACCCCCACCCCTGCCCGGCATTTAGTGAAACCAGATGGGAGGCGGCGCGTGCCGTCCCTATTAAAATGTTGTCTGTCAACAAAAGGGCTACTGGGACGCTATATAGGAGCTTGTGATGATATGGATACGCGGCTTGAAGTCGCGAATCCGGAGGCGGCACGTCTCCAATGAGTTAAGAGGAGTGGTCGCATTCCAGCTGGCGATGGAGCAACATTCTTACCAGTTTCCAACACCGCACTGCCTGAGAGTGAAGTGCCCAACATGCCGGTGGTGTCAGGATTCGTCGGCAACACAACAGTGAGAGTGCTGAGAGACACGGGTTGTAGCGGCGTCATCGTGAGAAAGGACTTAGTAGCTGAAGACCAGAAGCTACAGGAGTGGACAACCCTCACCTTGGCAGACGGAAATGTGAGGATCATCCCCCTTGCCAAGGTCAGTGTCAACACTCCGTACCTGACAGGAGAGGTAAAGGCGTTATGTGTGAAGACCCCAGTCTTCGACCTTATCATCGGAAACGTTGACGGTGCCAGAAACGCAGAGGATCCAGATCCGGAGTGGAGATCTTAAACCTGTCCGTTATCACGAGAAGTCAAGCAAAGAAGAGTCACCAGACTATTCTTGTAAAAGTGGCTGACAATACAGAAGCAACCGTGGTGAAGAGAGCCGACCCCACGCTTGACAAGTTTCGAGGTCAGACCGAGCCCGTGACACGAAGAGCTGAGGGAAGGAGATAACCTTCGAGACCAGAAGAGACATCTTGTACCGCGTATGCACCAGCCATGGAGACATGCCTGTCCCTCAAGTGGTGGTTCCTGATAAAACTGGCCCATGATTCCATCGTAGGACACCTGGGAATTAGTAAGACCCTCGACAGGATCGGCCGAGCAGTCTTCTACTGGCCTGATAAGGGGGGCGACGTCATTCGATTCTGCAGGTCGTGCGATATATGCCAGAAGACACCCTCCAAGGGAAAAATGCCCAAAATTTCTCTCAAGAAGATGCCACTGGTCGATATGCCTTTCAAGCGGATAGCTGTGAATTTGGTGGGGCCAATATCTCCACCAAGTGAAGATGGCCATCGCTACATTCTGACCCTGGTGGATTATGCTACAATATATCCTGAGGCCATATCACTAAAGAAGATCGACACTCCTACAGTGGCAGAGGCGCTCGTAGACATATTAAGCCGTCTGGGGATTCCTGAGGATATCCTGAGTGATCTAGTGACCCTGTTCGTCTCCGACTGTATTAAGGAAGTCCATCGGCTGTTGAGCATCCGACAACTCACTACGACCCCGTACCAACCCATGTGTAACGGGTTGGTTGAAAAGTTCAGCGGGATATTGAAGGATATGCTGAAGAAACTGTGTGCTGAGCAGCCAAGGTTGTGGCATAGGTACATCAATGCTTTGCTCTTCGTTTACCGTGAAGTTCCCCATGATTCGACAGGGTTCTCTCCCTTCGAATTACTGTATGACAGGACTGTAAGGGAACCCATGCACATCTTGAAGGAGCTGTGGACCAAGGACATCGACGCGCGTGAGGTGAAAATCAGCTACCAGTATGTCTTTGACCTGCGAGAGAAGCTGGAGGATGCCCTCATGATGGCTCGAGAAGAACTGGAGGAGGCGCAGAGTAAGGGGAAGCATTACTAAAGTCAAACCTCGACAGTTCCAACCTGGTGACCAGGTGTTGGTTCTTCTCCCCAGGGACACCAACAAACTGCTGATGCAGTGGAAGGGACCATAAGTGGTTAACACAGTGGTTGGTATCAACGACTACAGAGTCAAGGTCAACAACAAGATGACGATTTACCACGCGAATCTGCTGACGATGTACGTCGAGAGATGTCCTCAGGACAAACCACAACAAGCGGCGTTAGTGCGTCTGGCTGCTGAAGAGAGACAAGACAACGAAAACCTGTTCGACCTAAATGAACTCTGTCACGAGGGTGTTGAAGACATCCAGTTCGGTCAAAACCTGACCCAGACACAACAAGAAGAGCCTTATAACTACGGAGTTCAAGCATCGGGTTACGTCTGACCCGGAGACGACGGACACCATCCAGCATGAAGTTAAGCTGACAGTTTTCGACCAAGGACCATCAACCATTGAACTATTGGAACTGTGAGACAATTATTCCAAAGTAGTTTATTTGATTTAATTTTTGAAGTGACATTGTTAGTGTTTATCGTTCTGTGTAGATTAACACAGCCACAGCCGTATTTTGAGGTTTGAGAAGAACTTTTGTGAAATTTCGTTCTTAAAATGGGGGGGGGGGGGGTAATGTTTCGTTTGTGGATGTGTTATTCTTTTTAGGGCATGAGTGTGTTGATCATATGAAAGATCCGATGTTGAGTTGAGTTATTTTAAATAAGAATCACGTACCTTTTTAGTATGATTCGTTTTCTTTTGCATGAAGAATTGCGATCGATTTTTTGTTGTGTAGCTAGACTTTTGCATATTTCACTACATTGTTGCAAAGTCCGACCTAGATTAGGCTGGGAAGTTCTGGAAGGGGCGCGTTCGTTCTAGTGCCCTCAAATATGACGTCAAAGTTTTGTAGTACATGTTGGCTACATTTCGCAACATTTACGGAATGCCACTAGATGTTAGTGGAAGATAGTAGATAGATCTAGAGTGTTCTTTAATGAATATTAATGAGTTTTGGTTACGTTTTCTTTTCCGATTTGTTGAGTTGTGTAATTTGCGGGATTGTTCTGGAAATCTGTAATAGTATAAAATAGGGTTTTAGGAAATATGTGCGAGCATTGTATGGGAGACACAGTGTATCAAAAATGTGGATGCATTGTATGAGACAGTATATCAAAGTGTGCATGCATTTGTGCATGCATTGTGCTCAGATTGCATCGTGAGAATAAAGTACTGTTGGAACGTTACTCTAGTGTGGTCTACAACCTTGTGCCACGTGTGACGAGTTGCAGCTGAGCGAAGTTTCTTTACAGGAACCCTACGTGAGTGTGTCTGGTGTGATTTCATTATAGTACGACGACTACCACGTAACAGAAAACGTCTTCGAAACTCTTAGAGATTGATTGATTGATTGTACATTGCTTAACGTCCCGACAGCAACAAGGCTTTCTCAAGACGTGCCTACACTGCTTGTGAAAAAAAAATAAACAGAACATTGAATGTATATCGCCAGCCGGTCAAATACGTTAAATAAACCTAACACATGGGGCTTAATAAAGCTAAGACCATTTAGCAACACACATCCAATATCAAGAGCTACAGGCAGTGCAGACAGTAGGGAGAGTTTTAAAAAGGCAAATACAGGTGAATGGACAAAGGGTAGACAGAAACACATGCCCCAGAATACAGAGAAAACCCCACCCTGTGGGGCTGACCAGGGTGACCCTGGGAACTAAAAAATACCTAACCCCACCCAAGTCCCCCAGGGCAGACCCGGGAGGGGGGAAACTCTTAGAGAGCCTGAACAAGAGCTGCATACACAATGGCCTACACACAAACTTGTTGGGTACCGTCTGCAGTTGTGCTTGTGGTGGTGCTGGTAGCTGCACCATAATTGTCTGCTTCTACAGCTCCTCGTTCAGAGAGCCCTTATCATGAGGTAATGAAAACGATCATCATTCTCTTGTTCATGAGCCACTGTCTCCATGACCTCGTCATCGAACATGGAAACCTTTTCTTTTTATATTTGTTTGCTGTTAAGACGATTATTGCAAATTTTCTCCTCGTGTTGTGAAAGTTTGTAATGCTTTGATATCTCCTGTGAATGAACAGATATTAAATAAAATTCCGATTATGATCAGTTGTTGTAGGCTTAGGTCTAAATACCTCGTCGGCGTATAAATTAATCTTGGTCGAGTCTTATATCCAGAAACACAGCAGTACTTTGCTGTTTAACTGTAAATTACACCGACGTATTGTCTTTAAAAGTGAAAATAGAATACAGTGTGCTGATATTTTTATATCGCCACTTTATTTTTCGTAATGTTGTAAAGTTGCACTTATTTGGCCACGAAATTTACATAGAGATCGCATCTACGAAACAGCCTATTTGGTCCCCATGTACTCAAAGGTGACCAGCTATGTAATGTATACATTTGTCTCTGTAGTCTGTATAAAGCTGACTGTTTTTGTGAACTTCAAAAGTATGTATTTACATCATGTTTTAAAACCTTTCTCTTAGTCTGGCTGCCCAGACTTTTACCCTTCCAGCCGTGAGATGGCTTTAGTCGCCTGCTCGGCGATAAACCACAATAACTAACTGACTATGCCGGCCAAGATTGAGAGTGGTAAGTTAACATAGCTAACGTTATCAGCTTTGATAATACACACTACTACAACGAATACGGCACACAAAATCAACGACCGCACAGATTGACGTAGTGTTTTTGGCCTCCCGGAAAATAATAACAATTACATTTATTCTGACATCTCCGGTTTACCATACGTTGATGGCTGTTTCCTCGCATGCGAGGATCTTGGGAAGGAAGAATTATCTCTTACATGCCCGTTGGTGACTGAAGAGTCCGATTCGCGAGGCGCAGACCCTATTGTAGCTTGGACAAGCAAAGCTTTGTGCTGGGGGTGCTTGGGAAGTTGTCCGTTCTTCCTGCTTCCGGCGTTTCTCCTGGGCGCCTTCGCTTCTTTCCATTTCACACTTTTTGCGGATTATATTTCTTACTGTTGCATGCCAGCTGTCTCGGTCTGAAGCGTCCTGCTGTCATGTTTGATGTGGGATTTCGGCCAGTAAGAGCTGCCTTTTCAGCTGATCTTTGTACCGCTTTATACCATCAAATAGCACTATACTAACAAATGCTGCATGGCAGTAAATCGGCATCGGCATCGTGTATAGTATGTAAAGTTTTAGAGTCTATAGTCCGAGATGAGATCGTTAACCATTTCACGGTGAATAATATGTACACTGAATGCCAACATGGTTTTAGAAGAAAACGATCATGTGTTACTCAGCTATTACAGGTTATGGATGATATAACCTCCTTACTGGACAACAAAAAAACGGTTGACATCATATACTTAGACTTTAGAAAAGCATTCGACACTGTTCCTCATGAACGGCTTCTTCAGAAACTAGAGGCCTATGGTGTATGTGGAAACATTTCCAACTGGATAAGAAGTTTTTTACATGCAAGAGAACAAATGGTAAAGGTTGGAGAAGCAAAATCGGACAAAACAAAGGTACTGAGCGGCATACCTCAAGGTAGCATCTTAGGACCTATATTATTTACGATATTTATAAATGACTTGCCAGATTGTGTTAATAGCATGTGTACAATTTTCGCAGATGATACTAAAATCTATAATGAATCGAGCAATAAAGACGTGTTGCAGCACGATTTGGATCACTTGCAGGAGTGGTCCGACACATGGGACTTACATTTTAACGTAGAAAAATGCAAGGTCTTACATGCTGGAAGGAACAATCCTGAACACGAGTACTTGATGAAAGTGAACAGCAACATTAAAAAGGTAGTATCTTGCGAGGAGGAAAGAGATTTAGGTGTGGTCTTCGACAAAGTTCTATCTTTTGACCCCCATATTCAGAACTGCATCAATAAGGCCAACAAAATGGTTGGAGTAATTAAGAGAGCTTTCAATTATTTGGACAAGGACATTTTTAGTAAACTGTATAAATCACTAGTCAGACCACATTTAGAATATGCAAAAACACTGTATGGTACCCAGGTTTAAAGAGACAATCAGCTGCACTCGAAAGGGTACAGAGACGAGCAACAAAGCTGGTCAAAGAATGTAGAAATATGACTTATTCAGACAGACTCAGATACTTTGGATTACACTCCTTACGCGGACGTAGAATACGTGGAGACTTAATCCAAGTTTTTAAAATTTATAATGGCATCGACGACCTAAAATGGAACGACTTTTTTGCAACACCATTCTGTGATAGAACCCGAAATTCTGAAGGGAAAATCTTTGTACAGCACTGTAACACTAACCTGCGGAAGTTTTGTTTTACTAACAGAGTTGCCGTTGTTTGGAATGACTTACCAGTTTCATTAAAAAAGCATCTTAATATAAATTCTTTTAAAAACCAGCTGGACGAATTACCAAAATTTAAAGAGATTTTTTATTCCTATGATGAATGATTTTATAGGAAAATTGCATGCATAGCAGACCCATAAAGGAACTAAAGAAAGAAAGGACATTTATAAAGGCCTCACGGCCTATTTTGTCCTCACAATACTACTACTACTACTACTAGTAAATAGGCATCGACATTTGTAAGTCCCGGCAGTTCTGTTTAAGATCTATGCCTGAGGCTGATCCATTGTGCAAGCGTGTCTCGCAAACTGACGAGAACATTTTGGCGGCTTATTAGAGTTTCCTGCCGCTCAAGGTACATTAAGTTAACCTGTCTAGTCGCCAAAGCGTGTGTGTATGTCTAAGTGTACTAAAACTGTAGATCTTGTCGTCTTCATTATATATATATATTTTAAAGTATAGCGCTTTTAGTCGCTATGATTCCGGGAGCTACCGACAGCCGACGGCTTTATAATATCCTACTGACCTCTGCGGCTGGGAAAAATGGCGGCAGCAGAGAAGAGCATGAACTGATCAGCAGACTGCAAATCAGCCTCACACAGTAGCCAAGAGAAAGTGCTGTTGAAAGCTCTCCTAGTGGTCAAAAGTTGGCTATTATACTTCATATTAACTTGAAGTGCATTGACTGAGTCAGCCTCCAGTCAGGGTAAGTAATAAGTCTGTACTTAATTTTGTACACACATAGCGCAGTAACCGAAATAGGGAGTACGCCCTGGGGTGCTGTCCGTCCTCGAGCACAAAAAGGACACAAGAGGTATAGATGCCCTCTCGGCCGAAAGGTCAAGGGCCACTGACAAGTGCTCAGGAAATAGGTCCACACTGACCTAGTCACCATATTTAGGCAAAAAGATGTTGTTTTTTTTTAATAAATGTGACCTGCTCCCACAAAAGGTACCTTAAGTCGCTTTCAGCCAAATGGCGCTACAGGCCAAAAATCGTGCAGGGGGTCATCTTGGGTCAGTTTGAGTGATCAAATTTAAATGCATGTTTCTCACTTAATAACAGGTCTACAACAATAGTTTTTGCATCAAGTTAATTTGTTTTGCTTGTAGATTGTAATGATGTAAATATCTCAAAACTCAAAATTTCCGACTTATGTTCCCTTTTGTGGGAGCAGGTCACAAATACTTTTCACACCTTCAAATGACTGACGGCCATGAATACATGTCAATGGAATGATTCAAGTGTGTCCATGTTATATGCCTTGATTGAAACGCCTGATCGATCTGACCTGCATAGCTTTCCGCAACTTATATCAACCTTAAAATTAAAAGAAAGCGCATAAAACACAATATTCCAAGCAATGACGATGATTAAACAATGCCGGCGCTTACTTATGCAGGACTGATGTTTTCTTTGTAGATGCTGCCTGCGATTCTAATTCCATTACTGAAAGAAAAATTTCCATATAAAATCTTTTTTATCTGGACCGCAATAGATACCATCCTGAAACACAACGGCCGGCTGGCGAGCGCCGGGCCGCCCGCCCGCCGCCGGCCGGCCCGAGTTCTGGAGCCGAAATCATGACGGGACTTTTAGGTATCTATCGGCCTGTTGTTTCCTACCGACCCAGAAAAGCGGTTCCAATGGGATTCATGAAGCACTTGTTGTCCCGACTGACGTCATCTAAGGGCCCGTAAGTTAGAGGCACAACACCCCTCCTTTAACTTAGCTAAAGTCCCCTTGTAGGTCGTATTCCAAGATGGCTGCGCCCTTACTGCTGGCTATTCTTCGAGCACAACTGAGAAGGAGGGACCGCATTTTCAGGGATAGAACTAACCCTTTGGACCACTACGACGACGTAAAGCTGCACAAGAAGTTTAGATTTACGCGTCAACAGATTTTTGATATAATTGATGCGGTAAAAGACGAAGTGGATGTGGCGAATCATGTCAGGCTGACTTTCGTAGCTACGTACTGTTACAACCACCTTTCTACCACTCTGAAAGTCGTAGTGCGATGCACGGTCAGTGGCATAGGGGTAGCTATGCACCCAGCCTAAGTAATCATGCGCATATATATCCTGTGTACAATACTGTGTTCAGCGTTTTTAACAAATCTGATTTCGCTTCCACGATTTTGTTTGTTCTTTAAATTCCTTTTTCCAGTTAGGTAAGGAGTACCTAGTAGGCTCCCATAGTATGAGGATCTATGTCTCTCCGACAACGGTGGGTTTGGGTTATACCCATCGGTGTACATGGTCAATGAAAGTTATGCTAACTTCCTGGGTCAGTTGCAGTTATGCCGACCCCTCAACGATGATTTCCAGATGCCCGTAGGACAAAACTAGAGGCTGCGCATGCGCATTGGGAGGGCTTCCCCCAAAAAAATAAGTCAAGGTCACTAGTATATAAATAGTTGGGACTTTAGCTGCCGTCCCTGTAAATTCCTTCTGCGAGCCCGTCATGAATTCCATTTGACTGGCGTTGTTTACGGGACCGTTCCTAAAAGGACGATTGGGTTTGTGGTCCTGGGCCGGGAAACGCCCTCGCACAGAAAGACGCCGGTGTGATTGACAGCGGCACCCACCCCAACGCGAATGAAGATGCACGGCTCGCCATTGGCTCGACGGTTGCTAGTTGTTATGATGAAGCCTGGCGCCTACCGGCTGTCACTGAGTCTCGCACGCCCATCGACCAATCGCGGAGGAGCAGAATCCGGACTGAATGAATCCGTAATGATGCGCCGCGGCCTTCCTCGGCCTGAGGTGAGGCGGCTCCGCCTAGTAAGTCAGTAGTGAGCCGCTGATTTGTGATTAACACACGACCATAGATTCTCATGAGTCCCTGTACAGTGATGAGGAAGCATACGTCAGTACACTGTGTAGGCCACAATGGCAGTGATATTGGACAGTATACTGAAATGGTAATGACCAATGATGTGGAATTATATGCGAGGCCCAGATAACAGACATATATATATATATATATATATATATATATATATATATATATATATATATATATATATATATATATATATATATATATATATATATATATATATATATGCTTGTCAGCGCAGCGAATCGAGGGAGACAACCAGTCTGTGTCCAAAACGCCAAGAGACCAAAACCCAGACCCAACAAAGGTGACAATCTAACATCGTCTGCTGAGTGTGCGGTTGGCGCGATCGTCTTGTGGCTTGTCAGTGCTGGGTGGGTAGTTCAGGTGGTAGACCGTTCGACTCACTCGACAGAAAGGTCGTGGGTTCGAAACCAGATCAGGTAACAATTTTGTTGAGACTTTTTCCGGTGCCCAATCTTTTGACATCACCTACGCGGTGGACAAAAGACGTTGTTACGTCTTAGACGTTCACCATTTTCATACTTTTCATTTTGATGTCGCCCCTGGTGTTTGGACTTGCGGTCAGGCGGGTTTTGCTTGGACTCTGGGTATTAGTGAAGTTCCGTTTGCAACCGACGACACGCAAGAACGAACAAGAGCGAAATCACGGCGGACAGACAACACTCCAAACATGCCTCTTGGAGATGTTTGGAGTGTTGTCTAAGCTTTCGCTCTGGTTCCTTGTTGGTAGTCGTTTCGTTTCAAACGGGACCTCACTAATGAAGGGATTGACGGCGAGTTTTTCAGGCTGCGATGTATTGTCGCTCTAAACTGATTTGCCGCGCAGTGCTTGTGGAGTTTTGTGCCTGTGTAGTGGTTTTTTATTTCAATATGTATGACCCCATTCATTGACATGGCGACTAAATCTGAGCAGGATCGCGAACTTTTGGGACGCCAATTCAACAACCCAAACTCGTGTTTCCACTTGAGTGGAGCCACTGATGGCCCTCATCTTTTGCAGAGAGAACGTGAATAAACTTGGAGAGAAGGCCGCATAGACCCTCACAAGGCGTAATCGTGATGGCCCTCCTCTTTTGCAGAGAGAACGTGAATAAACTTGGAGAGAAGGCATAGACCCTCACAAGTGTTACGATTGTGGTTGTGTTATCCTGTGAGAGCGTACATGTGTTATTCGTAGGTAACGATCTGATGTTTATTTGAGCTTTCACGGTTACGATTCACGTGCCTTTTTAGTAAGTTTTTCTTTTGTTCGTGAGTAGAGCCGTTTTCGTTTTGTTAAGTTTAGTCCGGAGCGTGCTAGAAGGGTCGCACTGTCTAGTGGCCTCGTAAGTGTCACGTCGGTTAGTCAGTTGACATCGCAACACTTCGCTACATTTTCGCTACTTTTGTTTTCCTGTGCGCGTGTATTGAGTGAGCAGCCCTTATTGTTTTGGGAATGTTCTCGTACCTTTTTGAGCTACCAGGTGATAGGGATACCATACTTTTATGCGACTTAATTATACGCTAGAATTTAGAGCTGAAGTGAGCAGCCGTGTTTTTGTAGCCCGTTATAGTATTGTTTCTGGAAAGTTTATGTTAATGCGTTTCGGCTGCGTGTTTCGTTCTGATTGGTCGCGTTGTATGATTTGCATAGACGGTTCTAGAATTTCATAGTATTATATAAGGAGGGCGCTGGGAAAGCGTGTTAGTACATTGTCTTGCTTTGTCAGTTGTAGAGACACGTAGTTTTTGCGAGAGACGCTGTGTATGAGAAACTTTGTGTCGCAGTTAAGACATAGCAGAAGAGACTTTGTATTCAGTAGTTTGTGCATTTGAAAAAGCATTATATTGTGGATATCGCATCGCTGAATTAAATTTTGTTGGAACTGTTACTCCAGTATTGTCTACATCCTTAAGCCACGGGTGACGGATTGCAGCTGAACGAGGTTTACTTTAAAGAACTCTACGTGTGTGTGCGTCTGGTGTGTTTATCATACTTCGACTACAACTCCACCACGTAACAACAAGGCGTAATCGTGATGGCCCTCCTCTTTTGCAGAGAGAACGTGAATAAACTTGGAGAGAAGGCATAGACCCTCACAAGGCGTAATCGTGATGGCCCTCCTCTTTTGCAGAGAGAACGTGAATAAACTTGGAGAGAAGGCATAGACCCTCACAAGGCGTAATCGTGATGGCCCTTCTCTTTTGCAGAGAGAACGTGGAAAACCCCTTCCTTTCAACGTCACAACAAAGAGAGAAACATCACTGCCTCTGTATCTAAGTCTGAAAGTCCATGCATAGACAAGAAAGAAAGAGCTGGTCGACACACTGTCTTCTCTAGGGCTAGGAATTTCATACTAATGTGTGTTGTCTATTTCATCACAGATTGCAAACTCTGTCATCAAAAGATTCGAACAGGACGGTGTTGTTGTCCCTATAAATAAGAAAGGATCACGATCAGAAAGGATCAGATCAGATCCTGCAGTTCGCGTTCTACAAAAATCAACTAGTCTGTCTGACTGTCTGTCTGACTAGTCTGTCTGTGGGGTGTAGGGGGCTCTGGATAGAGGTAGCACTTTTGCTGTTCGGCAGCTGCGTCCTACATAGGACGGACGGGCATCACTGGTCCTCATCCATCTCCTTAATCTCTCACGTGCTGGCTCCAAGCGCCACACCCTGGCAAACCACCTCAGCTGGTGGGCTAAACCACGTGAGGGGGTGGTGTTCACATTGCACCACTAGGCGGATGAGCTGTTTCTGACAGCCAACGGCTAGAGGACGGCGGAGGAGATCAGGTTGGATCCAACGGCCAAATGTGGGGGAGTAAACCCTTCAAATCAGGAGTGGAGCCCCGAAGGCAGACAGCTGCCTGTATTTACGCACTGTTCTGGCAGCTCCTGCAGCCAAACTGGTGCCAAACGCACTGCTTTGCATTCCTTTGGATACATCAGCGAGGCCGAGAGGGGGATCTTGACGACTGGGCATCCCAGGATCTCCATACACTTCGCCCAGGCTTGCGCCCTGGAGAGGTCACTCCAGTGACTGACCCAGCAAGCACATATATCATACACAACAAAAATTGTCTTGCCACCGCAGATGCTGCTCACACTCACTCGCTTGTGTGTGCGTGTGTGTGTGCGCGCGCGTGTGTGTGTGTGTAGGTGTGTGCGTGCGTGTGTGTGTGCGTGCGTGTAGTTGTGTGTGTGTGTGTGTGTGTGTGTGTGTGTGTGTGTTGTAGTATATTAGTTTTGTATAAGTAGACATTAATATTGGATTTGTATAATTAGACATTAGGAACTTCCGGCAACGTTGTTATACAGCCGGCCATGCTAGCAAGACGTGTTCCAACCGGGCGGAATTATTCCCGGACAAGTTGAACGTTACCCTCTGTGTTTGACGTGTATTTATATATATGTGTTGTGCTGTGAGCATGGACAAACACTACAATGGCGACGAGGATGGCCGTACGAGGAGCCGAAACAAGAGAAACTGAACCGGCCGCGTGCGTACCCGTGTGAGAACCCCGTAGCCTCGCGGCGTGCCCGAAAAAGACAAGATGGCGTTTCTACCCTGTGTTGCCACTTTCGACCCCACTACTGACCCTTCGTCTACCACAGCGAGATGGAGACGTTGGAGAAAAAGCTTCGAGCTGTACCTTGCCGCAAGGGGTGATGTGAAAGCAGAACAGAAAAAGCCGCTACTACTACATTGTGCAGGCCAAGAGGTACAAGCCATTTTCGACACTCTTAATACCGGTGACACCTACGACCAAGCTGTGGAAGCCCTGGATAAGTACTTTCAACCACAAGTCAATGAAACGTTTGAAAGGCATCAATTTCGTCAGATGTGCCAAAAAGACGAATCGTCCGTTTCCTTCATTACAAGACTTAAACAGAAAGCTGTCAATTGTAACTTTGGTGACAAAGTGGACGAAAACATTCGTGATCAATTTATCGATAAGTGCAGTGACCGCAGATTGCGAGGAAAACTACTGGAGCAGAAAGACTTAACATTAGACAAACTGATCACTGTTGCGCAAGCCCACGAAGCAGCAAAACTACAAGTCAAAGAGATGGAAGGAATTCAAGGGACTGACCTGGCAGCGGCAGTATCAACAGACAACCATGGAAGAAAAAGCAAGGCAACAAACCACACAAGAATCAGGGTCCAGTGAGTGCAAATAACGGGCAGGGTAAGAGCAGTCAAAAGTGCTTTCGTTGCGGGAAAGGAGGACATTTTGCCAAAGACTCGGTATGCCCATCGAAAGGAAAGAAATGTACTAAATGTGGAAAAAACAATCACTTTGCTGTGGTGTGCAAGACAAAAACTTGTCTAAACAATGTACGTGAGCATGATGATGATGATGATGTTGTGTTCGTTGTAAAGCATGCACAAACAAACATAAGCACTAAAGGAGGGGTAGGCTTAGACATGCTTATTGATTCTGGTGCAAGTTGTAACATAATAGATAATCAGAAATACAACAAGATGAGAGCACAGAACATGAAGCACACGATGCAAAAAGGCCAAAGAACCAAAAACTTGTTTGCTTATGGACAGGATAAACCACTCACAGTAGTACATACGTTTCTAGCTGATGTTCAAATTCAGGGAGTTTCAAAGCGTTGCACAGAAGAGTTCATAGTCATTAAAGAAAAGGGAGCAGTTCCTCTCCTGGGGAAAACAACTGCAGAAAAGATGGGTGTTCTTAAGGTAGGAGTACCTACATCAGAAACAGTGCGGTCTGTCTTTGATAAACCAGAAGACAAATTTCCAAAGTTGTTCTCGGGGCTAGGGAAGCTAAAAGACACGCAAATACACCTTCATCAGAAGAATGACATAAAACCGGTAGTACAATCCGCACGAAGAATTCCGTTCAGCTTGAGAGAAAAAGTCGAAGAGAAAATAAAAGAGCTAGAAAAGCTGGATATAATCGAAAGAGCATCGGGACCTACTACTTTCGTGAGTCCGATAGTGGTTGTGCCAAAACCAAACGGTGAAATTCCGTTATGCGTTGATATGCGACAAGCAAATGAGGCGATCGAACGGGAGAGATTCCCAATACCTACCATAGAGGAAACACTAACAGAGATGAATGGAAGTAAGGTGTTCACAAAACTAGATCTTAAATGGGGATTTCATCAACTAGAGTTGTCTGAAGAGTCGCGATCAATAACGACATTTGCAACACACGTCGGGTTGTTCCGGTATAAACGTCTCATGTTCGGTGTTACGTCAGCACCTGAAATTTACCAATACACAATTCAGAACGTGTTGCGCGATTGCCCTGGTCAGAGGAATTTGTCAGATGACATAATCGTATATGGAGAAACAGTTGAAGAACACGACAGACGTTTGGAAAAGGTCATGAAAACATTGGAAGAAAGTGGTATGACACTGAACGCACAAAAGTGTGTGTACAGAATGAATGAGATCCAATTCATGGGTTTCCTGCTCTCAGAAAAAGGGATCGGCCCTGCAGTTGCTAAAGTCGAGGCAGTGAAAAATGCTCAAAAGCCACAAAATGCCTCAGAAGTACGCAGTTTTCTGGGATTAGTAAACTTCAATGGGAAGTTTATTTGCGACTTGGCAACAAAATCAGAACCACTGGCTGGATTGACTAGAAAAGGTGTTCCATTCAAATGGGGTGAAGAAAAAGAAAAAGCTTTCAGTCAGCTAAAAGAAGATCTGTCAAATGCAAAGACTCTGGGTTACTTTGATCCAAAAGCTGAAGAAACTCGGATTATAGCAGATGCAAGTCCAGTCGGTCTAGGCGCAGTCTTGATTCAGACTCAGAAAGGCACGAAGCGTGCAATCTACTATGCCAGTAGAAGTCAGTCTCACAGAGACAGAAAAGCGTTACTCACAAACGGAGAAAGAGGCGCTTGCACTTGTGTGGGCGTGTGAACGGTTCCATCAGTATGTATATGGCATTGAGTTTGTTCTAGAAACAGATCACCGTCCGTTACAAGTCATTTATGGCAAACGTTCAAAACCGTCCGCAAGAATCGAACGTTGGGTTCTCAGACTGCAAAGTTACAATTTTAGTGTAGAATATAAACCAGGCAAGCAAAACCTTGCTGACTCATTGTCACGTCTCTTGCCAAAACATCAACCTGGAAAACAGGCCCGAAACGTAGCTGAAGAATACATTTGCTTTGTAGCCAAATCGTCTGTCCCAAACAAAATGAGCTGTGATGAAATAGAAAAGGAATCAGCAAAAGATAAAGAGCTCACAGATCTCAGAAAGTCCATACTTCAAAATGATTTCAATACATGTCCAAAAGAATTCAAAATTCTCAAAGATGAGTTAGCAGTTGTAGGCAATCTTGTCGTCAGGGGAACAAGGTTAGTGATACCTGCTAATCAAAGGACGCGAGTGATTGATCTAGGTCACGAGGGGCATCAGGGAATAGTAAAAACAAAGCAACGGTTGCGTACCAAAGTGTGGTGGCCCAGTATGGATAGGGACATAGAGAAACGTGTCCGAACATGTCACCAATGCCAGATCGTAGGTCAGAAATCAGCTCAGAACCCCATGACAAGGTCAAAATTTCCAGAAGGACCGTGGGAAGATTTAGCAGTAGATATTCTCGGTCCATTGCCGAATGGCGAGTCGCTGCTTGTTTGTGTTGATTACTACAGTCGCTATTTTGAAGTTAGAGTGATGAAGTCTACAACCTCTGCTAAAGTTGTCGAGGCGCTCGATGATTTCTTTACCACACATGGTCTGCCAAAATCTGTGCGTACAGACAATGGTCCTCAATTCATTTCACTAGAATTTAAAGAGTTCATGACAACAAATGGAATTGAACACAGGCATACCACACCGTTGTGGCCGCAAGCCAATGGCGAAGTAGAAAGACAAAACAGAACCTTGCTGAAAAGCATGAAGATCGCACAGCTCGAAAAGAAACAATTGAAAAAAGAGCTGAATACTTTCCTTCTCGCGTACAGAACAACTCCCCATTGTACCACTGGAGTTAGTCCTGCTGAACTCATGTTCAACAGAAAATTACGCAGCAAACTTCCTGATCTTGAACAACCCGTAACACACTATAGGCAAGATGAAGAAATAAGAGATCGAGAACAGCTTAAGAAGCAAACAGGCAAAGAATATGCAGATACTCAAAGACGATCAGAATATAGTGAAGTTGAGGTTGGTAGCGAAGTTTTGCTACAGAAAAGAAAAACTGATAAGTTGTCACCTACATTTGAGCCTGAACCATTCAAAGTGATTGACAAAACAAACACAGAAGTCACAGTTCAGTCACCAGAAGGTGCGACATATAGGCGCAACATTTCACACACTAAACCATACCTGAGACGAGAGCCAGAAAAGAGATGGATACAGGTCAAACAGACAAACAAATAAAGGAGAAAGAAGACATACAAAAAAATCTCCCGGAGCACTGCCCTAACACAGAAAATACAAATAAGAATGACGTAAGAACGTCTGAAAGGGTGAGAAAAATGCCAGAAAAATACAAAGACTTTGTTCTCGCAGATGGGAACAAATGAGATGTGCTAGTGTTATCATGTGTATGTTTATAACATTCTAACAAGAATGTTGGATTTTTGAGACATTTATTTGTGTTTTTTGGGGGGACTGCATAGGGAATGCCATTCGAAAAAAAAAATGATGATTTTTGAATTTTTATGTGTTTATTTGTGTTAATAATTAAGTGATGTATTGCATTGAATATGTGCTTTGAATGATTATTGTTTATTGAAACAAATAAATAGATAAATATGGTGTATTTGAAGAAAAAAAGGGAGGAAGGATATATGAGATTTTGTATTTGAAAAAAGGAAGGGATGTAGTATATTAGTTTTGTATAAGTAGACATTAATATTGGATTTGTATAATTAGACATTAGGAACTTCCGGCAACGTTGTTATACAGCCGGCCATGCTAGCAAGACGTGTTCCAACCGGGCGGAATTATTCCCGGACAAGTTGAACGTTACCCTCTGTGTTTGACGTTTATTTATATATATGTGTTGTGCTGTGAGCATGGACAAACACTACATGTGTGTGTGTGTGTGTGTGTGTGTGTAGCGACGGGCCTCCAGGTGCAGCTTTGACCGAGTTTTATGTTGCCTAGATCCACACACGCACGCACACACACACACGCACGCACACACACACACACACACACACACACAGTCAGTAGAAGAGCGGCTCCGCACATTTTTAGCATTTTGCAACATAATTACTTAATTAGTGACTTTAGAACAACGACAGGGTGATTCAGCTCATCATGCCGATCAGTTCGGTAGCTTTTCGTGCCATTTGCGGTACCTTTTACTGGACTTTTCAAAACTTCATGGCACGCAAAGCACAGAGGAAGGCAGCCCTACGTTACGGCAGTGTCAGTGTCAGCGGACCGGTGGCAATCATACTTGTGTTTTTGGTCGGCTTTCTGCTCCGGTGCGGCGATGTCGAAGCGAACCCAGGCCCACCGAAGCGACAGACTCTTTTGACATGCCAGGGGAACCAAGACAACCAGTCGCCCGAGGGTGAGACAAACGCAGTGTCTGAGCCGACTATTGCGGATGTGTTTAAAATGTTGAATGTGATGGACAAAAAGATGGACAGTATGAAAGCTACAATGCAGGAGCAGATGGACAAAATTCAAAGTGACTTTACTGCGGTGATGAAAGAAAACAAAGAGTTGAAGGAGAAAGTTACGAAGCTGGAGGATAAGCTGGATGATTTGGAGGGGCGGAGCAGACGCAAGAATCTGATCTTTCACGGAATCCCCCACCCCCAGGGGCGCTCAGAGACTTGGGCGGACTGTGAGAAAGCTGTCAAGTCAATGTTGAAGGACGAGATGGGCATAGAGCAGGAGATCGAGGTGGAGCGTGCCCATCGTCTGAAGGGGGGCAAGGCGCCCCACCCCATCATCGTGTGCTTCAACAAGTACAAAGACAAGGAGCGGATTCTGTTTGAGCGCAGAACGCTGAAGGAGAAGAGGTCCCGGGTCTACATCTCTGAGGACTTCACCCCTCGGGTGAGGGACGTGCGCCGCAAACTGCTACCCTTCCTCAAGGAGGCCAAGCAGGCGGGGAAGAAGGCCTTCCTCCGCTTCGACTCCCTCGTTGTTGAGGGAAAGACCCACGCATACGACGCTGCTACCCAGAGGCCAGTGGAGCGCAGGGGGCAGAAATGAGGGGCAGGCCGGCATGTTGACCCAGCAACCAGGAGAAGACAGCCCGTCCCTCATTCAGACCCCCATGGCCCTCACCATGTGTCTTCAAAGGACGACTTACCTGCACACACACACACTCAAGTGCCCACACTCAAACCCACACCAGCACACTGTGATGATGAAAGTGGTAGTGGTGAAAGTGGTAGCTCTGTGTTTCGCATCATGGCATGGAATATCCAAGGTCTTGTAAATAAGCTGAAAAGTGTTTCTTTTAGGCAGTTCTGTGAAAAGTGTCAAATTTTTGCATTTTCAGAGATCTGGTCGTGTAAGCAAAATGTTATAGAGGATACCTTTCCAAAGTATCAGGTGTTTTTTTCACCACGTACACAAAAGTTGAAAGGGGGCGTGGCCGTGTGTGTACATAAATCTATAGCCTGTCATGTGTTGCGTTTAATGCAGGCAGCTGAGGATATTGTGTTTCTAAAGATCGGTAAGTCTGTTTTGAACTCTGCATCTGATGTTCTGGCAGCATTTGTGTATGTGGCTCCAGAGCGTTCTGTTGTATATGGTGAAGATAACGTTGATGGTTTTGAAGTGTTAGAAAACTACATGGCTCAAGTGTTACGTGCTCATCCTGAGCTGCCTTGGCTATTATGTGGCGATTTTAACGCCCGCACCGCCGGTCTGTCTGATACTGATTTTATTGATGATAATACACACGTGCAGCCTTTACAGGAATTAACAGATCTGCTAGAGGATATACCACAAAGCCCACGGAGGTCAAAAGATATTGGCGTAAACAGTTTTGGACGGAAACTGATAGAACTATGTCAAGAGTACTGTTTGTTTATTGTCAATGGCAGAACGAAAGGTGACAGTGAGGGAGAAATTACGTGCATGGCCAACAGAGGCAAAAGTGTGGTGGACTACTGTATTTGCTCTCAATCCGTGTTTGACCTAGTGACCGATATGTTTGTTGCAGACAGGTGCGAGTCAGACCATTTCCCCATTGTAACCACGTTTACTTCTATTCAGTCTGTTTATTCATGTGATGATGATGATTTAAATGATGATATAATACTAGAGGAAGGGGTTAAATTTGTTTGGAAAGAAAACTACGCTGAGGCCTTTTGGGCATACATTGAAGATAATCAGGAGACTCAATTTCAACACTTTTTGTCAGCGCTTGACTCGAGTGTAGAAGAAGGGTCGGCCTGTTTTGTAGCATTCATTCAGAAGGCGGCTGACAAAATGAGGTCAGGTAAGAAGGTAGGTGGTGAATCCCGTGCACAGCCGCCGTGGTGGGACTCGGACTGCGAGTTAGCAAAACAAAACAAGTACATACAGTTGAAGCAGTTCAGACACACAAACACACATGACGACTTAGGGAAGTATCTTGACATGAAGAAAGAATTTAAGAAGTTGTGTAAACAAAACAAGTAGAGTACAACGCACGGGTTTTGAATGAGCTCAACGATGCATGTAACGATGCAAATTCAAGAACATTTTGGCAAAAAATAAAGTCTCTGACTGGCGTTAAGAAGTTGTGTTCTGATGTTATTTCACCACGCGTGTGGTGTGATTATTTTCATAATTTGCTAAATGTGGATCAGAATGTTGATGATTCAGGTTTCAGCAGACAGGCCGAGGGTGTTTTGAATGACCATATATTATTATCTGATGATTGTGATGGTTGTCACAATGCAAAATTTGACGAGGAAATCACGCAGGATGAAATTCGCAGTGCTATTAATAGCATGAAAAAAGGGAAAGCATCAGGCCCTGATGGCTTGCCCACTGACCTTTTTCATCATGCAGGTGAGATCCTTGTGAAATTTTTGCATCCTTTGTTCAATCGTGTGTTTCAAAGTGCGGAATACCCTGAAAGCTGGACCATGGCTGTGATATTTCCACTACACAAAAAGGGTAGCCCTAGAAATGTTGACAACTACAGATGAATTTCTCTTTTGAACGTTATCAGTAAGTTGTACAGTTTTGTCATTAACAACAGGTTGATTCGTTTTTGTGAAGAGAATGATTGTATTCCTGAGGCTCAAGCTGGCTTCCGTAAAGGGTACAGTACTATAGACAACATGTTTTGTTTACAGGCACTAGTGCAAAAGTATCTTAGCAAGCAGGGTGGCCGTTTTACACCATGTACGTAGACTTTTCTAAAGCTTACGACAGTGTGCACAGGACAAAACTGTTGTATCTCTTGTTACGTAAAGGAGTTCATGGTAAGTTGCTTCAGACACTGGAGAGTATGTACAAACATGTAAAAGCTGCTGTAAGGGTTGGAACCAAAGTTACCGACTACTTTGATTGCATGTCAGGGGTGCGACAAGGTTGTGTGTTGAGCCCACTGCTGTTTTCTATCTTTCTTTCAGAATTTGAGACAGAAATATCATCGTGCGGTGCACGTGGCATTGATATTTTTGCGGACCCATTGGGTATTTTCCTTCTTATGTATGCTGATGATATAGCCATTGTCTCTGACTCTGTAGCAGATCTCCAAAAGAAAATAAATCGTTTAGAAAAATACTGTAAAAAATGGGGTCTCACTGTGAACATGGACAAGACAAAAGTGGTAGTCTTCAAAAATGGAGGTTTTGTGAAAAATTGTGAAAAATGGTTTTATGCTGACAAGCAGATTCAAGTCGAGTCCAGTTATACTTACCTTGGTGTGATATTTTCCTCTACTCTGAACTGGGCTAGATGTGTAGAAAACTTAGCTGGAAAAGCCAGGAGAGCAGTTGCAGGCATCAAAAGACTATACTTCAAATTACAAAACGTGCCAGCTGACACTGTTTTTCACATTTTTGATGTCAAGATTAAGCCCATTGTGCTATATGGGTCAGAGGTTTGGGGTTTCCAGGGGCATGATGTAATTGAGCAGGTTAATATAAAGGTTTGTAAAATGGTCCTTGGTGTTGGAAGAGATGTAAAAAACAATATTGCGCTGGGTGAGTGTGGACGATTTCCTATGTATATTGATGCCTATGTTCGAATGATGAAGTATTGGTGCAGACTTCTTACCATGTCAGAAAACAGATACCCAAGACAGTGTTACACGATGTTATGTATGCATGATGCCTCATGTAGATCAAACTGGGCTACGCAAATAAAGACTCTGTTGTGTATGCACGGGTTTGGGTATGTGTGGGAAATGCAGTCAGTTGGAAACACTCCTCTGTTCATTCAGATATTCAAAGATCGGCTGATGGATTGTTTCCGACAGGACTGGCATGCATCCCTTACATCAAACACAGAATACTGCCATTACCACCCAGAAATACTTAGAACAAGTTACATAGGGCAGCTGACTTCTTGTGAACTCAGGCGGGCAATTTGTTTACTTAGATGTAACCGTTTACCTTTAAACGGAGTATCCAGATTTGGAAAACCCATCACTAATCCAGAATGTATTTCATGTGATTGGCATAAGGCTGAAGATTTGTGTCATTTTCTTTTCGAGTGTCCAAAATATTCCCCTTTACGTAAAAAGTACATTCCACTGTTTTACTACAGATTCCCATCCGATCTCAAAGTTCAGCTGCTGTGTGGAAACCGACATGATAAACTGGTCTTTAAAGTTGCTATGTATATTTCAGGGTGCCTTAAATTAAGGAATTAGAGGGATTTGCTTTGAACTTTTGTTGTTTTTCTTTATTTATGTGCGCTGATGTAATGCTATGTGATTGTGTTCTTTACAACCACCTTCCTGTATTTTCTGGTTGTAAATTGTATTTTGTGTTCATATGGGCCTGATGGCCTGCAAAAACTGAAATAAATTTATTATTATTATTATTATTATTATTATTATTATTATTATTACACACACACACACACACACACACACACACACACACACACACACACACACACTTGCAGTCATGTGATACGTGGATGCGCAAAAAAAAAACATATATATATGAAGTAAAAAAGACCCATCCCCCCCCCCCCCCACCATCAGAGAAAATAATAAAAATAAAATGCAAAGGAGAGAGAGAGAGAGAGAGAGAGAGAGAGAGAGAGAGAGAGAGAGAGAGAGAAATGAAATGAAATGAAATGAACTGAAACTTTATTTCTCAAGGATAAATGATTAGGTACACAGACCTGTTTTCAATCATGTCCTTGCACACGCACTCACACATCAATCTCACGCGCGTGACTAAAAGTAATAAAACTGGAAAGGCAAAACGTGAGCATAAAAATATAGTTAGCTCACTCTCACACACACACACTAAGAGCCTGATTAAACATGAACGTTAACAACTTAGTTTGAACAGCAACAGCAAACTCAACAATACAACTCAATGCGCTGGAAAAACGCCGACACAACTACACAACTATGGGCTTAATTTTCTTTCAGCTGCCAAAATAAGCGGGCTCTGAATGTGGACAAAGAAGGAGCCCCAGTAATGTCGATAGGCAACAGATTCCATAGTTTGGCTCCTGAGTAAGACAAACTAGTTTTGAATATATCGAGGCGCGGCCTTGGTATGGATAGATTGTTCCTCGTCATTTTATAAGGCGTATGAGCAGGGCTAAATAGATCTGTTAGATAACTAGGCGTTTTAGAGTGGTAGATTTTAAACATAAGTACGCCTTTATTGTACATAAGTAACTTACGCAGAGGCAGCATGTCGAGGGCTCTGAGTCGGTCGTCAGTGCTTTCTTTACTATCCGGGTGGATTAATTTGGCTGCTCTACGATGAAGAGCATTAAGTCTTGTTATGCACACATCGCTACATCCATCCCAAACTGTAGAAGCATAATCTATATGGGATTGAATATGTGCGTTATAAAATATTTTCCTTGTCGGCGTATCTGTAAAATAACGCAGTTTTGAAAAAAGATATAAATTCCTGGACACTGTTCGACATACGCTGCTGACATGAGCGTACCATGTGAGTTGGTCGTCGATAATGACGTCTAACAAGCGTTGCTCTCTAACTTGTCTAATCGGCTCAGAGTTGAGAGAAAGGCTAAGAGGGGGTGGATGTAGCTGCTGCTTCTGTCGTGTAGTTATTAGCATGCATTCTGTTTTAGACGGATTTGGTACCATATAGTTAGTGTGACACCATTTTGAAACATCAGTTAAGCCCTGTTGAAGTGAGGAATTGATTGTGGAGATATTCGCTGACGAAACGTCGAGAGTAGCATCATCAGCAAACAGACTACAGCGTACGTTTAGATCTGAAATATGCAATGGCATATCATTGATGTAAATGGAAAATAGGAGGGGCCCTAATATTGAGCCCTGAGGCACGCCATGCTTTAGTATGCCTTCAGCGGAACGTTTTCCGTTAACAAACAGATACTGACGTCTACCGTGCAGGTAGGATTTGAAAAAGTCCAAGGATGTTTTGTTTAAGTGATACAGTGATAGCTTTAGTATCAACATATCATGATTTACTAGATCAAAGGCTTTTGAGAAATCTAGAAATACAGCACCGGTCATTTCAGCTTTGTTCATGGACGTAAGCCAACCTCAACCCACACACTTTCAACAGAGTCTGATTCCAGGTCTGTTCTTCTGCGTGTAAAGTGCGCAACAGAGTCATGTATATAAACAGCTAATCCTGTTTGCTGAGGACGTACAGGATCGCGCCGGATTACTGAAAACCCCAGTATCGAAATAGATGCGTAAACGTGACTCTGTAATTCCAAAAATATGAAAGGGGGTGGGCTGAGAGAGGAGAACACACAAATCAGGAATCTTGTTTAACAAGTGATAAATATTTAAATGACCCAAATGTAAATTGTGAAATGTTGAACTATTTGACATGTTAAAAGAAATAAAATTACAAATGCAAGTAGAGTACAATTAAAACTATACTGAGCACAATGATCGTGCTGTCAGGACTTCCAGTACTGTCGTGCCTCAAATTAATGTGTCCCTTAGGGTCACTACCTAGATAGTGGCTGACGGTAATCGCAAACACGTCACAGTCAGTCAGCAAAAGCATACCCACAGTGCTTCACATCTAAGTTTAGGAGAGGGAGAGGGAGAGAGAGAGAGAGAGAGAGAGAGAGAGAGAGAGAGAGAGAGAGAGAGAGAGAGAGAGAGAGAGAGAGAGATAGAATGACAATGATCCTTTATTTGACAACGGTAAAAGTTTTGGTAATAACAACCATTTTTCGAACTTGCCGTTGCTAATCTACTGATTACAGAGTTACTATCGTACTAATTGTTTTCTACTACTAAGAAGGAAAAAAAATGACATGACACAGCACAAGCCAAGAATTTAAAAAAAAAGTAAAAAAGTAAAAATAATGTTGGGGGGAAGTTACATAGGAATTACCAACTTTACTGGTCGGGCATAGTGACATGTTGTGAGGTTTAATTAAAATAATATAATAAGAATACACACAACCTAATATGCATACATAACGCATGCACATTTAAGCACGCCACTCTCTATCTCTAATATACACGTGCGCACACGCACACACGCACAACGCACACACGTGCACACACACGCTTACACGGCTTAAGTTAGTCAGTCATATGAGTAGCTGGCTACATACAAGCTGTACCGAATAAATATGAGTCATCAGTCGAAACCTGTGATACACGCAATTAATGATCTAATGAAAAATAGTATTTTCAATTTGTGCACAGTCACGAGGATGCTGCTGACAAAAATAAGTACTTGATGAGACTGACTTTAACCAAGGAGAAAGTAGCTGATGTCGTGACGTTTCTAGGCAAGGCATTCCAAAGACTAGAGCCAGAGAACGTCATACTCGTTTTATAGAGATCAATTCTAGGTCACGGCACAATAAGGGATTTTCTTGATCTGGAGTATGTTGGGACGGTAAATAGCGATGTGATATATTGGGGTAGCTTATCGTTTAATGCCTTGAACATAACCATACTCATCAACAAATGCAGGACAAGACCACGAGGCTTGCTGACATCTCGTCCCAAGTGGGCCTCACCATTCACAAACAGAAAACAAAGACAATGAGGCTGAACGCAACCAGGGAAGAACCAGTCTTGCTTGCTGGCACCCCGTTGGAGGAGGTGGAGTCCTTCACCTATCTCGGGAGCATCATAGACAAAAAAGGCGGCACTGATGCAGATGTCAGAGCACGAATCGGTAAAGCCAGAGCAGCCTTTCTCCAGTTGAAAAAGGTGTGGAGTTCCAGAGAGCTGTCACAACACACCAAAGTCCGGATTTTCAACTCCAATGTAAAAGCAGTTCTCCTATATGGAGCTCTCTTGGCTTGACTTCGCGAACGAAGATTCTATAGGGCTTGCCCACGTCGTCTGCAGGCATTTTCGTGGCTGCGGAGGCCAATCCGGGACAGGCATGTTCGACCGCAGTGGCTGCAGGGGAAGGTCTGGTCAGGGTTCTGAGTTACGAAAACTCTGTTTTTTCTTCTAAGCCGCTTGTCCTTAAGGTTAGCTCTGCGAGAGTCCTCAAAGGAGACGGCTGCCTTGTGAATGGTGGAGCGCCAGGTGTCACGGTCCACAGCAAGCGAAGACCACTGGCGGTGGTCGATTTGGCAGGCACTAAGCGACTTCTTGAGACCGTCTTTGTATCTCTTCTTTGGTGCCCCTCTGTCTCGTTGTCCAGTGGCGAGCTCGCCGAACAGAGTGATCTTGGGTAGGCGATGATCCTCCATCCTGGAGACGTGCCCCGCCCAGCGAAGCTGTGTCCGCAGCAGCAAAGCCTCGATGCTCACAGTTTCCGCCTGTTCAAGGACCTCGACGTTGGTGACATAGTCACTCCAGTGAATGCTGAGGATGGTACGCAGGCAGCGCTGGTGAAAGCGTTCGAGGAGTCGTAGTTGGCTGCGGTAGAGGGCCTAGGACTCGGAACCGTACAGCAGGGTGGTGAGGACCACAGCTCTGTACACGCTGATCTTGGTGCCTTTTTTCAGCTGTTGATTGTGCCACACCCGCTCGAATAGTCGCCCGAAAGCACTGTTCGCTTTTGCCAGCCTGTTGTCCAGCTCCTTGTCCAGCTTGGCGTCTGACGTGATGATGCAGCCAAGGTAGGTAAACTGGTGTACAGACTTCAGTTCGGACTCGCCGATAGTGATGTGGGGAGGGCGATGCTCTTCCTTGGGTGCCGGCTGATGAAGGACCTCTGTCTTTTTCAGACTGACCTCAAGTCCAAAGAGCTGGGCAGCATCTGCGAAGCAGGACGTAATGCGCTGCAAGGCTCTCTCTGTGTGTGCAACGAGGGCAGCGTCATCAGCGAAGAGCAGCTCATGAATCAGTTGGTCTAGGGTTTTCGTGTGGGCCTGCAGTCGTCTGAGGTTGAACAGGCTGCCATCGAGACGATACCTGATGTACACTGCGTCGTCATCGTCGAGGTCCACTGTGGCCTGCTTCAACATCATGCTGAAGAAGATGGTGAAGAGGGTCGGTGCCAGCACGCAGCATTGCTTCACGCCGTTTCGAATGGGGAATGGTTCTGAGAGGTCATTGTTTAGTCTGACCTGGCCTTGCTGGTCCTCGTGGAGCTGGACGATCATGTTGAGGAACTTTGGGGGACAACCTAGTCGCTCCAGGATCTGCCACATACCTTGCCTGCTCACAGTGTCAAACGCTTTTGTTAGGTCGACAAACGTTACGTACAGCCCTTTGTTCTGCTCGCGGCACTTCTCCTGAAGCTGTCTCAGCACAAAGACCATGTCGGTGGTACTCCTGTTGGCTCTGAAGCCACACTGGCCCTCTGGGAGGTGGTCTTCAGCGATGGCAGGTACCAGCCGATTCAGGAGCAACCTTGCGAGAATTTTCCCGGCAATGGACAGCAGGGTAATTCCACGATAATTAGAGCAGGCAGACTTCTCTCCTTTGTTCTTGTACAGGGTGATGATGACTGCATCACGGAGATCCTTTGGTAGTGTTCCTTTTTCCCAGCAGCAGAGAAAGAGGTCGTGGAGCTTGTTGTGCAGTGCTGGGCCTCCATGTTTCCAGATCTCTGGCGGGATTCCGTCAATACCTGCTGCTTTGCCACTCTTGAGCTGGTGGATGGCTGTGAGGGTCTCTTCGGCGGTGGGCGGTTCGTCCAATTCAACCTTTAGTGGAAGGTGTGGGATTTGGAGGATGACTGTTTCTTGAATAGTGCGTTCAGCGCCGAAGAGGTCCTGAAAGTATTCCGACCAGCGGTTCAAGATGGAGGTATTATCTGTGAGGAGTGCCTGTCCATCAGCGCTTCGCAGGGGACTTTTACCAGGTGTCTAGGGCCATACACTGCTTTCAGTGCTTCGTAGAAGCCCCTGTAGTCACCGTTGTCAGCGCAGAGCTGGGTCCTCTGTGCGAGTCTGGACCACCACTCGTTTTGGAGCTCTCTAAGCTTGAGCTGGAGACTGCTGCAGATGAGGCGGAAGGCAGACTTCTTCACAGGGCAGGAAGGCCGGGCTAGGTGGGCCTGGTGGGCGGCTCTTTTTTTTGCTAGAAGTTCCTGGATCTCTACGTCGTTTTCGTCAAACCAGTCTTTGTTCCTCTTTCTAGCAAAGCCCAAGACTTCCACAGAGGATTTTACAATAGCAGTTTTCAGTTGTTCCCAGAGTGTTTCAGGAGAGGAGTCTGCTGGATCAACTGTGTCTTTGAGCATGCGCTGTAAATCGGCCTGAAGGGCAGCTTTCTTGTCGTCACGCTGAAGGCTGGCAACATCAAGCTTTTTCTTGGGAGGGCCCCCTTTCTTGGGTTTCAGCTTGAGGCGGAGCCTGAGTTTGCAGCGAACAAGGCGGTGGTCAGTGTGGCACTCTGCGCTGGGCATCACTCTTGTGAGGAGGACGTCACTGCGGTCCCTCTGACGCACTAGGACATAGTCGATAAGGTGCCAGTGCTTGGAGCGAGGATGCATCCAGGTGGTCTTTCGACTGTCCTTTTGCTGGAAAGTAGTGTTGGTGATGACAAGTTGCTGCTCTGCACAGAGCTCCAACAGTAGGCGACCATTGTCATTGCAGTTCCCAACGCCATGCTTGCCGAGGACTCCTTTCCAGGCTTCAGAGTCTTGGCCCACTCTGGCGTTGAAGTCGCCAAGGATGATGACTTTGTCGTCTGCAGGGGTGCTCTGCAGGAGGCTGCGCAGGTCAGAGTAGAACTTGTCTTTTTCTGCAGGCTCTGCCAGGAGGGTTGGGGAGTACACACTGAGAAGGGTGACGTATTGCTGGTGTCTCAGTGGGAGGCGCATGGACATGATGCGGTCGGAGTGACCCGTTGGTAGGTTTTCCAACTTAGTCGCAATGGGGGTCTTCACCATGAAGCCCACGCCTGAGAGCCGTCTTTCTGATGCAGGCCTGCCTGACCAGTAGAGGGTGTAGCCAGCGCCAAGTTCTTGGAGGCTGCCTTCCTCCGGAAGGCGTACTTCGCTGAGCGCGGCGATGTCGATGTTTAACCTCTGCAATTCATGGGCAATGAGGGCGGAGCGACGTTCAGGGCGTCCGCTGTCTGCTGTGTCGAGCATGGTTCGGATGTTCCAGCATGCTACGTTGAGTCCGGTCGTGGTCGTCATGAGAGTGGATCCATTGTTTTTTTTTCTTGTTTTCTGACCGCATGAGAAGATGCCCGTTGACCGCAGCTAGCCAACTGGGGTTACGCGGGGATGAGCTTTGGTTAGGCCACCTTTTCTAGGCCCCTCTCCGTGTGGAGCAAGCAGTGCTGTCCCTAGAGAAGGCTGCTTGGTCGTTCAGGGTGTGCCGAGTGACGTTGTCATCCCCAGGTCAACATCAGGCGACCAATATCCTGAACCGCCTGCATGCAGGTTTGAGACTGCGGCTTCCAGTGACATCTTTCACCTGCCGTTTTGCCCCTTGCCCATCGCTACAGGACTTGGAAAGTTCAGTGTCATAGTCCGTGGGCGTTTCCTAAAGCCTGCACGGTGGAGCTTTTTGGTGGAGTGCAGTGTGCGCAGTACTGGCCCCACCCTTTAAACCCTTGGTTCGTTTGCCATGGCCTAGCAAGCTGGGACGGTGGCATCGAGGTCCTCGGGTCGTAGGTTTTATATCAGACTGTCCTTGTCTTAGTCTCTGGCTCAAAAGCCTTCCCCGGAGACACGGGGGCTTTGATGTCAGGGGTTTCCTCCCTTAGCCTTTCCGCAGCCAAGCGGCCAGGCCTGCAAGGCAGCAGGGGACTCGTGGGGGCCGGGGTCGTCTATGTCCCGTGCAGATGTGAACATCTGCCCACTGCCCAGACGGTGACACCAGAGGAGAAAAATCCAACGCCGGAACCCGGTATCGAACCTCGCACCTTTGGCATTGGAGGCAGACGCCTTAACCACTGCGCCACTTCCCCGCCTTATATGGAGCAGAGACATGGAGATTGACAAAAACCACAGTCAACAGAGTACAGACCTTCATGAACAGTTGCCTTAGAAGAATTTTGAAAATCCACTGGCCAGAGAAGATCAGCAACGTCAGACTCTGGGAGAGAACAGAGCAGATAACAGCAGAGAATGAAATTGGGCGAAGAAGATGGGGATGGATCGGTCACAGTCTGAGAAAGCCAGCTTCCAGCATCACTAGGCAGGCATTGTCATGGAACCCCCAGGGAAAGAGGAAAAGAGGTAGGCCGAGAAACTCCTGGCGTCGAGACCTCCAAGCAGACATCAAGAGACTGGGAACCACCTGAAGTAGAATCGAAGGAGAAGCACAGGACAGGAGTTGCTGGAGGTCTCTCGTCGACGGCCTATACCCGGGTAGGGGTGACAGGCGTAAGTTAGTAGGATGGCGAGAGGACACTGCAGCCGCAGCCACTCTCCCATCCTCAGACTTGGACCCATCCGTATAAAGACGACAATAGCCAGGAAAACTTGAAAGGAGTTCATTGAGGCTCTGTTGGTATATGGCTGGTGGAGTACAATCCTTCTTGTGGGTGGTCAAGGCCAGCAAGATGTCAGGAACTGGTAATAGCCAGGGTGGAGTGACGTGCTGCAGAGATTCCGAAACTTTGTCCAGGTCCACTCTGGCCGCCTGCAGATGAGGTTGGACACGGAAGGAAAGTGGACGGACACCTCCCGGATGGGCATCGTAAATCTCGGCAAACGACAGGTTAAAAACACAATCATAGGCAGGATTGTCTGGATGGGCCTTCAGCTTCAGAACGTAGCTGAGCATGAGGCGGATGCGGCGGAGCCTGAGAGAAGGCTCCCCGGCCTCGGCATACAGACTAGGAACTGGAGATGTCCTGAAGGCCCCTAGACATATGCGCAGACCTTGATGGTGAATTGTGTTCAGACGCTGTAGAACAGACTTGGAAGCCGAGCCATATACCACAGAGCCGTAATCCAGTTTAGACTGAACAAGGGCCCGATACAGTCGAAGTAAGACAATGCGGTCTGCACCCCAGTCAGTACGACCAATGACACGATGAATGTCGAGGGCCTTCTGACAAAGAGGTTCTAAGGTATTTAACATGGTTGCAGAAGGTCAATCTTTTGTCAAAGATGACCCCCAAAAACATTGCCTCTTCGGCCACCTGAATTGGCACTCCAGCAATGCTCAGGCTAGGTTTTGGAAAAAAATTTCGTCTGCACACAGACTGTCTTGGAGGGCGAGAACCTGAATCCGTTGAGAGACACCCACCCCTGGATGCGATCAACGCACAGCTGCAATCGCCTCTTAAGGGACGCAAGTCCTCGACCTCGTGCACACAAAGCAAAGTCGTCCACAAACAAAGAGCATTCAGAATCATCCTTGACGGCCTTGACAATGTTATTTATTTTAATGCTAAATAAAACAGGAGATAGAATGCTGCCCTGCGGGACACCCGTCTCCTGTTTAAAGGAGTCGGAGAGGGTGGAGCCCACACGGACACGGAACGACCTGTTAGACAAAAAATTGTGAATAAAAACAGGCAGGTGCCCTTTAAAACCCATGTCCAACAAATCAGACATTATACCATACTTCCAGGTAGTGTCATATGCCTTTTCAAGATCAAAGAAAATTGCATAGACATGCTGCTTGTTGACTAAAGCATCTCGGATAAAAGACTCAAAGCGGACTAAATGGTCAGTTGTACTACGGAAGCGCCGGAAACTGCACTGGAGGTCTGTGATGAGACCACGTGACTCAAGATGCCACACCAGTCGGGCGTTGACCAAGCATTCCATAGTCTTACATAAACATGATGTCAAAGCTATTGGCCGGTAGTTGCCCGGGTCGGAAGGATCCTTACCCGGCTTGGGGATTGGCACAACCACAGCCTGGCGCCAAGATGACGGAAAACGACCGGTTATCCAGATATGGTTAAAGGCCTTGAGAAGTACAAGGAGTGAATCCTCAGGCAGATGAGTTAGGAGCTGATAATGGATGGTATCTAATCCAGCAGCAGAGTCAGTACATTTCTGCATGGCTTGCTGCAATTCTGAAAACGTAAAGGGGTGTGATGAAGCTCTATGCTTGTGCATAGTGCTCGCACAATAGGATTAGTACGGTACGGTTTTTGTTAATGGTTTGTTTGTGCCAAAAGTCCGTGGGGCCTGCTGCCCACGTGGAATATGTAAGACATGGTTAGCACGGGAATTTTTAGTGAGTTCTGTTTAGTGAGTTCTAGGCGGAAGCTGTGACTGTCAGAGGTCTAGATCGGGAGTGCGGGCTGTTTTGTCGTATGGTTAGTTATTTGGGTTTAACGCCGAGCAGGTGACTAAGGCCATCTCACGGCGGGATGGGTAAAAATCTGGTCAGCCAGACTAAAAGCAAGGTCTTAAGACAAGAAGTAAATATAGATTAAAAATCTCAGGCTAAAATGTCGCACATGTCTTTAAAAGAAATGTCTACAGACTTCTCAAAAAGGGCAAATAAAAAAGATTCACATAGTCTATGAATGCTCAAATCTTGTTAAAAATATTGCATGCTCGCAAGAAATTGAAGATTTTGTCCGGGGGAACATCCCGGAACAAAACCTTCAAGGAGTCTGCTGTAAAGTGTTTATATCTGGTGTCAATTAGGTCAGCACAATACAGCAAAAAGTGTCGAACAGAAAACTGCTCATCACAGGCAAAACACCATGGACGCTCATCCTGTTTAAGTAAGTAAGAGTGCGTAACATACGTGTGCCCGATGTGGAGCCGAGCAAGGACAGTCTCCTCACGGCGGCTGCCGCAGCGGAAAGGTAGACTGTCAGACAACTTAGGAAGAGCTTCATGAAGCTTGTTCCCTTCCTCTTTGTCCCACTCGAACTGCCACTCGCGGGCCACGTACGCACTAATCACAGGTTTAAAATCACTATAGACAGTCTGTGTGTCAGGGACAGGGTCACTGCGGGCACTGTTGGCAGCAGAATCTGCGATTCTGTTGCCTTCGATGCCCACATGGCCTGGGACCCAAATAAAAATGATGTCATAATATTCCTTCATCAAGTCCGAGTAGAGCTCTCTAATCTGCACCAGCAGTGGATGGTCTGTTCCCGCGCCCTGAAGGGCCTGCAGGGCAGAAAGAGAGTCAGACAGAATCAGGAAGTTCCTTTCCCGAGACTGATAGGCATGCTTGAGTGCTAGCAGAATGGCCTGCAGTTCTGCACTAAATACAGAGGAATGGTCGGGGAGACGGAGCTTAAATGGGCGTCTAGGATGGCGAGAGGACACTGCAGCCGCAGCCACTCTTCCATCCTCAGACTTGGACCCATCCATATAAAGACGACAATAGCCAGGAAAAATTGAAAGGAGTTCATTGAGGCTCTGTTGGTATATGGCTGGTGGAGTACAATCCTTCTTGTGGGCAGTCAAGTCCAGCAAGATGTCAGGAACTGGTAGTAGCCAGGGTGGAATGACGTGTTGCAGAGATTCCGAAACTTTGTCCAGGTCCACTCTGGCCGCCTGCAGATGAGGTCGGACACGGAAGGAAAGTGGACGGACAGCTCCCGGATGGGCATCGTAAATCTCTGCAAACGACGGGTTAAAAACACAATCATAGGCAGGATTTTCTGGATGGGACTTCAGCTTCAGAACGTAGCTGAGCATGAGGCGGATGCGGCGGAGCCTGAGAGAAGGCTCCCCTGCCTCTGCATACAGACTAGGAACTGGAGATGTCCTGAAGGCTCCCAGACATATGCGCAGACCTTGATGGTGAATTGTGTTCAGACGCTGCAGAACAGACTTGGAAGCCGAGCCATATACCACAGAGCCGTAATCCAGTTTGGACCGAACAAGGGCCCGGTACAGTCGAAGTAAGACGATGCGGTCTGCACCCCAGTCAGTACGACCAACGACACGAAGAATGTCGAGGGCCTTCCGACAAGAGGTTCTAAGGTAGTTAACATCGTTGCAGAAGGTCAATCTTTTGTCAAAGATGACCCCCAAAAACTTTGCCTCTTCGGCCACCTTAATTGTCACACCAGCAATGCTCAGGCTAGGTTCTGGAAAAAATGTCGTCTGGTTAGTAAAATGCACACAGACTGTCTTGGATGGCGAGAATCTGAATCCATTGAGAGACACCCATCCCTGGATTCGATCAACACACAGCTGCAAGCGCCTCTCAAGGGACGCAAGTCCTCGACCTCGTGCACACAAAGCAAAGTCGTCCACAAACAAAGAGCATTCAGAATCATCCTTGACGGCCTTGACAATGTTATTTATTTTAATGCTAAATAAAACAGGAGATAGAATACTGCCCTGCGGGACACCCATCTCCTGTTCAAAGGAGTCGGAGAGGGTGGAGCCCACACGGACATGGAACGACCTGTTGGACAAAAAATTGTGAATAAAAACGGGCAGATGCCTTTTAAAACCCATGTCCGACAAATCAGACATTATACCATGCTTCCAGGTAGTGTCATATTCCTTTTCAAGATCAAAGAAAATTGCATAGACATGCTGCTTGTTGACAAAAGCATCTCGGATAAAAGACTCAAAGCGGACTAGATGGTCAGTTGTACTACGGAAGCGCCGGAAACCGCACTGGAGGTCTGTGATGAGACCCTGTGACTCAAGATGCCACACCAGTCGGGCGTTGACCAAGCGTTCCATAGTTTTGCATAAACATGATGTCAAAGCTATTGGCCGGTAGTTGCCCGGGTCGGAAGGATCCTTACCCGCCTTGGGAATTGGCACAACCACAGCCTGGCGCCAAGATGGCGGAAAATGACCGGTTATCCAGATATGGTTAAAGGCCTTGAGAAGTACAAGGAGTGAATCCTCAGGCAGATGTGTTATGAGCTGATAATGGATGGTATCTAATCCAGCAGCAGAGTCAGTACATTTCTGCATGGCTTGCTGCAATTCTGAAAACGTAAAAGGGGCATTATAGTCTTCCAAGTTATCCGATATAAAATCACAAGCACAAGATTCTCGCTTCTCCTTCTCTCTCTGGAAGAAAGGTGAATAATGCTATGTTGAAGAATTATGGGCAATGGTGGAGGCAAGCAAATTGGCCACAGCCTTTTTATCTGTGACCAAACTGGCACCATCTCTAAGATGGCCGACAGAAGCCGAGCCACCCCTGCCCCTAATTCCTCGAACAGCCTTCCAGACTTTTTGGGACGGAGTCCTAGAAGATAAAGATGAGACGAAGCGTCTCCAGGAAGCATGGCGTTCACGTTTAAAAATGTAACGGGCTTTCGCCCGCTGATTTTTAAAGGTTAAAATATTTGCTTGCGACGGATTACAAAAAGCACGTCGCTGAGCAGATTTGTGCATTGTTTGGGCCTTGCGGCACTCTTCATTGAACCATGGTACTCTCGGCTTCCGAGGGAGTGATGTGAAAGTTCTAGGGATGGTTTCACCTGCAACCTCCAACAAAATAGAAGTAAAACAAGAAACAGGTTCTTCAGCTGACATGACCACCTCCTCTGTAAGACGAGACTGACAGAGAGAAGCAAACAGAGACCAGTTAGCTTTCTTGAGATTCCAGCGCCCCACCGGCGAATCCTCCTCACAGCTGACCGATGACAGGACTACTGGGAAGTGGTCACCACCACACAGGTCGTCGTGAACCTTCCAGTCAAAGTCCAGCATGAGAGAAGGATCACACACAGTGAGGGCTAGAACAGAACTAGATCTGGAACCTGAGTTAGAGTATGTCGGTGAGCCATCGTTAAAGACACATAGGTTAAGTTGAGAAAAAACATCTTCTAACATCTGACCTCTGCCATCATAGTGGTCACTACCCCAAAGGTGAGCATGACCGTTAAAATCCCCCATGAGAATAAATTGATTGTACATTGCTTAACGTCCCGACAGCAACAAGGCTTTTTCAGGACGTGCCTGCACTGCTTGTGAAAAAAAAAAATAAACAGAACATTGAATGTATGTCGCCAGCCGGTCAAATACGTTAAATAAACCTAACACATGGGGCCTAAATAAAGCTAAGACCATTTAGCAACACACATCCAATATCAAGAGCTACAGGCAGTGCAGACAGTAGGGAGAGTTTTAAAAAGGCAAATACAGGTGAATGGACAAAGGGTAGACAGAAAAACATGCCCCAGAATAGAGAGAAAAACCCACCCTGTGGGGCTGACCAGGGTGACCCTGGGAATAAAGGGAGGGGGCAGTTGATCTACTAAGTTAAAAATATCATTGCTACAGACCCGCAGTGATGGTGGCAGGTAAATACTACATACGGTTATGGTCTTTTTTAAGGTAACCCGAGCAGCGACAGCCTGAAGACAGGTGTCGATGCTAACGGGGCTACATAAAATTTGGCTACTAATGAGAAGAGCCGCTCCACCCGAGCGCCTCTCCGAATCAGAGCCTTTATGTATAACATTAAAACCATTAAAAGACACAGGGTCAGAAGTCTTCAGGTAAGTCTCCTGAAGAGATATTACTGAGGGGTTATAGCACTTGACTAAAAGACGTAATTCCTCAAAGTTAGCTCGAAAACCACGACAATTCCACTGAAGCAAAGAGTCCATGATTAAGTCTTATCTGGGGGTAAGGAGTTTTCCCCCCCTTTTTCCTTTACCTTGGAAGGAGTTGAAGAAACAGAGGGGGGCCGGCTCCCGGGCCTCCTCTGGTTCTTCGGAGAAGAAGGGGGTGGAGCTGCCGCAGCATCAGCAACAACAACTTCCACTCCCTCCATCCGCTCCTCCAGTGCAGCATATTTGTTTTGAAGGGGGACATCTGTGTTCCCCTTCTGGGCCCGTGCGCACAGCGGTCCCATAGATTTCTTAGACTTCTGGTCCTGGGCAGCGTTCCTGCCGCTAGAGTTAGCGGCCTTAGAAGGCTGACCAGAGCCAGAAGCCTTTGCAGTTGACTGACTAACAGGTTTGGGTGGGGGCTGAGGCTTAGGGGCAACAGAAGGCGGCACAACCGGACCGGCAGTGTCCGCCTTCTGCGTTCCCTGGCTCCTTGTCACCACCGGAGGAGGGTTACTCTCCAGGGGCGAGAGGAGCCGAGGCTCCGCCCCCAACCAAGAAGTTGGGGTCTGACATGAAAAGTCTTTGGTGGGGCGCTTGCCTGCCACCGCTGCAGTAAAAGTATACACTGAGGTGTTAGAGGTTGGGGAAGCCGCAGCTGCACCAGGGCCTTCAACCAGTTTTTTGGCATCCAGAAAGGACAGCCCCTTCTCCACACGCACCTGCTGAATCTTGCACTCGGATATCCAACGAGGGCATTTCTTATCCGAAGCCATATGCGCCCCCTGGCAATTCACATACAGGGGGGTGGCTGTGCAGGACTCAGCAGAGTGTCCGGGCCTAGTGCAACGGGCGCATGAAGCCTCTGCCTGACGGCATGTCTTCTGCCCATGGCCATACTTTTGGCACTTAAAGCACCGGAGGGGAAGAGGGACGTACTTTTTCACTCTCAGGGAGTAGTAACCTCCCCAGATGGTAGTAGGAGGGGTGGGGGTGCCAAACGTCAGGATGATGGTAGGGAGACGGATCTCCCCACCACCTCGCTTGGAAGCGAAGCGCCTGACGTAAGTCACCCCCTGAGACTTAAGGTTCCTTACAAGTTCATCTTCTGACAGTTCTGCCAAAGCTTGATCTTTGATTACGCCTCTTGACGAATTCATAGTTTTGTGGGGTGTGACTTCCACAGGAGTGTCTCCGATGGAAGAGAGCCCCAGTAGCCCGCTGGAGTGTGCCCGAGTACGGCACTCCACCAGCAAGTCACCAGACCTGAGGCGCTGGGCGTCAGGCCTGCCAACACGGCTCCTGAGGGTCTCCCCCACCAGAAAAGGATGCAGCTTGGTAACTGGTTTCTCCTTCACCTTGCTATGGACAATGAGGAAGCGAGGCCATACGGCCGACGCCTGAGGCGTCGCTTCCTCACAGTCCGAGTCACTGTCATGTTCAATGTTGGTGGCTATGTGCCGCTTCTGTACAAGTTTGGTTTTTTTTGTTTTATCCATATTATAATAGTAGAGATATTCATCCCCCGGGGGTCCCCGCCCGCCACCAAGCCCAACAAGGGAAAGTGCAAATGTCGGCGGGTCTCCAGCCGACGCACAATGGAGACTGCCCGAAAGATATACTCAAGGGGGTAAGCCCGATTGAACCATTTGAGCCACCGCCTTCTATCACACTGTTGAATGCAGGGGAATACTGGCATAAAGCACCTAATCAGCAGCAGAAGCTATAGCATGGTGCTCCGTATATCAACCCGCATGTCAACAGTGGGATAGGGCTCAACGTGACAAGAGCCGATTGACTAGGCCAGTACGACTAGCCTCTCGTTTAGGTAGAAGTCAAGGCCGAAGTGGAGTGTTGGCACCAGTGAGCCGCAGCCCAAAGGGAACCTCAGCCACCAGGATCCTCTTCTCCCCCGACACGGGTCTCCAAGCATGGCAAACACTTGGGATCCAAAGGACCAAAAAGTCACGAGTATTTTTAAGGACCAATCCAACATGGTACGACCTGGGTTAGTACAGCTCCTCAAAAACCGGACCAGTGAAAAAGACTGAACAACATATCTGCTGACATCAAGTCCTAATCCTGGACAAAGATGGCACCCGCCTGCTAGCCCACTCAGTCAGGGACTGAGTGGACTACCCACCCACGCCACGTGGAGGCCGGTGCCGGGTAGGTTGCTATGTGGTGATGTGGCTATATCGACACCCGTTTTTTTCAATGGGTGAAATGGCTATTTCATGCATCCGCTTTGCTGGTGGAGATGGGGTCCACACTCTTTGTAATGGCGACGTATGAGCATCGACTGTGCATGGTGTTTTACGAGGAGTACACGTCGGCTGAATAAAAACTTGTATACCACTATCACCTTCATTAGTGCTGTTTTTAGTGTCAGTGTTATGAGTGTCACATTCCGCGGATTGAAACGATCGTTTCTTTCCATGACGCGAACCCCGAATGGCTGGTCGTCCTCCTTTACCTAGCTGCATGAAGTGAACACACACGACACATTCTTCAACACTCGTATTTGGATCGAACATGGTCCAAATGTTTTGTGATGAGGCAATATCAGACACCGCATTTTGCATTGTCTCCTCGAACACACGTGTTTTAGTCGAGTCTATCCGTTTCATCCGACTATAGTAACTCCTACACATTGTTTTGGAGTGCATCATGTCTTTGTCTTCCTGGATATTTATTCCATAACACTTGTGGATTAAGTGTTCATAATTGATACAAAGAAATGACTTTTATCCGTGTATCTCTTTTGTGATCTCTCGCCACATATTCTGCACAATGCATTTACTCTCATTGCATGGAACACACCTGTGTGTACACAGACTGTACGCATTTCATCAGACTCCATCATGATCAAAAGTTAAATCAAAAGTACATGTACAAGGTTGACTGTTAGTGTTACACTATTTCCCAAGAAAGAAACGTGGCTATCTCCTCAATAGTATCCGTGTAACTAAGCCATCTCTTTCCACAATTCCGGGAGTGTACACAAAGTCGGATGTCTGGAACTTGTCTGTCGACACCTGTCAGTGAACTCATTAATTACCCTCCTGCTTCCATCCCCCACCATGAACCCAAAATCCATTAAGTGATATGTACTGTAGACATGCTAACCCTTATGCATGCAAGTGTGTTTCACTGGGAAAAGTAGCGTCTTTGTGTTATGGCTGTTGGAACTTAGTTAATTTTAAAATAAATTCTCGTTCTCGTACATCAACAAATTCCCATTCTCTTTATTTTCACCATGACCTGCTACACAAGTGCAAGTCGTAATGTTGTCATGTTTGGTATCGGTGTGTAGGTGAGAATTTCAACTTTTGAACGATGTTGCTTCCACAACAGTCACTTTAGGCAGAGATGTGTTATGAATACAAACCAGTAGGTAGTCGTTATTGCAGCAGAGCGCCAGTCACGCCTTATACCACGCAGTAGCAGGTGCTATATAAATAGAATGAGCACGCGGGAGTGGAATTTGACCTCGCAGCGCCTTATCTCTCTGGCAGCTGGAAGCAAACTAAGTGTCAGCTATGGTAAAGGCGAGAGATATGAAATATGAGAGAATTAGGGAATCTTCTATGGTCCTCATTTTTCTATGTTATTCGCTCACAAAAACGCACACGACCTTGCCTTTCCTTTTTTTTTCAAATTCCTTTTATTTTTCACTGTAATTAGATATATAAAGAAAGAACTGAATCTTCATTAACACTATGACTGAGAATTTAAGGGGTTAACTCAGTCATAGTGTTAATAATACTTTAAATCCCCCCCCCCCCATAAACAAAACACCCGGACAAACCAGTGCTTGTAACCCGAAGCAATTACATATACATAAACACCTCATGTCTGCGCTTGACTGGTTCTGAAAGACCCCCACTTCAATTCAGGTAAGATATGAATAGACCTGTTCTGAAAATACAAAGGGCCTGCAATTATTCACATTTTCATGTCGTGACTAGATTGCCTTTTGAAACCGGGATCGAAATCTTTTGAATCAGATCGGTATGTACCCAACCTGACCCGATATGTACCACACTTGTCTCGGTATTCATAAAGGAATTTTTAATTTTTCCAATTATGTGTTCACCCGTTTGATTCTCCATTAAATGTAAATGGCCAACACCCACACACACAGTCAATCTCACCCCTTTCTTACACAGAGAGAGGCCCGTCATAAAGACAGTAATCATACACCTTTACCCCGCTCTGTTTTATGTCTGTGCTTATAACAACATTACAAGCACTGACGAAAGATTTTGGACGGGTTGACTGGGTTTTTTGAAAATACCCACTCTATGTACAAACACCATGAAGTCTTCACAGACACAGAGTTTAAATGAGTTTGCAACCTGTTGGGAAACAGAGAAAGCTTTAAGATAAGAACCTTCTTGTATGTTTGGCTGAGGGGGGGGGGGGGGGTGTTTACTGTTGACTGTTATTTCTACACAGAATGAAACAGGCATGATCAAGCCAGTTTAAACATGACTGGTAGCGCATGCACTGACAAAGGGTGTAGGTTGATTTTGCTGGTCATGAGTGGTCTCTGCTTGTTAGGCTGACTAGTTTGCCTGATGCAGTCGTCTCTACACGTTGTGTAGTCATTTTGAAAGCAAGATGTGTTTTGCTAGAAAGGATTTATGTGTTAAGAAACATCATCTAAACCTAAAGATAAGTTTTGTTTTAATTTTAAGTTACAACTAACTTAAGGTTACCTTAAAGTGAGTTACATTAGGAACTTATTAACTACTTATCATTAAGAACTTATTAATTACTTACCCTAATTACTTACAAGTACTTAATAACAACTTGACTCTAGTCACGTATACTAAGTCTTTTTTATTAAGATACAAGGGCAACTAAAAACGTTTTTTTCTCAATAATATTCCGGTGGTGCAAATGGTGTTAAATAATTAGGCCTAAACTGTGTAAGTGGCATGTCATCTCTCTGTGAAGTGTAATGAAAAAATAAACGATTACCAAATCTGATTTTTATTTGTTTAAAAGAATGTGTAGTTTTTCTGTGGTTTCCTGTACCCCTATCCTTTTTCCCCTCTGCTAAAAAACTAGCCTTTAGTTCTTCAACATTCACGGGAGTCTGACTACGCATTTTATTTTGTATTTCAGATTTCATTTGTTTGTAGTTATTTAAATCATCTTGGACGCGCTTAAATTCTTCGTCATCAACAAAATTATCATTCAATGCCTTACTGATAATAAGTTTAAGACTGCTCAGCTTCGCACCCGCCAAAGTACTCAAAGCTTCATGTTTTTCTAATTTTGTGTGAAACCTCTTGTTCAAGGCCTCCAAACCAAAGCAAGCCAGGCATGTAGCAACGCTAACACCCTCAACTGCTATTCCAGCCAAACTTCCAATTCCTGTGGCGAACAAAACTATACCCCCTACAGAACAACCAGCCGAAAAAGCACCAATAGCCATAGAAGTGTTTTGTACAGAATTGAAAACGGTCTTATACAGTCTTTTGCACCGTGAATATTTCGCTTCTTCTCCTTCCAAATATTTCAAAGCTTCTGTAATATTATTTAGTCTGAATGCGTCTGCCTGTAATGTTTTATCTGATGCAATTGGCATATGCGGATCAGGCACAAATGATGACACAGTCTCATGCGTCGGTAGTTGCGGATAGAAGTTTACCATTTTTTTTATTCACAATTTTTTTTTTATTTAATCAGTGATTACATTTTGCAACTCGTCAAAAGTATACAATTTGCTGGCATAATAAAATGCAACAAGATCAATGTGTTCAAGGTTTATGTAACTTAGACGAACAAAAGTTGTTTTGTCGACTAATATCTTGACAGCGGGAATACTGCTCGAAACATTAATAACATCAACATTTTTTGTAATAGCAATAAAGACCTTTGTTAATTCTGTTACTGTTTCATCCCATGTAAGTTTAATCCCCTGCGCAATATTTGCTTCTTTCGCAGAAGCTACAGATTTCATGATAATTTCAAATACTATTGTCGCTTCTCTAGCCACGACTAAGCTTTCTGGCATAAACACAACAGAAGTATCTGATCTACCCTTTCTAGTTGTAAGAAGATACCGCCGTCTCTCATAATTTTCAACTTTCAGTTTATCTCTGCTATTGTTGTCTGGGGCAAAGCTTGGAACAAGGCTTGCAATCAGCGGCCCAGAGTTAACAACCTTCCTAAACACTAAGGCGCCTTCGTCATCAGTGTATACATAAGGACTAATAAATTCAATCTTTATGTCCCAGTCAATTGTCGGTGCTGGTGCCGGCACAGGTGAAACCACCCACTTATTTCCCACATGTATTAAGTTGTAGGGCGAATTATTTACAGGTGGAGTAGGTACAGTAACATCACGTAGCTGACCAAGTTTAGGAATCTGTCTTTCACCGTCTTTCATGTCAACAATTACTTTCCTCTTGTACATGCCATTTGAATCAAGTTCAAAACCATATATTTCTCCAACATCCCCTTCCTTCTCAAAATCCTGTACATCAGGCAAATCTTTCAACTCTGTTACTGGACACGCAACTGGTATGATTCTCGGCTTTGGACCACCACTCATTTTTTATAAACAAAAATAAAATTATTTAATTTCCAACACAACACTAAAATCATGCATAACAACTGGTTTGTCATCCTGATTAGTTACAGATATACTCAGTGACTCAAAGAAACTAGAACCTAATTTCTTAAACTGCGCAGGAAATCTAACAACCACACTTTCACAATAAGGAGCAGTTCCAGCTGGCACACATTTCAACAAAGTTGAAGGCTTTCCATTGTGTACATTTTCAATCGTGTTTAGTTCTTTCAAATGCACATTAAATACTGTGTGTACTGCCAAATAAACAGGACATCTGCCAGTTATTTTTTGTTTTTTGGGTGCAATTAGACCATAATCTGACTGTTTCCATTCTTCTTCATCATCTGAAAATGATAAAAATGTGCAATAAAAACCAAGTAAAGTTATAAGATGATTTGATAAAGAAAAATGACTATCTTTTGGAAATTCTAATGTAACAAGTAGGTTAGCTGGATTTAAAGTTGCTTTAATTTTAAATTTACTTTGAAACCATTCAGCTATAGTACAAAAGTCATAATACCCAGCTGGTAAAGTTTCAGTCATATCATAAAAAACTACTTTATAATCTGTATCATTTGTAACATTAAACCATTTTACTGTATAGAACATTTCATGGATAGCTACAGCCTTGCTACCACCTCGATTATCAATCCCATTAGTTAACCACACTGGTTTGCTTGTGTCAAGATTTGTTAAGGAAATAAACATTTTTATTATCTCATATAAAAAGAAGGATGGAATTTAAATCACCAACCATTACCACTACAAACGCATTTCAATTTAATGTGGATGCCAAATATAATGTTGCACCTACTTATGAACAGAAAATAATTCAACTAAATCAGCTTGACATAGCTGTGTCTGAACAAGATCTATTCCAAGTCAAAGTACCAAATCCATTTGATCATTACCTAAACCCTCCAATAACAGATGACTCTACTGCAAGAAAGTGGTCCTCAAGTCCACTACAGATGTTTCAAAATCAACTTAACTTTGCCATACTGTGTTCAACTACAGGCTGTGGTGTTTCATTCACAGACCACTTGAATCACTCAAACAAACTGATTAGATCTGTCTATCGTTTCCATGTTTATTACCAGCTTAGACGTATACTGTCAGAACTTCATACACCACTGCCCACTGAATCCAGTTTCAACAGGTATAACAACCCCATGGATATGAAAGCGTTTGAACGCATCTGTAATGAATTTAACATAAGCACTAAGTATGACTTCACACAAAAACTTGATGATCACCACGGCATTGGTACATTGTATTATGCTATGAGTCACAGACAATACCCTCAAGATTATTACCCTGGTTACACTTCATTCTCATCAAAATCACAAGTCTGGTTAGGCTCAATAGAACAGAAACAGTCTAATGCTTGGACCACATTTATTTTAGATAAAACTGACGGGTTTACTCAAGCAGGAGTCGAGCGCGTAAATGAGTCTATCAGAACATATGTCTGGTGTTTACTAGGAGCACAATCACTAACAAAATCAAACATTTTGAATGGAAGTGAGAAGTTCGATTCACAAAAACAATTTCTCGCAAACCTGGAAGATTCAATCAACTCAACAGTTGATCTCCCATCTAGCATACAACGCTACCAAGACGTACTCAGATATGCTAGATCAAAAGTTGACTTTGTAGTTGGCATCGGGTTATACATGTTACCATCTGATCTTCAACTCCAAATGGGTACAATAACAAATTATAATAATGAAATCATTGTTGCAGGTGTTGGTCAAAAACTCGGTCTCAATCAATCTGTAAACTTAAGAGGAACCACTGCGCCTGTACTGTCATTAAAATCATTACAGGTGGTTACTTCCCCTGCCCCACCACCGGCACCCATACAGTCAGTAATGCCCCAAACATCACTACCAACCCCTAACACACATGAATCAGAAAGAACCGCATTGACAATAGGATTAACAGGATTAGGTATATTACTTCTTTACCTGTTTCATTAAATAACCCACCATTAACCCTCCTACTGTCACCAAAAATACCCACACATGTTCTGCCATAAATCCTACTACCTTTGCTGCTGTACTAATCAACCAACTGACAACAGTGCCAATTATATTCGGTAACGCGTCTATTGCTTTCACAGCTAATTTCTTAAGCAAGTCTGATATGTGGGACAGTTGTTTCTTTACCCATGACTGTAAATCTTTTGGGTCTGTTGGAGTCGGTGGGCCTGGGGTTGGTGGTGCTGGGGCCGGGGCTGGACCACCACCACCACCACTGCCGGAGACAGCCAACACAACAGTACTGATAATAAATCCAAGAGCTGTAATTAAACTAGCAATTGTGATACCCTGCTCTCTGAAAAGTGTTTTCAATCTCTCAGCCAGAGTTGTGTCTTCGTGAAGTATTTTCTGAATAGTTTCCCTAATTCTGTTGACCTGTGATTTTAGTTTTTGTCTTCCAATACTAATCACTTCTAACCGTCCTGATCTTTCTATCTGCAAATCATTTAATCTGTGTTGTATTCTTTCATTCATTTCTGTGTCTGCGGTAGCCAGTTTCTCTTTTTCACGTTCTATGTGTTTATCAAGCTCTCCCAGTTTGGCAAGATTATTAACCATCTCACCTCTTATTGTCTGCAGTGATTTATCCAATCCCATAATCTCCCTCATTGACAAAGGTGGGTCGTCTATTGTTTTCAAAGCGTCATTTATTTGTCCTCCAGTAAATGAGGTTTCTTGTATCACTGTGTTTGCTATTTCTGGTAGGCTTGTTACTGGTGCCATTTCAATTTCTTGCCCTGTTGGCAACTTTGTTTGCGTGTCATGAAGCACACTAGCCAGTCTTGGCGTGACAGGAGACCCTCCAATACCAAGTTGACGCAAGGCACCAACACCACCTTCATTTTTTATTGTACTTAAAGCCCTAAACCTACTAGGGTCTTTTTTGTTAGTCAATAGTACTTTTCCTTTGTCAACAGTATTTAAATATAAATGACCCTTGCCATCAAGTTCAAACTGGTTAGGGTCTATGTTGTCTGGGCGATTACCAACATGATCATAAAACGAGTTCACTTTGGTTTCTAAAAGTTCATGACGTAAACTGTAAATATTTCTTGTACCAGTCATATCTGCCATATCTGTCATATCTGTTGTATTACCAAAATCATACGTGTCATCCATTTCAAAATCTTCATGATTAAATCCTCCCGCGGCCATTGTTTTATTAATTTATTATTTTTTATTGTGCATAATAAAAATGACACAGTCTTACGGATCAAAGTTAGACCCATACAGAAAACTACGTGAGCCTCTGGGTGTTAAGGGCATTAGACAATCAATCGTCATCACAAACAATCCAAGTACCATAGACCAGAACCAAACACTTACAGTCAAGTTTCCAAACCTAGGTCCCAGTGACGTTATTGTTCCTGGCACTGCACGCCTAGCATTTAATATTGAACTTTCATCAGACGCAGATGTGAACAGAACTCTAGTTGACAATCTTGGCAGAGCAATTGTTAGAACTATTAAAGTAAAACTTGAAGGACAGGAAGTATTTAGTCTTGACGACTCCGATGTATTCTACTGTTACAAAGACCTTTGGCTCACAAGAGAAGAACGAGAAGACCGTGTTTACCAAGGCATACAGTCTGATAATGTTGGTAAACTTCGAATCAATGCAGCAGATAAGGTAACTACTGGGGTAGCCAAAGACGTTATTATAGCAGAAACATATGGAACCAGATTTTACATTCCACTTGAGTTTGAAATCCTAACAGCACATTTGCCTTATTATCAAGGGGCACTGAATGACCGTTTGGTTTTGAACTAACTTTCAATGACTACTCCAAAGTTATAAAATCATCTGCCACAGATGCAACATACAAGATCTCTAACATTTCTTTGGAATACGAAATTGTCACACACACTGAACTAGCCAGACTCATTCAAAATCAATACCAGTTAAGGCTTCCAATTTATTATGACAGGGTGATTAGACATAGTTTAATACCTAAAGACAAGAGCGACCCAATGTGGAACATAAACTTGAACACACCTGCCAGGTCACTGAAAGGTATTCTTATGTTGTTTGTTGAACCGGTGAGTCCATACAAAAGAGATTCAGAAAAATTCTATAATCCAAAGATTAGACATTTGTCTTGTACAATCGAAGGCCGTCCTAATCAAGTGTACGCTTCAGGTTTGTTACCTTATCAACACTATGATGAGATCACAAAGTATTTTGCGGGTAGAAGGATTAGAGATAAACCAGCAAACATTGCGTGCAAAGATCTACATCTGTATGACGTAAGGATTGGTCAATACCTTACAAACAAATATGCTCTTTGGTTAGACCTTCGTAGTACAGATGATGATTACCTTCATGGGTCAGGTTGAACTGTTGAGAACGGCAGTGATGGAATAACAATCCAGATACAAAAGAAGGTTGAAAAAGCCGAAGCCATAAATATATATTTGTACCTAATATATGACGCACAACTCAATATACAAGACAGTAGACTAAGTGGACACATATATTAAAATTATATTGTGTATTAAAATGAACCGAAGCTTAATGACCCTTGACCCCCATTGTGGCTTATTTGTTGGTGCCACAGGGTGTGGGAAAACTCAATTCGTACTTGACTTATTACAAACAAGATACATCCACCATTTTGAAAACATTGTAATATTTTGTCCAACAATCAAACACAACAAAGCTTATCACAATCGTTTATTCATTTGGACTGACAGCAACATATACTTAGTTGACCCTGAAAAGAAACTGAATGACTACCTACAATATTTTTACAAGCAATTTGAAGGACAGTCAACATTGTTTATTGTTGATGACTGCTCAGCAGAGAAAGACATTGTCAAAAAGAGAAACACTCTATCAGAACTTGCCTTCAGTGGCAGACATGCAAACATCAGTGTATGGATTCTCACTCAGAAATATAATGCTGTACTGAAAGATTTTCGAGAACAGTTAAAGTTTATCTGTTTGTTTTACTGTAAGGATCGTGACAGCTTTGAAGACTGTCTCAGAGAAAACGACGTCATCCCAAATAAGCATGAACGGGATGATGTGAAAAATAAACTGAAATCAACTAAGCATCTAAAGCTCATTTTAAAGACAGATCAACCCACAGGTTATGGGTTAGTAAATTGATGTAAATTAATTTATACATTTGTTTGTCCAATAAAAATGACAGACGGACAAATCATACAAGTGCTTGATATCTCACACTGCTTCAAAGATGTTATGCACTTTACTGACTTATATCACCCAAACAGACTTACATAAGCCTTTCAGCACCATCAGAAATATATGCTACATATAGTGTGACTTTGGATTATGTCGATGAGCATCCAGATGTGGAGCGCATGACAGTTGATTTAAAGACACCTACTTTTAAAGTTGATGATACCAACTATAGATGGTTAGGAGAAGTTTGTTATAGCATATTTAAGCAACTACGCAAACTAAATGTTTATATTGACAGTGTTACAGTTAATAAAGTGGTATTACACAAGGTGAGCAAGCAGAGCCAGCGGTAATATTTTTTATTTTATTATTTTGTCGGTCAAATAAAAATGACGGACAATTCACAAAGCCCTGGCCCATCAAACCCTGGCCTATCTGGTTTAAGAAACGTGTTTCACACAACAGACTTGCCTATATCTAATAGTAACAATGTTTATGAATCAATAGAAAACTCTTTTTCTGTCATACAGCAAAATCTTATTACAGGCAGTGTTAAAATTCAAATTGTTGCAAAAATAGAATTTACTAGAATGGACGGTGAATTGATTGTATCGTATATATCAACAAGACAACACACTGTTAACAGAAAAAGAGAATTGGAGAACGTGTTTAGAGACAGACTATTACTAGACTTTCTCCAAGCAACTGACAGTGCAAAAATGAAAGGATCTGGTTGGCATGAAGGTCATGTACATGAACTGCAACTAAAGCAGTCTAGGTATCATCCTATATTAGGTAAAGCATGGATACCACTGCCAACTGAGGTTGCAAACAAAAAGGCAGTTGTTAACATACAGAACAAAGACAATTTCTGTTTCATGTGGTGTGTGCTTGCTAAACTACACTTTGTGAGGTCAAGACCTGATCGCGTATCTAACTACATCAAATTTGTAAATGAACTCAACTTTAGTGGCATTGAGTTCCATGTTAAAATAGAGGACATAGACTTGTTTGAAAAATTAAATCCTGGTATATCTGTGAATGTGTTTGTGTGGGATAATGAATCTGAGAACAAGTTACAACCAATTAGAGTGTCCCCAGTTGCTCCAACCTACGGTCAGTCAGAAGATAAACATGTTGACATGTTGCTAATCGGTGATGACAATAACTTCCACTACACAATTATCAGAAATATGTCACGTCTAATTCATGGGCATACAACAAAACACAATGGTAAACAGGAAGTGTGCAAGGGATGTTTACAGAGATTCTCTTCTATTAAAATAGCACATAATCACATCCTACATTGTAGGTCACCTGATGACATACAAACTGTACTTAAGTATCCAGATCCTGGTAGTCAAGTGTATTTTAAGAACTATGGGAATCAGCAAAAGCTGCCGTTTGTAGTGTACGCTGATTTCGAATCATTAGTTGTTCAATATGAAGGTCCTGTTCCAGAGTCATTACCAAAGACTATAAAGTTGAGTGACCAAGTGGTGTGTTCTTTTGGATACATTATTGTTAGGTCAGACGGTCTTCATTCAGAACCTGTTATCTACAGGGGTGAAAATGCAGCATGTTTGTTTTTAACAGAAATGAGACAACTGTATAGTCAGGTAGTACAATATCTCACAACATGTCAGATGCCTCTGGTGATGACAGAAGAAGACAAACTAAAATTTGATACAGCTGTGATGTGTTGGATTTGTGAACAGCCTTTAGGGGGTGATAAAGTTTGCGACCACGATCACATAACTGGATGTTACAGAGGTGCTGCACATAACAATTGTAACTTGTTATTAAAAATAGATCCTAAGACATATAAGTTACCAATCTTTTTTCACAATCTCAAAGGATATGATTCACACATTATCATGCAGGCTGTGGATGAGTCGTACAAAAACATAAGTTGCATTGCCCAGACAACTGAGAAATACTTAAATTTTAGGTTAGACAAATTAGCATTTTATGACTCCATGCAACATTTGTCTTTAGGTCTTGCTAGTCTGGCAGAAGGACTGACTGAGTATCCAATAACAAGTAAATATTTTGAGCCAGACTTGGTTAAGAAAGGTGTGTATCCTAATGAGTACATTGATCACTGGGTTGTGTTTGAGGAAACAAGACTGCCACCAAAAGATAAATTTTATTCCACACTAACTGGAAAAGGTATTTCTGACTCTGAATACCAACACGCACTTGATGCATGGGGGAAGTTAGGATGTCAGACAATTGGTGACTACCATGACCAGTACTTGAAAGCTGACGTTTGTTTGCTAGCAGACGTATTTGAAAGTTACCGTGAGAAGGGTTTGTTACACTACAAACTTGACCCTGCCTGTTACATAACTAGCCCTGGCATGACATGGGATGCATTTTTGAAATCCAGTAAGATATCTATAGACCTGTTGTCTGATCGTACGATGGGTGAAATGGTGGAACGTGGATTGAGAGGTGGTATTAGTATTGCAGCGAACAATTACGCCAAGGCAAATAATAAATATCTGGACGCCCATGGTGACCTTGGGTTTGACCCCTCAAGGTCATCTAATTATATCCTGTACTTGGATTCGAACAATTTGTATGGGTTCGCGATGTGTGAGTTATTGCCCTTGAAAAACTTTTGTCTGTATGATTTGTCACAGTATGACATAACAGACATAACAAACAATATTATAAATCATGACCGAAACGATGCAAAGGGTTGGATCTTTGAAGTAGACCTGGAGTACCCACATCATCTACATGATTACCATAATGATTATCCATTAGCAGTTGAGAAAATGAGTATGACGGGGAAAAAAGAAGACACCAAACTTGTGCCAAATCTAAATGACAAATTCAATTACGTTTGTCACTATCGCTTGTTACAGTTTTACATCAGACACGCGTTAGTACTAAAGAAAGTTCACAGAGGAATTTAATTTGATCAGAGTGCTTTCATGAAAGATTACATAATGAAGAACACAACCCTTTGTGCCAGAGACGGCAACACTGCATTTGACAAAGACTTCTTTAAGCTTATGAACAATGCCTGTTTTGGCAAGACAATGGAAAATCCTCATCACAGAAAAGATGTGAGACTGGTCACAACTGAATTGGGCGCAATTAAACTTACAGGCAAGCCACAGTACACAGGGTACAAAGAGTTTCATTCATCATTGTATGCAGTGTCACTCCAAAAAAAAATTGTTAAACTGGACAAGCCAGTATTCATTGGTATGGCAATTCTTGAGTTGTCAAAACTGTTGATGCTTGAATTTTATTATGATTACTTTAAACCAAAGTATCCTGACTGTCGATTGTTATACACCGACACTGACTCTATGATCATTGATGTGTGTACTGAAGACTTTTATGAAGACATGAAAACAGAGTTACACATGTATGACACATCTGGACTATCCTAAAGATCACCCACTGTTCAGCACACAAAACAAAAAAGTGCCTGGAAAGTTTAAGGATGAACTAAATGGTGTGCCAATAGTTGAGTATGTTGGACTGAGATCCAAAATGTATTCTATACTGCATCAGAAAGGCAGTCAGTCGAAAGCCAAAGGAATTAAAAAAACAGCAATAAAAAAATAAAGACATTCGTCATGAACATTACAAGCAAGTGTTAGATGGTGCATTAATGCCTGATTATCCAAACAAGTCACTGAGATCAAACAAACATAATCTTGAAATAATTCAAACACATAAGAAGTCTCTGGCAGTTGGGGACACGAAACGCGTGTTTCACACCAAGGAAAAAGCTTATGCTCCTGGTCATTACAGACTCAAGTTATCTGAAGACATAGCTGATGAACTGGTTGATGAATTAATTGATGACTTAGTTACTGAAATGAGTAACGGTGTCTGGGGGAATAATCTGTAATTCTTCTCTGACAAATGCCCTCTGGGGTGCAGGGTCGAACAGGTAATATATTGTTGCGTCTGGACTGGGGATTATTTTTTTTATATTATGAACGGATGTTGACCAGATGGGGTCTGTCGCCCTGCGCTTTATGTCATTTTCAGCTTCCCCTGGTTGATATAGATATCTCACCTGTTTAGTAAATAAACTTGTGTCTGGAGGTGGGGTTGGTCCTGTTTTTGACTCTGTAATTGTTTTCAATTTAATAGCATCAGCAGGCTTAGGATGGCCTTCATTGTTCATTGCTTTTATCACATGTGGTAATCTCTTAACCCATTCAGTGTTACGGGTGTCATGCATGAGTTCCTTAGAATACTGGTAACTGAAAAGTCTCTCTGACAACTGTTTGTTAAAGTTTTCTACAATTGCCTGTGATCTGTGTACGCCTGGAATACCACGTCTGACCAGTACGCCATGCTTCGCAAATAACTGATTAACTGCACCTTTGAATTCTGATCCGTCATCAACTTGTACAAGTCTGGGGTATCTTAAAGGGCCTCGACTATATATTTTTGATAAAGCAGTAGCAACTGTACTGGCTGTTTTGTCAGATATGGGTTCAGCGTCTTTATATCTTGAAGAAATGTCTACAACAGTCAGTGCATACTTGTATCTTTTCTTTCTTATTGTGTCATGCGGAAGAAACAGGAGGTCCATTTGGTGCGTGTCATTTGGTGATGTGTTCTCAAAATGGGGTCTAGATATCTTTCTTGGAGCAGGGAGGTATATCTGCCAAATTGCTTGTCTCTGTAACCATTGTTTGACTTGATTGAGTGTTATATCTCCGCCCACAGCGGCATGTAATTTCTGAATAGCGGTTGTTCCTTTATAATACCCTGATGGTGAGTAATATATTTTCGATAGTTTATTTTCGGCTGCCATTTTTTCTAGCAATGAAAACTCCAGTAAAATAAACAAATATCATTCCCACTAGAACAAAGATTATCTCCCCGTTTCTTTGTTCTGGGCTTGGTTGATAGTAGTCACTTAGTTTTGGTTTTGGGATAGACATGTCTTCACCCGTGACAAGATAGTATTCCCTGATTGTGTCGTCTGTATTTGAAAACGTATGCTGTGCGTGGTTTTCTAGATGGAGTTTTTCATTGATAAAATCAAGTTTTTCAATTCTTTGTTTTTCATACGCCTGTTCTGCCTGTGCTAATTTTTCTGACGCTTCATTATGACGCTTCAATTCTTCTGCAGATTCCTCTCTACCCATTTTAGAAAAGAGATAATTAGAGCCACTAAACGCGAGGGCGTTGACCATCGCTCCTCCCACAATAACAGCTATCGTCGCCATATTTATTTTATTTACATAGAAACATTTTCGGGAATAATTCCCTGCTTGACAAGAAAATTTTTTGTTGCAATTGACGCTGTAACAACTGCAATTAGCTTAACTGAATCTTCCAGATCCAATCTACTGAGGTCTGCTGATTTCATTTTGAGTAGACTTTTTCCCAGCATAGAAAACGCTACTGCTAGTCCACTGATTACTGCAGAGTGATACACAAGATTCATTATGTTTTTTTAGTCATTCATTTCTTAGGCAATAAAAATTAAAATAAATAAATTTATTACTGCATATGAAATGGGTCTACAACTTTGGGTATTGTTGGTAATGTGGAGACTTCTGTTTTTGATGATGGAGTGTTTAATTTTTTGGTCACTGTACGAGTCTGTGGCTTGTATTTTTTGCATAATTGGTAAGCTACAAAACCAGATCCGACAACAAATGCGGCAACTACATATTTTGCTGTTTCAGAATTAGACTGGGTTGAAGGTCTTTCACTTTGATGTGGGTGTGACAGGGGTGCCAGTTCTGACGGTCCTACCGGCGGTGTTGACGGCGGGTCACTTACATGAGCCTTTTCTGTTTGCGCCTGTAGCTGTAACTTTTTCTGCTTGTTCCATTCAGCTAAACGTTTACCAGACTGAATTCTGCCTGGGTTTTTAATTTTTGTCACTGTGTGAATCGGGGTCTGGGCAGGGTCCGGGGCAGGGTTCATCTGTGGGGTCGTTTGGGGGGTCGTCTGTTGGTCGTCCATTTTTATCAACAAAAAAATTTAATTTCGTAAAATCGACATGGCTGCTAGTTACTATTAATGTTACCAGTGGAGCAAGCAAATTACCAAACCTGTAGAATAAAAGGCAAGCTAATTTACCAATTGCACTCGTTACAATGGGGTTACTCTCGAGGTCATTTGTGAGATTTTCAATGTCTACAGGAAGAGCATAACTCACAGCTTTTGAATATAAGCAGACAATTGATTTGCTCAAATCACGGGTCATTAGTGAAGCCATGTGTTGTTCGTATTTAAAATGAAGTCTAAATAAATCATCAGCCGTGAGGGATTGTATATCTTCGGTTGAATATTGCTTTCCGAGATATGTTTTGGAATGACCAGAAATCACTACAGATAAAAGTCTTTCTCGTTTCGAATCTAAGTCTATGTTTTCTACAGCGCTGATATCATTTAATAATAGCAGTTCATCTGAATTCATTTTATAATAAAATATATTTTTAATAATAAGTTAAATAAAAATGCACTTACCTTTGAAACGAGGAGCTGTTTCGACTTAATTAGTCTCATCAGAAAGGTCAGAAACCTTTGACAGCTCAAAGAAGATGAAAAATTTTCGTGGTCACCTATATGTACCAAAGACCACATGTCAAAGCCAAACAGGTGTATTGCTCTCGGATGTAGTTTCGTGTGTGTCTGTGTGCTGAGCCGCTGCCTCTTCCAGAATATTGTGTCATGATTGACTGTACCTAGCTCTGGGGTTTGGTTTTATACTAGAAAATATCTTAACACGCATTAGTTCCAAGGCACGCCACCAGTCATGTTCAAACTGGCTTGATCGTGCCTGATTTCAAAATGTGCAAAACGTGCAGAATAAAATCAGCAGACAAAACCAGGCAGTCTAACAAGGCAGAGAGATAAAACACCACTCTTGACTCTCACTGTGTGTATTCAAGGAGCGTCAATCAATCACTGTGTCAACATCAAGTTCAATGCCTTTAAAATGTAGTCATGACGCAAAGAAAACACCCTTTGTCAGTGCATGCGCTACCAGTCATGTTTAAACTGGCTTGATCATGCCTGTTTCATTCTGTGTAGAAATAACAGTCAACAGTAAACACCCCCCCCCCCCTCAGCCAAACATACAAGAAGGTTCTTATCTTAAAGCTTTCTCTGTTTCCCAACAGGTTGCAAACTCATTTAAACTCTGTGTCTGTGAAGACTTCATGGTGTTTGTACATAGAGTGGGTATTTTCAAAAAACCCAGTCAACCCGTCCAAAATCTTTCGTCAGTGCTTGTAATGTTGTTATAAGCACAGACATAAAACAGAGCGGGGTAAAGGTGTATGATTACTGTCTTTATGACGGGCCTCTCTCTGTGTAAGAAAGGGGTGAGATTGACTGTGTGTGTGGGTGTTGGCCATTTACATTTAATGGAGAATCAAACGGGTGAACACATAATTGGAAAAATTAAAAATTCCTTTATGAATACCGAGACAAGTGTGGTACATATCGGGTCAGGATGGGTACATACCGATCTGATTCAAAAGATTTCGATCCCGGTTTCAAAAGGCAATCTAGTCACGACATGAAAATGTGAATAATTGCAGGCCCTTTGTATTTTCAGAACAGGTCTTTTCGTATCTTACCTGAATTGAAGTGGGGGTCTTTCAGAACCAGTCAAGCGCAGACATGAGGTGTTTATGTATATGTAATTGCTTCGGGTTACAAGCACTGGTTTGTCCGGGTGTTTTGTTTATGGGGGGGGGGGGGGGATTTGAAGTATTATTAACACTATGACTGAGTTAACCCCTTAAATTCTCAGTCATAGTGTTAATGAAGATTCAGTTCTTTCTTTATATATCTAATTACAGAGAAAAATAAAAGGAATTTGGAAAAAAGGAAAGGCAAGGTCGTGTGCGTTTTTGTGAGCGAATAACATAGAAAAATGAGGACCATAGAAGATTCCCTAATTCTCTCATATTTCATATCTCTAAGGCGTGACTTGGGAAACCCTAACTAGGGCCGAGAGTAGCCTCCTGTCCCAGCCCATCCGGGCACTCACCACGTGGCCCAATCACAATCCGTCGTGATACTTAGCTTACCAGTGGCAAGCGGGGAAGGTGGGAGGGTCCTCTTAGTAATGTCATCGGTAAGTATTTTTCGAAAAAATATATTTTAGAGAAAAATTAATTTGTTTTCTGAAAAACATTACCGATGACACGACTGTCTGGAAGAATGACGAAAAGGAGGTGGGTGCCACGCACAAGGTACCGTCATAAAGGGCATACGACAGAGCCAGACCCCCAGTCGCCAAACTCCCGACAATTTTTAAGTGCGTACCTACGGCGTGTCCGGCGCCGGGAGGGAGTGTTGCGCTGTGGCGATGTCCCCCACCAGAGCGAGGTTGTCTCGCTGGCCCGATCCCTGAGGTAGAAGCGGGCGAATGTTGATTCTGCCCGCCAGCCCTCTGCAGCCACGATGTCTCGAACAGCACAGTTGCGATCGAAGGCGACGTTCGTGGATATGGCTCGAACCTCATGTGTGTGTATCTTGAGCCTCTTCCTCTTTGCACTGTCTTGGGTCCTGGTAGGCGGACCGTATGACCCAGCTGTAGCCAGGAAGATATCGTCTGAGCAGTTATGTCATTTCTGCCGGGGGGGGGGGGGGGGGCCAAAGGCAGAAAGAGGCGTGACCGTCCTCGACGGACGGGCTTGGATCTGTGTAAGTAAACGCATAAGGCGCACACAGGATCTTGTTGCCTGGTCTCCCGAGGAAAATTCGCATTTTTCAGCGGCCGAATAGTATGACCTGGGGCGCAGTCAAGGAAGACCTGGTCTTGGCAAGGAAGGCACGGTTGGTGAGCAATTGCACAGAGCCATTTGCCCGTAACTGGAGGCAGGCAGAACTGGCTGACAGCGCGTGTAGTTTACTTACTCTGGCTGCCGTGGCCAGGGCCAAGAGGAAGCATGTCTTCCTTGTTACCTCAGCAAAGCGAGCCAAGGAAAGCGGTTCGAACCTGTCCGAATTAAGCCACGTCAGGACCCAGGGTAAATCCCAACGAGGAATGAGGGAGCGGGGAACCGGGCGCTGCAGGCCAAAATGTGCCATCAGGTCTTCGAGATCTTTACATGCGTCAGGGTCTGGGTGGCCAAGATGACGGTGTCAGCAATCATGGACAGGTATCCTCAGATCGTGAAGGGGAGGAGGCTGAGGTCTCCAACAAATAGCTAGAGGAAGAAGTTCGCGAGCTGTGGAGTAGTCAATTCGATGGGAGAGAGGTGCCAGTCATCGCACCATGACTGGAGCACTCGCCACTTGCCCTCGGAAACGCGTCTAGTCGAAGGTCGACGGGCTGAAGCGATTGCTTCCACTGCTGCACCCGAGAAGCCTCGGGCGATGAGGGCTTGCCGCACAATCTCCAGGCATGAAGGAGGAGCCGCTCCAGGCACGGGTGGAAAAGCGGCTGGCGGGGCTACTTGAGCATAGTCCTCGAGGTGGGGAGACGAAGAGGGGGGCCCGTGGCGAGACTGAGGAGATCGGTGGTCCAAGACCTGTTGCAAGAGAACAGGGCGACCAGGAACACGACCGCGTCGCAACCTCTGAGCTTGAGTAGGACTTTGGGAATGAGAACCGTCAGGGGGTAAGCATACGCAATGAGCCTGTCCCACGGAATGGAGAGCGCATCAACAGCCCAGGGTAGAGGGTCTGGAATCGGGGAGACGAAGAGGGGAAGCTGGCGATTTCACCTCGTGGCAAATAGGTCGATCATGGGAGTCTCCCAGTGAGCACAGATCATCTGAAAGATGTCCGGGTGTAGCGTCCATTCCCTGTGGAGTAGCTGGCCGCGCCGAGAGAGGGAGTTGGCCAACACGTTCAAGTGTCTGGGGATGTGTTGAGCTCGGAGGGAGATGCTGCGGTCCTCGCACCATCGAATGAGTCGTTAGAGGAGAATGCACAGATTGAGAGAGTGGGTACCTCCCTGCTTCTGAATGTAGGAGACGACTGTGGTGTTGTCCGAAAGGACAAGAAGCGTCTGGTGGCGAAGGTGGACTTCCCACTCAATGAGTGCTTGCCAAACTGCTTGTAGCTCTAGCCAGTTGATGTGTCTGTGCGCTAGGTCCGGTGTCTAAAGTCCGCACGATGAGAGGAAGCTCGGGAGCAGGTGAGCACCCCACCCGGAGAGATTTGCATCCACGCAGAGTGAGAGCTGAGGGGATGGTGAGGCAAGAGGAACTCCCGAAGCGAGCCAAGGTGTCCATCCAGCGCTGGATGTGTGGGCAAAGGATTGGAGGCACCGGCACCTGTGCATCAATGTTGCCCGAGGACGGACGCCAATGAAGCAGGAGATGTAACTGACGCGGTTGGGAGTGAAGATGACCGAGAGGCAGGAGATCTGCCGCTGCATTCATCAAGCTGAGAAGTTGCACCCAGACTCTGGCGGGGACGGACTCCGCCCGGGTTACCTGAGCGGCTAGGGAGGTCAACTTCTGGATCTGAGGCGCCAGCAAACGCACCTTGTTGAGATCGGTCGCAAATTCCATCCCAAGATGAATAAACCGGCGAGATGGCGAGAGGTCCGACTTGCCCGCATGGATCAGGAACCCCAAACGTAACAGCAACAGGAGTAGGGCGTCTCTGTCCATCCTCAGGGCAGACTCCGACGGATTCCGCAGGAGAAGGTCGTCCAAGTAGTTTGAGATCAGACTAGACTGGACGACGACTGTCGAGCCTTGGCGACGACGGCGTCCATGATGCGAGTGAAAACCCACGGACTGAGGCTGAGACCGAACGGAAGAGCCCGAAACTGGTAGACCATGCCGTCGAAGGCGAAGCGGAGATAACTCCTGGAGGCCGGGTGCATGGGGACATGTTGATACGCATCGGAGAGGTCCAGGCTGACCGTAAAGTCCATGGGCTGCACTGCGGCCCTGAGGGTCTGGGCAGTTTCCATGCGAAAAGTCGGAGCCATGATAAACTTGTTCAGTGCCGAGAGATTGATGACAGGACGCCACTTGCTGTCCGGCTTTGGAACCACTAAGAAGCGGCTGTAAAAGGCTGGGGAGTCGAGACGAGACACTATCTCCGTGGCGGCCTTCTGTAGAAGCGAGTCGACCTCTCCGTGTAAGGCAATGGCTTGTTCCGGTTCATTGAGGTAAAAAGATGGACCGACAACCGAGATAACAATGCCCGCTTACGAGTTTGAGTGGCACATTGTTTGCTTTGCAAAACGAACCAGTTTGTGGGTATTCTGACAAACCATACATTTTCACAGCTCTGAAACACCATTATTTGACTTGTACTCGGTAAACGCTTTTTTCAAACGATTTTTTAACCCAGATAGAAACTTAAGGTGCGGTCTGACGGGAAGCGAAGCAGAAGCAAAACAGCCAGTAAAACACGAAACATCGCAGTTTTGACGATGTTTCTCGTGTGACTAGACCTAAAGCATAACAGCAGCAAAGCGCGAAGTGTTTGAGCGTGCTCTAAAATTTTGCGTTGCTTCGCTGCAGCATTTGATTGCCAGCCAATCAGAAGAGCCGACTTTACGACAACGAGGGTGTTATCATTTCGGCGATCATGGCGGCATCAAAAGCTACTGGGCTTTTTGTAATAGAGTTGATGATCTTGTTCACTCTATTAGAGTGTTGTTTGCCATTTCGGCTTTCATTTTGCAGTCTTGTTGGCCGGCTTCACTTGAGTAGTGCCCGGCAGGCTGGTGGTCTGTTTAGTCACACGTTCATTGCGTGTACTGTAGAGTCCGACTGCGCTGGATGCTGGCTCGGGAGGTAAACTGATTTACAACTTATTGCGCATTGCTTCCACGCAGACTGCTATGCAAAACTTCTCATCGTGTGACCGGCTCACAAAGCAAAGCGTTATAAACGCACTATTTTTAGATGCTTTTAGAAGCAGATGCTCTGCTTTGTTTGCCGCTTTGCTTCTGTTTCACTTCCCGTCAGACCGCGCCTTTAGGGGCTTTAAAAATCTAAAAGATTTGCATATTTACTTGGATATTATATTGATGAAGACTGGTATAGAACAGATGATTTTAATGAATTTATGTTTGGTATTATAACAATGAAGACAAGAAAACTTAAATTAACTGAAAAACACCCTGTTTATTTGTCAGTACACACATTATTTAATGTTTATTTGAAAGAACTAAACACAACTGAAAATATACACAATGGAAAGCCTTCAACTTTGTTGAGATGTGTGCCGGCTGGAACTGCTTCTTATTGCGAAAGTGTGGTTGTTAGATTTCCTAATTTGCAGTATAAGAAATTAGGTTCCAGTTCCTTTGAATCACTGTGTATATCTGTAACTAATCAGGATGGGAAACCGGTTCTGATGCATGATTTTAGTGTTGTGTTAGAAGTTAAATAATTTTATTTTTGCTAAATAAAAATGAGTTTTGGCCCAAAGCCGAGAATCATACCAGTTGCGTGTCCTGTAACAAAATTGAAAGATTTGGCTGATGTGCAGGATTTTGAAAAGGAGGTGGGGGAGGTATAATTATGGTTTGGAATTCGATTCTTTAGGCGTGTACAAGCGGAAAGTAATTGATGACATGAAAGATGGCACCGAGAGACTGTTACTAAACTTGGTCAGCTTCGTGATTTACTGTTCCTACTCCTGCAGCCTTTGGAGTAAATCCCATTTAACCAACAGTCCCCACATAACTCACATGGTATTGATTTTTTCCACCCACCCGGCCTACCTGCACCGTCAAGAAAATATGCACCGTGAAAGAAAATAATTACCACGCCACAATGGTATTGGCGAAAACAGCATGATGAAAGAGTTCCTGGGGAATTTCTGTCAAAATCAATCAGGGCGCAGTGACGTAGTGCTCAAACTGGCACCCGATAACACAACTGGATAAGATACTAACTTTTCTAGTAAGCACTCTACTTGAAAAAAATCAGATGCCTGTAGCCACCGACTGCAGTCAGAAAAATCAATACAGTCTCTGTAATAATGATTAATGATTATTGCTGGGGTCTTTTAATGTGTCTGGCATCATAATAACAGCGCCTATCAATAACTCGTTTTGGGCAAAGGGCTGCATATCAGTCTCTTAATGGAAGTGACAATCAATAACTCACAAAGCACCCGAATAACACCTTTCAGTCTACTTAAACAAGAAGAGCCAAGTAAAATGAACACACATACCAACACACACACACACACACAAACACTCCTCACACACAGACACACATACCAACACACACACACACACACACACAAAAACTCCTCACACACAGACACACAAACACTCCTCACACACACACACACACACAAACACATGCACACACAGCCTACACAACTAACCAGTATGGCAGAGCTGACATCATAATAACTTAACCGGAGAGATAGGAAATATGAGAGGAAAAGGGAATTTTCTGATGACACCCACCAATTTTCCATTGTTTTTGACCACAAATCGCTCATCTAATAACACACCCCATTTTTCTAGGATTTTCTTTATTTTTTTCAGTAAAATAAAGATTTTCAAAACCAATGCCATTCATGACTAAAGCAAAATTAACACCTGCGCTAATTAATCCATTGGTTATGTAAGTGTGTACATTCTGAAATGCCTAGTTTTAAGTTTAATTATAGTTTTAAAAATTAATATTTTTTATTATAAAATGAATCAAGATGAATTACTTCTTCTAAGCGATATCAACGCTGTTGAAAACAAAGATTTAGACTCTAAAAAACAGCGCCTTCTCTCTGTAGTTGTTTCAGTGAAGTCAAAGGCATATCTCGGTAAACAATACATGACAGAAGCTATAGAATCCCTCACGGCTGATGAACTAATTAAACTACATTCTAAATATGAAAATCACATCGCTTCACTAATGACTCGTGATTTAAGTCGATCCCTTGTATGACTATACACAAAAGCAGTAAGTCACTTTCTACCTGTAGACACTGACAGTCTATCACACGACCTTGAAAGCAATCCTATTGTTTCAAGTTCAAATGGTAAATTAGCATGCGTCATGTTTCACAAGTTTGGAAATTACCTTGCACCTGTGGTAACCTTACTTGTTACTGGGAGCCATATTGATTTTTCAAAATTAAATTTTACTGCAGAAGAAAATGGACGAAACCCAGACGACTCCACAACTGAACCCCGCCCCTGTTTTGACACAGGTTCAAACTGTGACCAAGGCTAAAAGTCCAGGCAGGGTTGAGGCTGGGAAAAGAGTGGCTGAATGGAACAGGCAAAAAAAATTACAGCTTCAGGCGCAAACAGAAAAGGCTCATGTAACTGACCTGCCGTCAGGACCAGTGACAATACGTTCAGGACCAACACCGACAGGACCGTCAGGACAATCACACCCTCATCAAAGTGAAAGACTATTAACTAAGTCTAACCCTGAACCTGAAACAATGAAATATATAGTTGCTGGATTTGTTGTCGATTTGGTTACGTAGGTTATCAAATATACAAAAAATACAAACCACAAACTCGTACAGTGACCCAAAAATCAGACACTCCAAAAACAAAACCAGAAGTCGCCATATTACCAGTAACACCCAAAGCCGTTGACCCATTTTATATGCAGTAAATAAAAATATTATTTTAATTTTTCTTGTATTAGAAAATGAGCGACACAAAAAACTTAATGAACCTTATTTATCACTCTGCAGTAATCAGCGGACTAGCAGTAGCTTATTCTATGCTGGGAAAAAGTCTACTCAAAATGAAATCAGCAGACTTGAGTAGACTAGACTTCGAAGACAGCGCTAAGCTAATTGCTGTTGTAACAGCGTCAATTGCTACGAAAGACTTTCTCGTCAAGCAAGGAATTATTCCAGAAAATGTTTCTATGTAATAAAATAAGTATGGCGACTTTAGCAGTAATAATTGGAGGTGCGATGGTTAATGCCCTGGCTTTCAGTGGGTCAAATTATCTCTTTTCAAAAGTGGGTAGAGAAAAATCAGCAGAAGAAATGAAAAGACACAATGAGGCATCAGAGAAACTTGCACAAGCCCAGCAGGATTATGAAAAGCAGCGAATTGAGAAACTTGATTTCATCAATGAAAAACTCCGACTTGAAGGTCACGCACAACATACATTTTCTAATGTTGATGACGCAATTCATGAATACTATCTTGTCACGGGTAATGACATGTCTATCCTGAAACCAAAACTTAGCGACTACTATCAACCAAGCACACAACAAAGAAACGGAGAGATAATCTTTGTTCTAGTGGGAATGACATTTGTATTTGTTACTGGTCTTTATATTGCTAGAAAAAATGAAAGACCCCAGGGTTGAAAATAAACTATCGAAAATATATTACTCTCCATCAGGGTATTGGAAAGGAGCAACCGCTATTCAGCTACAGGAGCTAGTAAATGAAGAGGAGGCAGTCACCACAGAGCAGCAGTGGAAGGCAGTTAGAGAGGCGCTGAACGCAACCTGCAAAGACACTGTAGGGTTCTGGAAACACCATCACAAGGACTGGCTGTCGGCACAGACCTTGAAGAAGATAGAAGTGAGGAAGCAGAAGAAAGCAGCTGTCAACAACAGTTGCACGAGAGCAGCCAAAGTAAGGGCACAGGGGGAATACTTGGAAGCCAACCGCGAGGTGAAGAGTAGTATCAGGGCAGACAAGAGGGCCTACACAGGCAGCCTGGCAGCAGAGGCAGAAAAGGCAGCAGGCAGCGGCAACATGAAACAGCTCTACGACATTACCAGAAGATTGTCAGGCAAGTATGGCCATACAGAAAGACCAGTAAAAGACAAAGAAGGCAAGCCTATTGCAGACAGAGCAGACCAACTCGACAGATGGGCCGAGTATTTTGAAGAGTTACTGAACAGACCTAGCCCACCCGACCCCCCCCCCCCCCCCCCCCGACATCCAGCCGGCAGAGACCGACCTACCCATCAGCGGTGACAGACCCAGCCGGGAAGAGATCAGAAGAGCAGTGGCACTCTTGAAGAACGGCAAAGCAGCAGGCCCAGATGGCATCCCAGCGGAGTCTCTGAAAGCAGACCTAGAGACAACAGTGGAGATGCTGTACCCACTGTTTGGAAAGATCTGGGAAGAGGAGGTGATGCCGGCTGACTGGAAGGAGGGGTACCTAATCAAGCTTCCCAAGAAAGGCGACCTCAGCAAGTGTTCCAACTACAGAGGAATCACCTTGCTGTCAGTACCAGGAAAGGTCTTCAACAGGATCATCCTGGAGAGAATGAAGAGCTCCGTTGACCCCCAGCTGACAGACCAACAAGCAGGATTCAGGAAGATTTGGTTATTTGGGTTTAACGCCGAGCAGGCGACTAAGGCCATCTCACGGCGGGATGGGTAAAAATCTGGTCAGCCAGACTAAAAGCAAGGTCTTAAGACAAGATGTAAATATAGATTAAAAATCTCAGGCTAAAATGTCGCACATGTCTGGAAAAGAAACGTCTACAGACTCTCAAAAAGGGCAAATAAAAAAATTCACATAGTCTATGAATGCTCAGATCTTGTTAAAAATATTGCATTCTCTCAAAAAATTGAAGATTTTGTCCGGGGGAACATCCCGGAACAAAACCTTCAAGGAGTCTGCTGTGAAGTGTTTATATCTGGTGTCAATTAGGTCAGCACAATACAGCAAAAAGTGTCGAACAGAAAACTGCTCATCACAGGCAAAACACCATGGACGCTCATCCTGTTTAAGTAAGTAAGAGTGCGTAACATATGTGTGCCCGATGTGGAGCCGAGCAAGGACAGTCTCCTCACGGCGGCTGCCGCAGCGGAAAGGTAGACTGTCAGACAACTTAGGAAGAGCTTCATGCAGCTTGTTCCCTTCCTCTTTGTCCCACTCGGACTGCCACTCGCGGGCTATGTACGCACTAATACCAGGTTTAAAATCACTATAGACAGTCTGTGTGTCAGGGACAGGGTCACTGCGGGCACTGTTGGCAGCAGAATCTGCGATTCTGTTGCCTTCGATGCCCACATGGCCTGGGACCCAAATAAAAATGATGTCATAATATTCCTTCATCAAGTCCGCGTAGAGCTCTCTAATCTGCACCAGCAGTGGATGGTCTGTTCCCGCGCCCTGAAGGGCCTGCAGGGCACAAAGAGAGTCAGACAGAATCAGGAAGTTCCTTTCCCGAGACTGATAGGCATGCTTGAGTGCTAGCAGAATGGCCTGCAGTTCTGCACTAAATACAGAGGAATGGTCAGGGAGACGGAGCTTAAATGGGCGTCTAGGATGGCGAGAGGACACTGCAGCCGCAGCCACTCTTCCATCCTCAGACTTGGACCCATCCGTATAAAGACGACAATAGCCAGGAAAAATTGAAAGGAGTTCATTGAGGCTCTGTTGGTATATGGCTGGTGGAGTACAATCCTTCTTGTGGGCAGTCAAGTCCAGCAAGATGTCAGGAACTGGTAGTAGCCAGGGTGGAGTGACGTGTTGCAGAGATTCCGAAACTTTGTCCAGGTCCACTCCGGCCGCCTGCAGATGAGGTCGGACACGGAAGGAAAGTGGACGGACAGCTCCCGGATGGGCATCGTAAATCTCTGCAAACGACGGGTTAAAAACACAATCATAGGCAGGATTTTCTGGATGGGCCTTCAGCTTCAGAACGTAGCTGAGCATGAGGCGGATGCGGCGGAGCCTGAGAGAAGGCTCCCCTGCCACTGCATACAGACTAGGAACTGGAGATGTCCTGAAGGCTCCCAGACATATGCGCAGACCTTGATGGTGAATTGTGTTCAGACGCTGCAGAACAGACTTGGAAGCCGAGCCATATACCACAGAGCCGTAATCCAGTTTGAACCGAACAAGGGCCCGGTACAGTCGAAGTACGACGATGCGGTCTGCACCCCAGTCAGTACGACCAACGACACGAAGAATGTCGAGGGCCTTCCGACAAGAGGTTCTAAGGTAGTTAACATGGTTGCAGAAGGTCAATCTTTTGTCAAAGATGACCCCCCAAAACTTAGCCTCTTCAGCCACCTTAATTGGCACTCCAGCAATGCTCAGGCTAGGTTCTGGAAAAAATGTCGTCTGGTTAGTAAAATGCACACAGACTGTCTTGGAGGGCGAGAATCTGAATCCATTGAGAGACACCCACCCCTGGATGCGATCAACGCACAGCTGCAAGCGCCTCTCAAGGGACGCAAGTCCTCGACCTCGTGCACACAAAGCAAAGTCGTCCACAAACAAAGAGCATTCAGAATCATCCTTGACGGCCTTTACAATGTTATTTATTTTAATGCTAAATAAAACAGGAGATAGAATACTGCCCTGCGGGACACCCATCTCCTGTTCAAAGGAGTCGGAGAGGGTGGAGCCCACACGGACATGGAACGACCTGTTGGACAAAAAATTGTGAATAAAAACGGGCAGATGCCCTTTAAAACCCATGTCCGACAAATCAGACATTATACCATGCTTCCAGGTAGTGTCATATGCCTTTTCAAGATCAAAGAAAATTACATAGACATGCTGCTTGTTGACAAAAGCATCTCGGATAAAAGACTCAAAGCGGACTAGATGGTCAGTTGTACTACGGAAGCGCCGGAAACCGCACTGGAGGTCTGTGATGAGACCCTGTGACTCAAGATGCCACACCAGTCGGGCGTTGACCAAGCGTTCCATAGTTTTACATAAACATGATGTCAAAGCTATTGGCCGGTAGTTGCCCGGGTCGGAAGGATCCTTACCCGGCTTGGGAATTGGCACAACCACAGCCTGGCGCCAAGATGGCGGAAAATGACCGGTTATCCAGATATGGTTAAAGGCCTTGAGAAGTACAAGGAGTGAATCCTCAGGCAGATGTGTTATGAGCTGATAATGGATGGTATCTAATCCAGCAGCAGAGTCAGTACATTTCTGCATGGCTTGCTGCAATTCTGAAAACGTAAAAGGGGCATTATAGTCTTCCAAGTTATCCGATATAAAATCACAAGCACAAGATTCTCGCTTCTCCTTCTCTCTCTGGAAGAAAGGTGAATAATGCTCTGTTGAAGAATTATGGGCAATGGTGGAGGCAAGTAAATTGGCCACAGCCTTTTTTATCTGTGACCAAACTGGCACCATCTCTAAGATGGCCGACAGAAGCCGAGCCACCCCTGCCCCTAATTCTTCGAACAGCCTTCCAGACTTTTTGGGACGGAGTCCTAGAAGATAAAGATGAGACGAAGCGTCTCCAGGAAGGACGGCGTTCACGTTTAAAAAGATAACGGGCTTTCGCCCGCTGTCTTTTAAAGGTTAAAATATTTGCTTGCGACGGATTACGAAATGCACGTCGCTGAGCAGATTTGCGCGTTGTTTGGGCCTTGCGGCACTCTTCATTGAACCATGGTACTCTCGGCTTCCGAGGGAGTGATGTGGAAGTTCTGGGGATGGTTTCACCTGCAACCTCCAACAAAATCAAAGTAAAACAAGAAACAGGTTCTTCAGCTGACATGACCACCTCCTCTGTAAGACGAGACTGACAGAGAGAGGCAAACAGAGACCAGTTAGCTTTCTTGAGATTCCAGCGCCCCACCGGCGAATCCTCCTCACAGCTGACCGATGACAGGACTACTGGGAAGTGGTCACTACCACACAGGTCGTCGTGAACCTTCCAGTCAAAGTCCAGCATGAGAGAAGGATCACACACAGTGAGGTCTAGAACAGAACTAGATCCGGAACCTGAGTTAGAGTATGTAGGTGAGCCATCGTTAAAGACACATAGGTTAAGTTGAGAAAAAACATCTTCTAACATCTGACCTCTGCCATCATAGTGGTCACTACCCCAAAGGTGAGCATGACCGTTAAAATCCCCCATGAGAATAAAGGGAGGGGGCAGTTGATCTACTAAGTGAAAAATATCATTGCTACAGACCCGCAGTGATGGTGGCATGTAAATACTGCATATGGTTATGGTCTGTTTTAAGGTAACCCGAGCAGCGACAGCCTGAAGACAGGTGTCGATGCTAACGGGGCTACATAAAATTTGGCTACTAATGAGAAGAGCCGCTCCACCCGAGCGCCTCTCCGAATCAGAGCCTTTATGTATAACATTAAAACCATTAAAAGACACAGGGTCAGAAGTCTTTAGGTAAGTCTCCTAAAGAGATATGACTGAGGGGTTATAGAACTTGACTAAAAGACGTAATTCCTCAAAGTTAGCTCGAAAACCACGACAATTCCACTGAAGCAAAGAGTCCATGATTAAGTCTGATCTGGGGGTAAGGAGTTTTTCCCCCCTTTTTCCGTTACCTTGGAAGGAGTTGAAGAAACAGAGGGGTGCCGGCTCCCGGGCCTCCTCTGGTTCTTCGGAGAGGAAGGGGGTGGAGCTGCCGCAGCATCAGCAACAACAACTTCCACTCCCTCCATCCGCTCCTCCAGTGCAGCATATTTGTTTTGAAGGGGCACATCTGTGTTCCCCTTCTGGGCCCGTGCGCACAGCGGTCCCATAGATTTCTTAGACTTCTGGTCCTGGGCAGCGTTCCTGCCGCTAGAGTTAGCGGCCTTAGAAGGCTGACCAGAGCCAGAAGCCTTTGCAGTTGACTGACTAACAGGTTTGGGTGGGGGCTGAGGCTTAGGGGCAACAGAAGGCGGCACAACCGGACCGGCAGTGTCCGCCTTCTGCGTTCCCTGGCTCCTTGTCACCACCGGAGGAGGGTTACTCTCCAGGGGCGAGATGAGCCGAGGCTCCGCCCCCAACCAAGAAGTTGGGGTCTGACATGAAAAGTCTTTGGTGGGGCGCTTGCCTGCCACCGCTGCACTAAAAGTATACACTGAGGTGTTAGAGGTTGGGGCAGCCGCAGCTGCACCAGGGCCTTCAACCAGTTTTTTGGCATCCAGAAAGGACAGCCCCTTCTCCACACGCACCTGCTGAATCTTACACTCGGATATCCAACGAGGGCATTTCTTATCCGAAGCCATATGCGCCCCCTGGCAATTCACACACAGGGGGGTGGCTGTGCAGGACTCAGCAGAGTGTCCGGGCCTAGTGCAACGGGCGCATGAAGCCTCTGCCTGACGGCATGTCTTCTGCCCATGGCCATACTTTTGGCACTTAAAGCACAGGAGGGGAAGAGGGACGTACTGTTTCACTCTCAGGGAGTAGTAACCTCCCCAGATGGTAGTAGGAGGGGTGGGGGTGCCAAACGTCAGGATGATGGTAGGGAGACGGATCTCCCCACCACCTCGCTTGGAAGCGAAGCGCCTGACGCAAGTCACCCCCTGAGACTTAAGGTTCCTTACAAGTTCATCTTCTGACAGTTCTGCCAAAGCTTGATCTTTGATTACGCCTCTTGACGAATTCATAGTTTTGTGGGGTGTGACTTCCACAGGAGTGTCTCCGATGGAAGAGAGCCCCAGTAGCCCGCTGGAGTGTGCCCGAGTACGGCACTCCACCAGCAAGTCACCAGACCTGAGGCGCTGGGCGTCAGGCCTGCCAACACGGCTCCTGAGGGTCTCCCCCACCAGAAAAGGATGCAGCTTGGTAACTGGTTTCTCCTTCACCTTGCTATGGACAATGAGGAAGCGAGGCCATACGGCCGACGCCTGAGGCGTCGCTTCCTCACAGTCTGAATCACTGTCATGTGCAATGTCGGTGTCTATGCGCCGTTTCCGTGCTAGTTTTGGTTTTTTGGTTTTATCCATATTATATTAGTAGAGATATTCATCCCCCGGGGGTCCCCGCCCGCCACCGAGCCCAACAAGGGAAAGTGCAACTGTCGGCGGGTCACCAGCCGACGCACAATGGAGACTGCCCGAAAGATATACTCAAGGGGGTAAGCCCGATTGAACCGTTTGAGCCACCGCCTTCTATCACACCGTTGAATGCAGGGGAATACTGGCGTAAAGCACCTAATCAGCAGCAGAAGCTATAGCATGGTGCTCCGTATAGCAACCCGCATGTCAACAGTGGGATAGGGCTCAACGTGACAAGAGCCGATTGACTAGGCCGGTACCACTAGCCTCCCGTTTAGGTAGAAGTCAAGGCCGAAGTGGAGTGTTGGCACCAGTGAGCCGCAGCCCAAAGGGAACCTCAGCCACCAGGATCCTCTTCTCCCCCGACACGGGTCTCCAAGCACGGCAAACACTTGGGATCCAAAGGACCAAAAAGTCACGAGTATTTTTAAGGACCAATCCAACATGGTACGACCTAGGTTAGCACAGCTCCTTAAAAACCGGACCAGTGAAAAGGCTGAACAACATATCTGCTGACATCAAGTCCTAATCCTGGACAAAGATGGCACCCGTCCGCTAGCCCACTCAGTCAGGGACTGAGCGGACTACCCACCTACGCCACGTGGAGGCCGGTGCCGGGTAGGCGGATTCAGGAAGAACCGATCATGTACAGACCAGATCCCCACTCTCCGCATCATCGTGGAACAGTCTCTGGAGTGGAGCTCCCCGCTGTACGTCAACTTCGTGGATTATGAGAAAGCATTTGACAGTGTGGACCGAGAGACTCTGTGGAAACTCCTACGACACTACGGTGTACCCACAAAGCTCGTCCGCCTGATCAAGAGCAGCTACGATGGCATGACATGTCGCGTGATCCACGAAGGGCAGTTCACCAGGGAGCTCCAGGTCAGAACCGGTGTCAGGCAGGGGTGTCTGTTGTCTCCGTTCCTCTTCCTACTGGCCATAGACTGGGTCATCAAGATGACCACAGAGCACAGACGAAGTGGAATACAGTGGACACTGTGGACACAGCTTGACGACCTCGATTTTGCAGACGACTTGGCATTACTGTCCCACACTCATCAACAAATGCAGGACAAGACCACAAGGCTTGCTGACATCTCGTCCCAAGTGGGCCTCACCATTCACAAACAGAAAACAAAGACAATGAGGCTGAACGCAACCAGGGAAGAACCAGTCTTGCTTGCTGGCACCCCGTTGGAGGAGGTGGAGTCCTTTACCTATCTCGGGAGCATCATAGACAAAAAAGGCGGCACTGATGCAGATGTCAGAGCAAGAATCGGTAAAGCCAGAGCAGCCTTTCTCCAGTTGAAAAAAGTGTGGAGCTCCAGAGAGCTGTCACAACACACGAAAGTCCGGATTTTCAACTCCAATGTAAAAGCAGTTCTCTTATATGGAGCAGAAACTTGGAGATTGACAAAAACCACAGTCAACAGAGTACAGACCTTCATGAACAGTTGCCTTAGAAGAATTTTGAAAATCTACTGGCCAGAGAAGATCAGCAACGTCAGACTCTGGGAGAGAACAGAGCAGATAACAGCAGAGAATGAAATTGGGCGAAGAAGATGGGGATGGATCGGTCACAGTCTGAGAAAGCCAGCTTCCAGTATCACTAGGCAGGCATTGTCATGGAACCCACAGGGAAAGAGGAAAAGAGGTAGGCCGAGAAACTCCTGGCGTCGAGACCTCCAAGCAGACATCAAGAGACTGGGAACCACCTGGAGTAGAATCGAAGGAGAAGCACAGGACAGGAGTTGCTGGAGGTCTCTCGTCGACGGCCTATACCCGGTTAGGTTAGTTAGTTAGTTATTTGGGTTTAACGCCGAGCAGGCGACTAAGGCCATCTCACAGCGGGATGGGTAAAAATCTGGTCAGCCAGACTAAAAGCAAGGTCTTAAGACAAGATGTAAATATAGATTAAAAATCTCAGGCTAAAATGTCGCACATGTCTTTAAAAGAAACGTCTACAGACTCTCAAAAAGGGCAAATAAAAAATTCACATAGTCAATGAATGCTCAGATCTTGTTAAAAATATTGCATTCTCTCAAAAAATTGATGATTTTGTCCGGAGGAACATCCCGGAACAAAACCTTCAAGGAGTCTGCTGTAAAGTGTTTATATCTGGTGTCAATGAGGTCAGCACAATACAGCAAAAAGTGTCGAACAGAAAACTGCTTATCACAGGCAAAACACCATGGACGCTCATCCTGTTTAAGTAAGTAAGAGTGTAACATACGTGTGCCCGATGTGGAGCCGAGCAAGGACAGTCTCCTCACGGCGGCTGCCGCAGCGGAAAGGTAGACTGTCAGACAACTTAGGAAAAGCTTCATGAAGCTTGTTCCCTTCCTCTTTGTCCCACTCGGACTGCCACTCGCGGGCTATGTACGCACTAATACCAGGTTTAAAATCACTATAGACAGTCTGTGTGTCAGGGACAGGGTCACTGCGGGCACTGTTGGCAGCAGAATCTGCGATTCTGTTGCCTTCGATGCCCACATGGCCCGGGACCCAAATAAAAATGATGTCATAATATTCCTTCATCAAGTCCGCGTAGAGCTCTCTAATCTGCACCAGCAGTGGATGGTCTGTTCCCGCGCCCTGAAGGGCCTGCAGGGCACAAAGAGAGTCAGACAGAATCAGGAAGTTCCTTTCCCGAGACTGATAGGCATGCTTGAGTGCTAGCAGAATTGCCTGCAGTTCTGCACTAAATACAGAGGAATGGTCAGGGAGACGGAGCTTAAATGGGCGTCTAGGATGGCGAGAGGACACTGCAGCCGCAGCCACTCTTCCATCCTCAGATTTGGACATATCTGTATAAAGACAATAGCCAGGAAAAATTGAAAGGAGTTCATTGAGGCTCTGTTGGTATATGGCTGGTGGAGTACAATCCTTCTTGTGGGCAGTCAAGTCCAGCAAGATGTCAGGAACTGGTAGTAGCCAGGGTGGAGTGACGTGTTGCAGAGATTCCGAAACTTTGTCCAGGTCCACTCCGGCCGCCTGCAGATGAGGTCGGACACGGAAGGAAAGTGGACGGACAGCTCCCGGATGGGCATCGTAAATCACTGCAAACGACGGGGTAAAAACACAATCATAAGCAGGATTTTCTGGATGGGCCTTCAGCTTCAGAACGTAGCTGAGCATGAGGCGGATGCGGCGGAGCCTGAGAGAAGGCTCCCCTGCCTCTGCATACAGACTAGGAACTGGAGATGTCCTGAAGGCTCCCAGACATATGCGCAGACCTTGATGGTGAATTGTGTTCAGACGCTGTAGAACAGACTTGGAAGCCGAGCCATATACCACAGAGCCGTAATCCAGTTTGGACCGAACAAGGGCCCGGTACAGTCGAAGTAAGACGATACGGTCTGCACCCCAGTCAGTACGACCAACGACACGAAGAATGTCGAGGGCCTTCCGACAAGAGGTTCTAAGGTAGTTAACATGGTTGCGGAAGGTCAATCTTTTGTCAAAGATGACCCCCAGAAACTTTGCCTCTTCGGCCACCTGAATTGGCACTCCAGCAATGCTCAGGGTAGGTTTTGGAAAAAATTTCATCTGGTTAGTAAAATGCACACAGACTGTCTTGGAGGGCGAGAACCTGAATCCGTTGAGAGACACCCACCCCTGGATGCGATCAACGCACAGCTGCAAGCGCCTCTCAAGGGACGCAAGTCCTCGACCTCGTGCACACAAAGCAAAGTCGTCCACAAACAAAGAGCATTCAGAATCATCCTTGACGGCCTTTACAATGTTATTTATTTTAATGCTAAATAAAACAGGAGATAGAATGCTGCCCTGCGGGACACCCATCTCCTGTTCAAAGGAGTCGGAGAGGGTGGAGCCCACACGGACATGGAACGACCTGTTAGACAAAAAATTGTGAATAAAAACAGGCAGGTGCCCTTTAAAACCCATGTCCGACAAATCAGACATTATACCATACTTCCAGGTAGTGTCATATGCCTTTTCAAGATCAAAGAAAATTGCATAGACATGCTGCTTGTTGACAAAAGCATCTCGGATAAAAGACTCAAAGCGGACTAGATGGTCAGTTGTACTACGGAAGCGCCGGAAACCGCACTGGAGGTCTGTGATGAGACCACGTGACTCAAGATGCCACACCAGTCGGGCGTTGACCAAGCGTTCCATAGTCTTACATAAACATGATGTCAAAGCTATTGGCCGGTAGTTGCCCGGGTCGGAAGGATCCTTACCCGGCTTGGGGATTGGCACAACCACAGCCTGGCGCCAAGATGGCGGAAAACGACCGGTTATCCAGATATGGTTAAAGGCCTTGAGAAGTACAAGGAGTGAATCCTCAGGCAGATGAGTTAGGAGCTGATAATGGATGGTATCTAATCCAGCAGCAGAGTCAGTACATTTCAGCATGGCTTGCTGCAATTCTGAAAATGTAAAGGGGGCATTATAGTCTTCCGAGTTATCTGATATAAAATCACAAGCACAAGATTCTCGCTTCTCCTTCTCTCTCTGGAAGAAAGGTGAATAGTGCTCTGTTGAAGAATTATGGGCAATGGTGGAGGCAAGCAAATTGGCCACAGCCTTTTTATCTGTGACCAAACTGGCACCATCTCTAAGATGGCCGACAGAAGCCGAGCCACCCCTGCCCCTAATTCTTCGAACAGCCTTCCAGACTTTTTGGGACGGAGTCCTAGAAGATAAAGATGAGACAAAGCATCTCCAGGAAGCACGGCGTTCGCGTTTAAAAACGTAACGGGCTTTCGCCCGCTGTCTTTTAAATGTTAAAATATTTGCTTGCGACGGATTACGAAAAGCACGTCGCTGAGCAGATTTGCGTATTTTTTGGGCCTTGAGGCACTCTTCATTAAACCATGGTACTCTCGGCCTCCGAGGGACTGATGTGGAAGTTCTAGGGATGGTTTCACCTGCTACGTCCAACAAAATCAAAGTAAAACAAGAAACAGGTTCTTCAGCTGACATGACCACCTCCTCTGTAAGACGAGACTGACAGAGGGAGGCAAACAGAGGCCAGTTAGCTTTCTTGAGATTCCAGCGCCCCACTGGCGAATCCTCCACACAGCTGACCGATGACAGGACTACTGGGAAGTGGTCACTACCACACAGGTCATCGTGAACCTTCCAGTCAAAGTCCAGCATGAGAGAAGGATCACACACAGTGAGGTCTAGAACAGAACTAGATCCTGAACCTGAGTTAGAGTATGTAGGTGAGCCATCGTTAAAGACACATAGGTTAAGTTGAGAAAAAACATCTTCTAACATCTGACCTCTGCCATCATAGTGGTCACTGCCCCAAAGGTGAGCGTGACCGTTAAAATCCCCCATGAGAATAAAGGGAGGGGGCAGTTGATCTACTAAGTTAAAAATATCATTGCTACAGACCCGCAGTGATGGTGGCAGGTAAATACTGCATATGGTTATGGTCTTCTTTAAGGTAACCCGAGCTGCGACAGCCTGAAGACAGGTGTCGATGCTAACGGGGCTACATAAAATTTGGCTACTAATGAGAAGAGCCGCTCCACCCGAGCGCCTCTCCGAATCAGAGCCTTTATGTATAACATTAAAACCATTAAAGGACACAGGGTCAGAAGTCTTCAGGTAAGTCTCCTGAAGAGATATTACTGAGGGGTTATAGAACTTGACTAAAAGACGCAATTCCTCAAAGTTAGCTTGAAAACCACGACAATTCCACTGAAGCAAAGAGTCCATGATTAAGTCTTATCTGGGGGTAAGGAGTTTTTCCCCCCTTTTTCCTTTACCTTGGAAGGAGTTGAAGAAACAGAGGGGGGCCGGCTCCCGGGCCTCCTCTGGTTCTTCGGAGAGGAAGGGGGTGGAGCTGCCGCAGCATCAGCAACAACAACTTCCACTCCCTCCATCTGCTCCTCCAGTGCAGCATATTTGTTTTGAAGGGGGACATCTGTGTTCCCCTTCTGGGCCCGTGCGCACAGCGGTCCCATAGATTTATTAGACTTCTGGTCCTGGGCAGCGTTCCTGCCGCTAGAGTTAGCGGCCTTAGAAGGCTGACCAGAGCCAGAAGCCTTTGCATTTGACTGACTAACAGGTTTGGGTGGGGGCTGAGGCTTAGGGGCAACAGAAGGCGGCACAACCGGACCGGCAGTGTCCGCCTTCTGCGTTCCCTGGCTCCTTGTCACCACCGGAGGAGGGTTACTCTCCAGGGGTGAGATGAGCCGAGGCTCCGCCCCCAACCAAGAAGTTGGGGTCTGACATGAAAAGTCTTTGGTGGGGCGCTTGCCTGCCACCGCTGCACTAAAAGTATACACAGAGGTGTTAGAGGTTGGGGCAGCCGCAGCTGCACCAGGGCCTTCAACCAGTTTTTTGGCATCCAGAAAGGACAACCCCTTCTCCACACGCACCTGTTGAATCTTGCACTGGGATATCCAACGAGGGCATTTCTTATCCGAAGCCATATGCGCCCCCTGGCAATTCACACACAGGGGGGTGGCTGTGCAGGACTCAGCAGAGTGTCCGGGCCTAGTGCAACGGGCGCATGAAGCCTCTGCCTGACGGCATGTCTTCTGCCCATGGCCATACTTTTGGCACTTAAAGCACCGGAGGGGAAGAGGGACGTACTTTTTCACTCTCAGGGAGTAGTAACCTCCCCAGATGGTAGTAGGAGGGGTGGGGGTGCCAAACGTCAGGATGATGGTAGGGAGACGGATCTCCCCACCACCTCGCTTGGAAGCGAAGCGCCTGACGCAAGTCACCCCCTGAGACTTAAGGTTCCTTACAAGTTCATCTTCTGACAGTTCTGCCAAAGCTTGATCTTTGATTACGCCTCTTGACGAATTCATAGTTTTGTGGGGTGTGACTTCCACAGGAGTGTCTCCGATGGAAGAGAGCCCCAGTAGCCCGCTGGAGTGTGCCCGAGTACGGCACTCCACCAGCAAGTCACCAGACCTGAGGCGCTGGGCGTCAGGCCTGCCAACACGGCTCCTGAGGGTCTCCCCCACCAGAAAAGGATGCAGCTTGGTAACTGGTTTCTCCTTCATCTTGCTATGGACAATGAGGAAGCGAGGCCATACGGCCGACGCCTGAGGCGTCGCTTCCTCACAGTCTGAATCACTGTCATGTTCAAATTCGGTGTCTATATGCCGTTTCTGTGCTAGTTTTGGTTTTTTTGTTTTATCCATATTATTATATTAGTAGAGATATTCATCCCCCGGGGGTCCCCGCCCGCCACCGAGCCCAACAAGGGAAAGTGCAACTGTCGGCGGGTCTCCAGCCGACGCACAATGGAGACTGCCCGAAAGATATACTCAAGGGGGTAAGCCCGATTGAACCGTTTGAGCCACCGCCTTCTATCACACCGTTGAATGCAGGGGAATACTGGCGTAAAGCACCTAATCAGCAGCAAAGGCTATAGCATGGTGCTCCGTATAGCAACCCGCATGTCAACAGTGGGATAGGGCTCAACGTGACAAGAGCCGATTGACTAGGCCGGTACGACTAGCCTCCCGTTGAGGCAGAAGTCAAGGCCAAAGTGGAGTGTTTCAGCCACCAGGATCCTCTTCTCCCCCGACACGGGTCTCCAAGCACGGCAAACACTTGGGATCCAAAGGACCAAAATGTCACGAGTATTTTTAAGGACCAATCCAACATGGTACGACCTGGGTTAGCACAGCTCCTTAAAAACCGGACCAGTGAAAAGGCTGAACAACATATCTGTTGACATCAAGTCCTAATCCTGGAGAAAGATGGCACCCGTCTGCTAGCCCACTCAGTCAGGGACTGAGCGGACTACCCACCTACACCACGTGGAGGCCGGTGCCGGGTAGACTATACCCGGGTAGGGGTGACAGGCGTAAGTAACCGCTATTCAGAAATATACATGCCGCTGTGGGTGGAGATATAACAATCAAGTCAAACAATGGTTGCAAAGACAAGCAATTTGGCAGATATACCTCCCTGCTCCAAGAAAAATAACAAGACCCCATTTTGAAAACACTACCCCAAATGACACACATCAAATGGACCTCCTGTTCCTACCACATGATACAATAAGAAAAAAGCGTTACAAATACGCACTGACTGTTGTAGACATTGCTTCAAGGTACAAAGACGCTAAACCCATATCTGACAAAACAGCTACCACAGTTGCTACAGCGTTATCAAAGATATATAGTCGAGGCCCTCTGAAATACACCAGACTTGTACATAGTTAGTTAGTTAGTTATTTGGGTTTAACGCCGAGCAGGCGACTAAGGCCATCTCACGGTGGGATGGGTAAAAATCTGGTCAGCCAGACTAAAAGCAAGGTCTTAAGACAAGATATAAATATAGATTAAAAATCTCAGGCTAAAATGTCGCACGTCTTTAAAAGAAACGTCTACAGACGCTCAAAAAGGGCAAATAAAAAAGATTCACATAGTCTATGAATGCTCAGATCTTGTTAAAAATATTGCATGCTCGCAAGAAATTGAAGATTTTGTCCGAGTGAACATCCCGGAACAAAACCTTCAAGGAGTCTGCTGTGAAGTGTTTATATCTGGTGTCAATTAGGTCAGCACAATACAGCAAAAAGTGCCGAACAGAAAACTGCTCATCACAGGCAAAACACCATGGATGCTCATCCTGTTTAAAGCTGAGAAACAGTAAAAAAAAACTCCGCCCCGCACTTGTTTTAAAAAAACTTTGCAGGACCCAGCGAGGGCCCGGTCTTCGTGAACGTTCGGCTAACTTCGGCAAACCGGTTTGCAACTCAGTTGACTGAGTTTTCAACTGCGTTTGTCGTGCTGGCAAAACTCTCGTGAAAAAGACAGGCCACTTCCTGTTTGCAGCGAGTGGGCACCGCGATCACTGATCTAAACCAGCGATATTTTTACTAACAGTAGTAGACGACACTCGACCACCCGACGGACAGAGCAGGCCATTTGTGTCTTGCCTGGACGCACACTGGATATGGACCAGGCCGAGCTATCCTAAGTTAGACAGTACAGCCTGAAGCTTTATTTGATATCGGAAGGGTGAGGAAGGAGGGGTTATTTGTCGTTTTGTGTTTGTTGTTATAATCTCTCTCTCTCTCTCTCTCACATCCAATTTACTGTGTTGGATGTACATCACAATGCTTCTTTATTTATTTATATTATCCTAATTTATTGGACTGGATGTACGTGTTGACAAAATTCGTTCACAACTACAAAGTGTCAGGAGTCATACTTACAGCATGTACGGCCGTACATTCTGTCATCATAGTCCCCAGCGCGTAAAATCCGTGGCTGTTGGTCAGTTTCAAAGTGTCACAGAATCGTCTGCTGTTGTCCGATCTGCTATGTGGGCTTCTGCTCGCCCGTAAAAATCCATTTTAGGCCTGTGACTTGGTAATTATCTGGATGGATACACACAGATCGGTATGCCGCCTTAAGGTCAACTTTCGCGCACCAGTAGCCGGACTTGGCTAGTACGCACGCGTCCGCTAGAGTCTGAAATTTTACTGTCTCGGGTACTGAGTAATCGTTCATTGCATGTCCTACAGGCTTGCTGCCGTCGTGTATCAGGCGTATGCTATTGTCGTCTTTTGGGATCGCAGCCAAAGCGCTAATTACCGTTGGTTTTTAAGATGCTACGATATAATGACCTTTGTTTATCTGATCGATGAGCTCCTTTTCTACCGCTACTCTGTTTTTTAAGGCAGATGTGTGATTTTTCTGCTCTACAGGTCTAACAGTCTGATGTTTGTCAGTGATATAAAACCCATGTTCGATACCTTCAAGGAGAAAGTCTTTGTCTTTATCAGAAGCTAATTCGTCTTGCCATACTAAAAGCTTTGAACTAATGGACGCTCCAGAACCTAACAGTTGACAGTTGTATGGACTTAGTGCAGGATAAGGGCTATGGTAAGAAGTGCTAGAATGGGTGGGGCCTACCTCGCCTTGTGCAACCTGCTGCGCTGTGTCCTAGGCTGTCCCGTGTTTGCCACCTGCCGCTGCTGCAGGTGTGTCACGATGTTCCCGCGCCGGATGATCTCTCCCGCAGGTGGCACACACATGGTCCAGCTGGCAGCGTGCGCCGTAGGTGAAGTACCCTCTGTTGTACTGCAGGCACACTTCCCTGCCAGAGGGGCCGATGGGGCGTTGTGGGCGCGGTCCGGCCGTCCCTCCTCCTGTTTTGTGAGCAGGTGAGCCAGCGGGGACCGCAGATTGCGCAGTACGGTCGTGCAGCACCACCGTGGACAGGTGTGGGGCGTCCGTGCCCCACTGGAATGCTTCGGCCGCTTGCCGCTGACGATACTCATCGTCAAACAGCAGGACACTTTGCCAGGTGTATCTGGCCGCCAGCTCCCCCACCATCGCCGAGTACTTGAGGTAGGCGTGCGGCGTGAAACCCAGTGTGGGTTTGTCCATAAGGGCCGCCATAATACGGCTGTTTGCCACTATCCAGTGTGCGGGGGAAACCTTGTCCAACTTCGGTTTGCTGTTCACCTTTATAGTGACACCACCCCCAAGTGCCACTTCTTCCTCTGCCACTGCCGCTGACTGAGACAGAAAATCTACTATACGTAACGGGGTCCCACTTTTTGCTACCGCAATATCCCCGCTTCTGTTGCCACTGACGCACAGGCTGTCGCGCAACAGTTTATCCAGTCCGGCACCGCTGTGGTGTGTACTGTATAGGGCGTCCTGCAAGGTCTGTGACGCTCTACTGCCGCTGTTATCCGACACTCCTCCCAGTCCGCCGCACAGTGGGCCACCGCCGTTGTCCACTTGGAATTTGGCCACCGCTGCACGGAGCACTACTCTGTCCCCACGTTTCAGCGAAAGAGCGTCAATGTCTTCGTCAGACATTAGCAATAGTGCTTGCCTAGAGATGAATTTTTCCCTGATCATGGCACTCTGCAGCTCTTCGTCGAGGCCCCAGTCATGGAAAATATGGTCCATCTCACTATTTTCCAGTAAAGCCTTCTTTCTCGCTGATTTGGGAGCCATTTCAAATTCTAGCTGTCGCCTGACTGCTGCGTTGCTGACTGGCGCACTATTCGGTACCGTCCCCTAGTTACTACTGTAACCGCCCACGCATCCACCTCCCACTCACTCCTCTCATCCTCGCCTACGCACTCACCCCCTCCAGACTTTCCCACCCTTTCTCTCTCTCAATCTCCATTTCTCATCATAGCATTCCACAGTCGGGAAATTCCCCCGCCTACTCAGTACTTTGGCTACTACTGGACACCGCCCCCCACCCACGCATTATATTCTGGATTGCAATGTAAGTGGTAATTTTCACACTTTGCATAACTAATACACTAACAGCATGTGTTTTCATAACCCAATGCAAATCTGACTGTTTTTGCTTTTTGGCTTCTTACCCTATCTTCTTTATACACCTCTAAAATCTTGAAAATACAAAATATTTTCTTCAGCATAATGTCTATGTATTCATCTTGAATTGCTCTTTCCATTGATACCAAATATATTGGGGTATGATAAGATATTTACTACAAACAAGGCCAATGAAAATGTCAAAAATTACTACGCCACCAGGGAAGTGAGTCACAGTAAGGCATACGCTCCCGGGGAAAATCCTAGCTGTCAGACTACGGTGGCAAAAGGTTAATGGTGCTGGTGCTGGTGATGGTGCCGGTGCAGGTGTGGGTGCCAGGGCTGGGGCTATTACTGTCATTACTGGTGATACTGCCTGTGATGTTACTGGGACTGGCATACACGCACGAAAAAGAAAAACACATACAGACACGTACGCACATGTAAACACATATAGACACACACACAAGTAAACACATACAGACACACACACGTAAACAGGTAAACACACACATACGCGCATAAACACATACACACATACAGACACACATGCACTCTAACATGCACAGACCCGCGGCATTTCAGTGGTATGACATGGGACATGATCGCATGAGCTCCACATAGTTCACAGACTTGTAAACAGAATCACGCATGCATGCACAGATTAAAGCTGATATATATAAGATATCATATCATATGCGCCGTGGGTTATTAAAATAAACTTTTTAAAAGTAAAGTCCCATCTGTTTTATCCAATTCCCAATGGTCCTTTTCAAGAGAGGATCACACATGCCTCTCTTGAAGAGGCATTGGGAATTGGATATAGCGTTCCATCGCCCAGACGGGACAAGGGGTAAGGATGGACAGACACACACACACACACACACACACACACACACACACACACACACACACACACATATACACACACCACCCAGCCCCCTTATCCCCCTTTCTCTTCCCCTTTCCCCCCTTATCCACTCCTTTCCCCCTTTTTTACCCATGTGCTCACAATTTGTTTTATTTATTTGCTGGGCCCGATAATTTGTTTACTGTAGGTCCTACAGCTATGTAACGCACGCAGACTTGCCCACAGTCATACGCACAGACTCACACAACAGACGCATACACCGCCACTGACTCAGACGGGCGCATTCATGCGGTAAAACAAACACACGGGCTCCCTTTCTAAAGTAACCTTTATACAGTATAAATGAAAAAGAATAACTTAAATGACTATCAACTATATACAATATTCTACTATCACACCACACACGTATCACAGTATCTTTGCCAGGCTAGGTCTTAGTCTCACATTGCCTCCAACCTGTTCGATGTTGTTGTCTGGTTACGTTGGTCCTTCTCACGTCTAGGCGTGAAAGCTCTTCGTCGTACGCTGATTGCCGTCCTGTCTCTTTGGGCACGGACGTCCACGTTCTCGTACGGTACTCAGTTTCCACTTGGACTTGGGTGTCTTGGTCCCAGTCAGAATCACTCAGAAGAGCTGGAGGGATGACCTCACGTAGGTCCACTCCTGCGACTCGACGTCTCGGCGTCCATCTTCCACTCTCGTTACAAGAACTCTGAATAGACAAAAGTCCCAACGTAACACTTGCTAAACACACAACATATTGGATCAATGAGAAACGTCACGTAACCTGGCTGATACAAATAACTCACACGTTCATTCACACACACACACACGTGCTTCATAAACTGTTTTCGTATCACCCCCATCTCTGTCACTATCTTGAAACAGACTATAGCCTAACACTCTTGCTATACATTACTCTATACCCTGGAAAAGACTATGCTTACCCAACCACATACTATCTTCATAGCGGCTTAGACATACACACTCCATATTCCTTTAGTCATCTAACTCGGTAAACAACTGTATACAAAAACACCGGTTACTCCATTACCATCCATGATCATGGCGAATATGCGTTCTATTCGACCCAAGAGCGATAATATGAACTTTGAGGAACTGGTAGCGAATGTGCGTTTGACGAGCGAGTATAAGAATGTGTGTTTGATGTGCTTTTCTGAAACTTGGTGGAGCGAAGATGTGAGTGATGATAGTGTTGCGATCGACGGTTTTGGTACGCCGTTTAGAACTGATAGAGATTGTAAGATTAGTGGGAAACGGTGGGGTGGCGGAGTAGGCCTGTATATTAATGAACGGTGGTGTAGCAAGTCAAGCGTAATGGTTAGGAAACAGCTTACAACACGTGATGTAGACTTATTGTTAGTTTCACTCAGACCCCGTTATCTCCCCCGTGAGTTTGGTCAGATCTTTGTAACGGTCATCTACACCCCCCTCACTCCAACCCCTCCCATGCCTCAGCCCAGATAGCAGATGTGATTAGAGAGTTACAGCTTATCTCCCCTGACGCCCCCAACTTTATTGCAGGTGACTTTAACGACTGTGACTTACGCACGAGCTTACCGACTTTTCACCAGTACGTGACTGTCCCCACTCGCAAGAACAAGACGTTAGATTTAGTGTATGGAAACGTCCCCAATGCATACCGATCGTTCGTCCTCCCTCCCGTAGGTAACTCTGACCACAATACTGTGTTTCTTGTCCCAGCATACAAACCCAAAATCCAGACAGAGCCCATAGTGAAGAAGTTAGTTAAGGTGTGGTCTAAGGATAGTGTAGAACAGTTGCAAGGGTGTTTTGAGTGTACAGATTGGGACGTGTTTCTTGATTCTAGTGCCAGTGTAGACGAAGCTACTGAAGTAACTTCTGACTATGTGAATTTCTGTAAAGATATGATTATTCCATCTAAGACAGTGAAATTGTATCCCAACAACAAACCATGGATTTCAAAGTCTCTCAAAGCCACATTGAATGAGAAAAAAGTTGCATTTCAGACTGGAGACAGAGTAGAAAGGAAAGCAGTACAGAATAAATTGAGGAAGCAGATTTTAGACGCTAAGAAAAAGTATAAAGAGAAAGTAGAGTCACAGTTTGAATCAGGTAGCTTAGCAGATGCATGGAGAGGACTTAAAACTTTATCAGGCCACAATAAATCAAAATTCAGTAGCAGAAGCATGCCAATGAAAGAACAAACTGAATTTTCTGAAAAACTGAATGAGTTCTATTGTAGATTTGAGAAAGATGATCTGAAGGATGATTTAGATAGCATGATTTCCCAGCTTGAAGTAAATGTGGCAGGCAATGTTGATGAAGACTTTGAGATCCATGGCAAGGCGGTTGAGAAGCTTTTTAGCAAACTGAATGTTAAGAAAGCAGTAGGCCCTGATAATATTTGCGGTAGAGTTTTGAGAGTATGTGACAGCCAATTGTCTGTTGTTTATAGCCGTTTGTTTAGCTGGTCTCTGGAAAACATCTACAGTCTGCCCTGTCCCCAAGAACAACAAGCCCAAGACACTCAATGACTATCGCCCTGTAGCTCTCACCTCTATAGTAATGAAGTGCTTTGAGCGTGTTGTCCTTTCTAGACTGCTCGATCAGGTCAAGCCCTATCAAGATCCTTTCCAGTTTGCATACAAGCAAAACAGATGTACTGATGACGCCACACTCACACTTCTGCACCATGCATACACACATTTAGAAAAACCTGGCTCTTTTGAACGCATTCTTTTTATAGACTTTTCTTCAGCCTTCAACACTATACAACCCTATCTCATAGCTCAAAAACTTCTCTGTTACAATGTAACGCCAAGGCTTATCCTATGGATTGTCGACTTCCTTGTAAATAGGACCCAGTCAGTTCGCTTTCAAACAGCTCTCTCATCCCTTAGGTCCACTTCCATAGGCGCCCCTCAAGGTACAGTTCTCTCCCCTGTGCTGTTCACACTGTACACTAACGATTGTAGTGGCACTGACTCTACCCTTCTTACAAAATACTCGGATGACACTGCCTTAGAAGATCTCTCCAATAATGATGCGACTTACTTTGCAGAAGTAGAACGTTTTAGTGTTTGGTGTAAAGATAATTTTCTAGACCTCAATGTGAGTAAGACCAAGGAACTACTGATAGACTTTCGAAGAAACCCTGCCCCTGTCCCTGTTCTGATGATCGATGATGTGTCTGTTGAGCGTGTGACTGAGTATAAGTATCTTGGAACAGTCATAGATGATAAGTTGTCCTTTAACGCAAACACCTCCCTCATACACAAGAAATGTCAGTCACGCATCTACTGCCTCCAGAAACTCAGGAAGCTGAATGTGAACCCCTCTGTCCTTCAAACCTTTTACTGCTCTTTTATTGAGTCTGTCATCACTTTCGGTTCTGTGTGCTGGTATGGAGGTCTGAGTGTGAAGAACAAGAACACCCTGGCACGAATGGTAAACATCTGCAGCAAAGTGACTGGCAGTAAGCAAAACAGTGTGGAGTCCCTGTATGAACAGCGTGTGGTGAGAAAGGGTAGGCGGATAGCTTCAGACAGATCCCATGTCCTTGCCCACCTCTATGAACTCCTCCCCTCTGGCCGCAGACTCCGCACGCACAAAGCTAGAACACTTAGACTACAGCACAGTTTCATCTCCAAATCCATCACTCTAAGCAATCTGTAGGTACATCCACGCATACCCAAACCTAACTCCTCCCCCTATCCCCCTTTACCTGTGCAATCAGTAGGAATGGAGCTTGTTGATTTTAGAGAAGTGATTATATTGTGTTTCATTTGGTGGTGAACATGGACATACTGGGATTGTTGTTACTGAGTGTTTACCCACTAATTATTTTACTATGGTAGACTTTAATTATGCAGCTTGTGTAATAATGTGTAATAATGTACTGAGATGTCTGTATAATAAGTAGTGAGGGTTAGGACTAGGTTGAAACACGCGTATTATGTATGCATATGTAGAGGTGGGTGTGAATGTATAAGTGCCGCTCAGTTCAGTCCATAAAAGATGTTTGTGTGAGATGTGTAAGAGTTATGTGTAAAGATTTTGTAGTGTTTACTTTATATTCATTTGGAATTTGTAGCTGTGCAAGTGCAGGGAGAAAATGTTCATAATTATGCTATAATGTTTTTATGTCTTGTTTGTACTATTTGTTATAAATGTACCACAACCGAATTTCTCTTTTCGAGATAATAAAGTACTCTTATTCTTCTTATTCTTATTCTTACTTCACCGAATTCTAAACATACTATACTAAACCAAACCGGAACACCGCTATCCAACCACATTAATCTTACCACGCATACTGTCTTTAACTAAACAACTATCAATACTACATTTATAGAAACATACCTGAAATCTAGGCTTCAGTTGAGAGTCAGGGAATGCGGGCTAGGTAAGTCAACAACCGTTCCATACGACAAAACAGCCCGCACTAACCAAACTAGACCTCTGACAGACACAGCTTCCGCCTAGAACTCACTAAACAGAACTCACTAGAAAATCCCGTGCTAACCATGTCTTACATATTCCACTTGGGCAGCAGGCCCCACGGACTTTCGGCACAAACAAACCGTTAACAAAAACCGTACCGTACTAATCCTACTAAATGAGCACTATGCCCGAGCATAGAGCTTCATCACAATTCCCCCTTCCTCGGGAAAAAAAAGAAACGACCGAGTTTCTTTTTAAGACTACTCGACGTAATGTTATCCGAAAACAGGAAAGGACTAACATTTACTACCTAGAATACAAGAAAAAATATTACAGCCTTACGCCTCAACGCACACACTCAAACAGAACTAACGCGCTAAAACCCCCAGAAATGAAAAAGATCCAACGACTGCCCACACACACACTCACGAGACCCCCGTCTCTGACCTACCGACAATCGCGAGACCCCAGTCTCCGACTTGCCTACAATCGCGAGACCCTAGTCTCCGATCTACCTAAATATTGGGTGCTGAGCCGCATTTCTGTCCGCAACAGAAGTATGCCGTCTCAGACCAACCCGACTGTTGGGCCACACCCGCTGACCGATTCCCTGTTTCTGGACGGAAATAACACGTTCCCTCTGCCCACGAGCACGCTTGCTCTGAGCTTCCGTCGCAACCGATGCGACTGCACCACGAGGAACGTGAGCTCGCTTAATCGCTCCGACTCTAGCGATGACTGGCTGCACACCCTTCATGTTACCTACGACTAAATCAACTACTGGGTCATCGATGACACACGAAACCAGACTACCTGAAAAAAACTCTGTGTCAATCTCTATCTTAGCTAACGGAAAAACTTCTATCTTTCCTCCAAACGAAACTACTTTCTGTGTCTCGCCTGTGAACTGATCTGGTCTAACAAGGCTACGCCTGACTCCCGCGGTCGTGGCACCCGAGTCGCGCAGAACAGACACGAGAAAACCGTTCACCACCCCCGTCACTACCGGCAAGTACCCTCCGCCATCAGCCGAGCACACAACGCCGAGCTGAGGCTCCTCCACGACAGGAACTGCAACACTGGCCGTGTGAGTGAGCTGCACAGCCCCATCTACCCGACCAGTGACGCCAGGATACGGATGAGCCAGATGGCCGTGTTCCTGATAACCAGCACCCTGCGCGCTTGCACCGTAGTACGGACAGCTCCGACTGAAGTGCCCGTACCCACGACAAGAAAAACACTGCGTGTCCGAACTCGCAACACGACCACGACCATACCCACGCAAAGAAGTCCCTCCACGTGCGTACGGATCGCTACCGCCATTGCTGTTACCTCGATCACCGCGTCGAAAACGCAAAGTACCTCTACCGTTAATCCGCTGGCCTCCACTTAAAGTATTGACCCCCCGGTAACCCCCAGACATGTTAGCAGCGACCAACCCGACTGGCGGTGTCTCGGTCCTACGCGCGAGGTTTTTCGTAGGATGCGCCATCCGAAAAGCCTCCGCGTGCTGCACTAACTCGTCCGTAGTCTTGAGGTTACGCTCTCTCAAGAATACCGCTAGATCCTTGGAAACGCTCCCAAAGAACTGTTCAGCCAACATGAGATCGAACAATGCTTCGTACGTGTGGTCGATCTTTGACAGTTCGACCCAACGTACGAGCAAATGGGACAATCGTTTGCCAAACGACATAAACGATTCCCATGTCTCTGGCCGACAAGCTCTCAAGCGTTCCCTAAAACCTTCCGCATTACACTGGAACTTCTGCAAGAGACACTCCTTCAAAGTCTCGTAACCTATGGTCCCCGAAACGGTCAAACTATGGTAAAGACTCAAGGCCTGTCCCTCTAGCACAGACGAAAGCAAAACGGGCCAGTTGGCAGGAGGCCAACTCAACGCCTGCGCATGAGACTCAAAACGACACAAAAAAGCGTCAATAGAGTCCACGGACTCTTTAAACATCGGCAGTTTAGGAAAATTGCGTAAGCCTCGGCCTACTGAATCACTATCTGCTCTAGATCCGGCATCTCGAGCTAACTGTATTTGCACCTCCCTATCCTTTTCCTCTTTCTCTCTCTGGTACTCTAGTCCCTTCTCTCTTAAAACATGTTCCCTCTCGTCCTTCTCTCTCTGAAACGCTAGAGACTTCTCGTCTTTCTCTCTCTGAAATGCTCTCTCTTCTCTTTCTCTCTCTCTCTGTACTTCTAACTCTTTCTCCTTAAAGACTCTTTCTTTCTCTTCTCTCTCTCTCTGAGCTTCTAATTCTTTCTCCTTTAAGACTCTTTCTTTCTCTTCTTTCTCTCTCTGAGCTTCTAATTCCTTCTCCTTTAACTCTAATTCCTCCTTCTTAAGTATTCTGTCTTTCTCCTCTCTCTCTCTCTCTGAATTTCTAGCTCTTTCTCCTCCCTCTGTATCTGCATTTCCAACTCTTTCTCCTCTCTAAGTCTACGAATCTCCAACTCTTTCTCGTCTTTCACCCTCTGAACCTCTAACACTTTCTCTTTTAGTACTCTCTCCCTCGCCCTATCTTCTCTATCCCTACACTTCTCCACATAGTCAAAAAGCTTCTCATCCCTAAGTCCTAACCTTTCCCCCTGTTTAATGTAAGCCTCTACCGGGTCTACCTCCATCTTTACTACAACTTCCCAAACTTGAGCACGTAAAAATACAAATATCACAACTAAATGAACGGCAAAAACTTAAAATGCAAACTCACAACGATATCAACTACCTACGCAGAAAATAGTGACCTACTTGACGTCCAGATGGAACGAAAAAATAAGAACGATAGAAAGAAGAGCAAGGAAAATGAACACTACCTATACAAAAGGAAGAACTAGCTCCTCGTAAGATCCCGAAAACTACAGAAATAACGGATCTTACCCCCTAGAATCGGAGAGGGGAATCTAAGACAACAACATGCACATAGCAACAAATCCCACTCTAAAATTGCTACTCCCTATCGCCCGCAAATACTTCTAACCTACCGCTAAAACAGGGTCACCACTGTAACGCACGCAGACTTGCCCACAGTCGTACGCACAGACTCACGCAACAGACACATACACCGCCACTGACTCAGACGGGCGCATTCATGCGGTAAAACAAACACACGGGCTCCCTTTCTAAAGTAACCTTTATACAGTATAAATGAAAAATAATAACTTAAATGACTATCAACTATATACAATATTCTACTATCACACCACACACGTATCACAGTATCTTTGCCAGGCTAGGTCTTAGTCTCACATTGCCTCCAACCTGTTCGATGTTGTTGTCTGGTTACGTTGGTCCTTCTCACGTCTAGGCGTGAAAGTTCTTCGTCGTACGCTGATTGCCGTCCTGTCTCTTTGGGCACGGACGTCCATGTTCTCGTACGGTACTCAGTTTCCACTTGGACTTGGGTGTCTTGGTCCCAGTCAGAATCACTCAGAAGAGCTGGAGGGATGACCTCACGTAGGTCCACTCCTGCGACTCGACGTCTCGGCGTCCATCTTCCACTCTCGTTACAAGAACTCTGAATAGACAAAAGTCCCAACGTAACACTTGCTAAACACACAACATATTGGATCAATGAGAAACGTCACGTAACCTGGCTGATACAAATAACTCACACGTTCATTCACACACACACACGTGCTTCATAAACTGTTTTCGTATCACCCCCATCTCTGTCACTATCTTGAAACAGACTATAGCCTAACACTCTTGCTATACATTACTCTATACCCTGGAAAAGACTATGCTTACCCAACCACGTACTATCTTCATAGCGGCTTAGACATACACACTCCATATTCCTTTAGTCATCTAACTCGGTAAACAACTGTATACAAAAACACCCGTTACTTCACCGAATTCTAAACATACTATACTAAACCAAACCGGAACACCGCTATCCAACCACATTAATCTTACCACGCATACTGTCTTTAACTAAACAACTATCAATACTACATTTATAGAAACATACCTGAAATCTAGGCTTCAGAGTCAGGGAATGCGGGCTAGGTAACTCAACAACCGTTCCATACGACAAAACAGCCCGCACTAACCAAACTAGACCTCTGACAGACACAGCTTCCGCCTAGAACTCACTAAACAGAACTCACTAGAAAATCCCGTGCTAACCATGTCTTACATATTCCACTTGGACAGCAGGCCCCACGGACTTTCGGCACAAACAAACCGTTAACAAAAACCGTACCGTACTAATCCTACTAAATGAGCACTATGCCCGAGCATAGAGCTTCATCACAAGCTAATTATTTATTTGTCCGGATTTATATTTGGTCTGGTTATTAGGGATTCGTCACTCCCCAGATGGGGGCCTCACAGACGAGTTATTTTACGAAACAAAAAAATTTGAGACCCCCAGAGGAGGTTCGAACACATATCACACACGTAAAAATAAATTGCCCCAGATTTTCTCTTAGGTGTGTGACATGCGGCCAAAACCACCCCAGCCACCGGCGGTGGCCGAGAGAGCCAGTTATTTTTGGGCTTATAAATTTAATCAATACAGAACCGGAAATGGTGAAATCCTCCACAGGAACTTGATGATCGATTTTTTACAGGTATGTAGCGTGTTTACCAGGCTAATAATACAGTCGATTGAGCCGGGCCAGGGCTGAAAAACATTGTTATTAGACAGATTAGTTGAAATACTTGGAGAGGAGACGGGCGCCGCCAAGTTCGCCTAAGCCCATTGAAAGGACTGATGGACAAGCAACAGAATAAGAATAACATGCCGGATCGGTCGGGGCCCGGATCACCAACGACCGCGCACCCCATTGGAGGTCTCCAGGGTGGGGGCGACAAGTGTGTTACTGGAACCAAACCCACCATCAAGCTGCCCACGCAAGGAATAACTATCGGAACTTGGAACGTTCGCACACTCTACCAGTGCGGCAAAGTGAAGGAACTCACTCACGAGTTGAAGCGCTATCGCTGGGACATTGTAGGACTTGCAGAAGTTCGATGGACAGGCTTCGGAGAAACAACAACAGATGAAGGCCATAAAATCTGGTTCAGCGGAAAAGAAACCAAGCACGAACATGGCGTAGCTTTTATCGTAAGGAAAGAGGTGGCTGGAACTGTCATCAGCTGCACCCCCGTGTCAAGCAGACTAATCTCCATCCGCATCTCCGCCCGACCGCACAACATCACTATCATTCAAGTATACGCTCCAACAGCAGATCATGATGATGAAGAATTAGAAGAATTTTACGAACAACTGGACAACATCATCAAGAAAACACCTAAGAAAGACATTCTGACTGTCCTCGGTGACTGGAATGCAAAGATCGGCCCTGACGCCTACCAACAATGGGCAGGAACAGCTGGCAAGTTTGGCCTTGGAGAAACAAACGACAGAGGCCTGCGACTTTTAGAGTTCGCACAGAGTCACCGTCTCACCGTTGCTAATACCCTCCATCCACACAAGAAGTCAAGAACAGTGACATGGCAATCGCCAGGAGGCCTGGTCCATAACCAGATTGACTTCATCTTGCTGCCTCGACGATTCAAATCCAGCGTTAACAAAGCACAAACGAGGTCCTTTCCTGGCGCTGATATTGGCAGCGACCATAACCTCGTCCTTACTAGCCTCAAGTTGAAGCTGGCATTGAAACGAGATAGCAAGAGCCCTCGCATCAGATTCGACCTCCAGAAGCTAAAAGACCCGGAAGTAGAAGAGCTCTTCCAAGCCCAGGTGGGAGGCAGATTTGCAGCCTTGGCTACTTTGGACTGCGACGTAGACACCCTTGCTGGAAATATAAAAGAGGTGTTACTTTCTACAGCAGAAGAAGTGCTGGGGAAGCAGAGGAAGCGCAAACAGCCCTGGGTCACCGATGACATCCTCGATCTCTGTGATGAGAAGAGAGCCTGGAAGAAAAAGAGAGGCCAAGACCTCACATCAGCAAACAAGTACAGACTTGTCAACAAGAAGATCAGGAAGAGGATGAAAGAAGCCAAAGAAGATTGGATTGAAGACCAGTGTTGTAGCGTGGAAGAGGGCATGGCAAACGGCAACAGCAAGAAGGCTTATGAAACGCTAAGGACCCTCACCAAGACTCAACAGCGAACAGCCACAGTCATCGAAGACAGCAGCGGCCAACTCCTTACGGAAAACACTGCTGTACTAAACAGATGGACTGAGTACTGCCGAGACTTGTATAACTACAAGGCTGAGCCAGACACCAGCATCCTCCAAAACAACCAGGCTGGGGCCAGGAAGGCTGAAGACCTGCCAGTGTTAGCTGAAGAGGTGGAAGCAGCCGTACGCGGCCTGAAGGGAGGAAAGTCTCCAGGTGTAGACAACGTACCTGCTGAACTGTTGAAACATGGAGGAGAAGTAACAACGAAGGTCCTCACTCATCATCATCATCATCATCAGTCCCTTGCCCGAACTGGGCGTTGGGGGGACTGAAAGGCAGCAGCAACAGACAGTGCTCTCCACTGAGTTCTATTTTGGGCGGTGGCAAGCAAGTCTGGCATCTCGAGTTCGGTCCATTCTTTTATGTTTGCGACCCAACTCTTTCTCTGACGACCTCGCCGACGACTTCCTTCGAGAGTGCCTTGGAGGATAGTCTTGGACAAGGTGTTGTGTCGGGTCACGTGGCCAAACCAAGCAAGCTTGCGCCGTTTCACGGTTGCCAGAAGGGGTTCATGTGGGCCCACCAGGGAAGTGACGATGCTCCGTACATATTCGTTGGTCTTGTGCTCGCGGTACGAGATGCGGAGCAACTTCCTCAGGCACTTGTTCTCAAAGGCCTGGATTTTCTTTTCTGAGTCTGCAAGCAGTGTCCAAGTCTCACAGCCGTAGAGTAAAATAGACACTACGAGGGACTTGTAAAGCCTGTACTTGATGGTGAAGCTGATGGAGTTACTTCGCCATATCCTGTCCAGCCTGGCCATTGCGGATGTTGCTGTACCTATCCTGATACGGATCTCTGCTATGCAACTACCGTCTTTGGACAGGGTGGCTCCCAAGTACTTGAAGCTATTGACCTCTTCTAGCTTCTGGCCGTTCATGTGAATGTTGCTGCTGCTGTCGCTTGTGGTGTTGATCATCACTTTGCTTTTATCCGTACTGATCTCCATGCCATAAGACCCTGCGCTACTTGAAAGTTTGTCTGTCAGGTTTTGGAGCTCACTATTGCTGCCTGCCATGAGGTCAATGTCGTCTGCGAATCGAAGATTGCACAGGGATCTGCCACCAATAGAGATTGAAGTATGGTGGTCGTGGAGGGTTTCCTGCATGATCTTCTCCAGGAATATGTTGAAAAGGACAGGAGAGAGCAGGCATCCTCACTACACTCTGTCAAAAGATCTGGGAGCAAAAGAAATGGCCAGTAGAATGGACACAGTCTCTAGTGATCCCGCTCCCCAAGAAAGGAAACCTGAAACAGTGCCAGAACTACAGAACTATCAGTCTGATAAGTCACCCTAGCAAAGTAATGCTTAGAATCATTCTCTACCGCCTCAAAACTTTCGCCGAGGAACTGCTGGCAGAAGAACAGGCTGGCTTCAGAGTTGGAAGAAGCACTGTAGAGCAGATTTTCAACTGCCGCGTCCTGATCGAGAAACATCTGCAGCATCAGCGCGAACTCTACCACAACTTCATTGATTTCAGGAAAGCATTTGATCGCGTCTGGCACGACGGACTCTGGCAAGTCATGAGATCGTTCAACGTAGAGGAGGGACTGATCCAAATGATAGAAGCGCTTTACAAGAATGCCTGCAGCGCGGTTCTACTTAACAATCAGTCAGGCGAGTTCTTCAGGACGACGATCGGTGTCCGTCAAAGATGCCTGCTCTCTCCTGTCCTTTTCAACATATTCCTGGAGAAGATCATGCAGGAAACCCTCCACGACCACCATACTTCAATCTCTATTGGTGGCAGATCCCTGTGCAATCTTCGATTCGCAGACGACATTGACCTCATGGCAGGCAGCAATAGTGAGCTCCAAAACCTGACAGACAAACTTTCAAGTAGCGCAGGGTCTTATGGCATGGAGATCAGTACGGATAAAAGCAAAGTGATGATCAACACCACAAGCGACAGCAGCAGCAACATTCACATGAACGGCCAGAAGCTAGAAGAGGTCAATAGCTTCAAGTACTTGGGAGCCACCCTGTCCAAAGACGGTAGTTGCATAGCAGAGATCCGTATCAGGATAGGTACAGCAACATCCGCAATGGCCAGGCTGGACAGGATATGGCGAAGTAACTCCATCAGCTTCACCATCAAGTACAGGCTTTACAAGTCCCTCGTAGTGTCTATTCTACTCTACGGCTGTGAGACTTGGACACTGCTTGCAGACTCAGAAAAGAAAATCCAGGCCTTTGAGAACAAGTGCCTGAGGAAGTTGCTCCGCATCTCGTACCGCGAGCACAAGACCAACGAATATGTACGGAGCATCGTCACTTCCCTGGTGGGCCCACATGAACCCCTTCTGGCAACCGTGAAACGGCGCAAGCTTGCTTGGTTTGGCCACGTGACCCGACACAACACCTTGTCCAAGACTATCCTCCAAGGCACTCTCGAAGGAAGTCGTCGGCGAGGTCGTCAGAGAAAGAGTTGGGTCGCAAACATAAAAGAATGGACCGAACTCGAGATGCCAGACTTGCTTGCCACCGCCCAAAATAGAACTCAGTGGAGAGTACTGTCTGTTGCTGCTGCCTTTCAGTCCCCCCAACGCCCAGTTCGGGCAAGGGACTGATGATGATGATGATGATGAGTGTTGTTTTAGTGGGTTGATACAGTGTTTTTAATTAGAAATGATAGTAATTTTGTATCTTTTCTCAGTAATGAGCGACAAAAGCAGAAAGCAGGCTATAAATTATGATTTCAAAGGGAAGTAACTGCTCTATGTTGTTTTGCCTATAACCAAAGGTTAGCTCCCTGTTGTTGTGTGTGCAGTCACTGTGTGTAAAATTGACAAAGTGTGTGTAATTATTAAGCAGATTTGGTTGCCACTTATTTTGGTTGAGAAAATAGACCTATTCAGTGTGTATATCATTGTCTTTTTACTGGCGTAAGCGTGTGTGTGTGTGTGTGTGTGTGTGACGGCGATCGTTTATTGGGAATTTCCACAACGCGTGGCACACGGGGCTAGGCAAGCCACCGTGATCAATAAACTACGCATTTCAGAATAAACACACATACATCGTTGATATACTGTTTAGCTCGGGTGCAGAGGGTGATGCTTATAGAGATAGAACAATGTATTTTCCAAAAGCACCAAATTTATTAACGCCGCATTGACAAACTTGCGTTTATTTGAAATCACTGGGGTAAATTAAAGATGGGATGGCGGTCGCATAGTGAATGGAGGGGACATTGTCAAAATGTCGCAATTTTTGTGACTAATGCGGCGTTAATGAATTTGGTGCTTTTGGAAAATACATTGTTCTGTCTCTGAGAATGGGTTCGCCTTTGTTTGCTCAACATATTGAGCGACCTTTTCCGACAGCGAACTATGGTTTGCCGAGGTTCGTGAACTACTTCGAACTAGGTTCGCTGTATCTTTAGATTGCCCAATTAAGAACCAACCTGTTTCGTCCGAGATCGTGAACTGTAGTTCGTCAGAGTTCGCGAACAAATGTTTGTTTAATTAAGAACATGCTTTAACATGAACAGAGAACTACATCTTTCTTGGTACAGTTAGTCTCCAAACTCGAGTTTGCACTGCCGTGAACCTAAAGGGAGCATGGCCATCGCGCTATTCTACGGCTATTCTACGCCGCAGTGCCGGGACGGTCGTCGAATCACACGTGTTGACAGCGATGGGTGTTTTGTTTTGGGCTCAGTGGTCGCGATTTCATCCCGGCTGCGTAAACATAGCAGCATAGAGGCAACACTAGCCACCAAGATACATTATAGTACATGTAGCTTCTCACAAGCCCCCGCACTCTGCGCGGAACTCGTGAAGATCTATGCCTCTTGGGGAGTTTTGTCTTTGGTTATGGGCGAACATTGCTAGGCAGTGAATGCCATCCGTCTGATGTAAAAACAAGTATATATTTATCCTCGTGAAAGTGTGCGGTAACGGTGGAATGAATGTTTCTTGATAGGTTCATTTGTCTCTGTGCACATCAGACGGAACAGAGAACCTTCTGCCATACCATCTGACGGCAGTTCCGATGAAAACGGCCTTCAAGGCTGGCTAATAAAGCCTTGTACTGTCCCAAGCCCTCAACCAGATAATAGCCCTATCCAAGCCCAGTTTAGTATATATTTTTAATTTGTAACCTTGCTTTTTAATTTCTGCCCGTATAATAATGTGCCTCAGCAGATCCAAGTTTATTCCGTAGTGAACCCGAATCTGTCTTTAACAGAACGATAGAGGGCGGGAAAGTGTGTTCATTTATATGGTCATTAATGTACGGTTACTGAAAAACAAAAGAAACGGCAGAAACTCACTGCAAACCACAATAAGCGCATCTCCCTTCACCCTCCCCCACTCAGCCTGGAAATTAAAATTGTGTGAACTGAAAAAGCAAAACCTAGGCACATATTCTCATGGGTCACGATCCTGTAACTTGCATGACGGAGTTCTGAGGATCTATGCCTTTTCTCATCAGTAGAAAGGGCCACTATCACACTGAATTAGATACACTCACTGACCTTCTGTCAGTCTGGAATAAACATAGATGCTCATGTCGCCCGCAGATGCGAAAACTAATGAGAATCATGCCTCTTGCCTGGCTCTATCATTACGCTGGTCCTTACATACAAGAAGCTACGCGAGCTGATTCACTGACTGCCTTCCATAGTGTAATAGACGCGTTGACAGCAATTATAAACAAACCGCTCGGCTGAAGAAAGGGGACAGAAACAGAATAGATAGAGCTCACATTTTTCCATCGAATGAAAATGATTAGGCTTTTTGGAGAACTGTGTCAGTATATATTTTAAATTTGTAACCTGGCTTTTAAATTTCTGAGTTTTCAGAATTATATGTGCCTCAGCAGATTCAAGTATATTCCGTAGTGAACCCGACTGTCTTTACCAGAACAAAAGGGGTAGGGGGGGGGGGGGAAGTGTGTTCATTTATAATATGGTCATTGATGTACGGTTACTGAAAAACAAAAGAAATGGCTGAAACTCACTGCAAACCACAATAGCGCATCTCTCTCCCTTTCCCCCACTCAGCCTGGAAATTAAAATTGTGTGAACTGAAAAAGCCAAACTTAGGCACAGATTCTCATGGGTCACGTTCCTGTATCTTGCGTGGCGGACTCTTGAGGATCTATGCCTTTTCTCATCTGTAGAAAGGACCACTATCACACTGTCGGAGATGCACTCAATGATAAACACCTCCTGTCTGGAATAAACATAGATCCTCATGGCGCCCGCAGATACGAAAGCTCATGAGAATCCTGACTCTTGCCTGCCTCTATCATTATGCTGGTCCTTACATACAAGAAGCTGCGCGAGCTGATTCAGTGACTGCCTTCCATAGTGTATTAGACGCGATGACAGCAATTATAAACAAACCGCTCGGCTGAAAAAAGGGGACCGAAACGAGAAGAGCGCGCGCTCACATCGAATCAAAATGATTAGGCTTTTCGGAGTCTGAGTTAGAACTGGGTACACACATCAAATTACAAAAATGTAAGAAAACAATGCAGATTAAAAAATGACTTTCTTGGCACCAAAATCAAAACAAGAACAGAAAAGCCTTTATGGCTCATGAGTATGATCTCTTGTGATCTTTGACCAGAGTGGTCATCCAAAATAGTATAAACAGCAAAATGCATGAACACTTCCAACAGACTAGACTAAACATGAACAGAGAACTACAACCTTTTTGGCAACTACACCAAATTACAAAAATGTAAGGAAAAAATGCAGATTAAAAATGCATTTTTCTCTAAAAGGTATTTTTTCGAAAAATACTTACCGATGACATGACTGATAGGGAAGTGTCTACTTACTCTCAATTTTAGCCTAGGAACCCGTTGTGCCCCTGCACCAACCGGGAGGCACTCGGGGAACCCACAGAGGGGCCGAGAGTGATCTCCCGTGACTGCCCATCCGGTTCCGAGTCATGTGATGCTTACTCAGTTTAGGCTACTTAGCTTCCCAGCGGCAAGCGGGGCAGGAGGGAGGGTCCTCCGAGTCATGTCATCGGTAAGTATTTTTCGAAAAAATACCTTTTAGAGAAAAATGCATTTATTTCCTCAAAAACATTACCGATGACATGACTGATAGGGAGAATTACAAGCAGGAGGAGGGTGCCGCTGTCCGCAAAATAACCCAGGGGGCCTGCAGAGCCATCCTCCCAGTCGCAAACTCCCGACAATTTTAGCTAAGTAGCGTACCTACGGCGCCTGTGGCGCCGGGAGGGAGTGTTGCGCTGCCGTGATGTCCCCCACCAGAGCGAGGTTGTCTCGCTGGCCTGCCAGATCCCGGAGGTAGAAGCGGGCGAAGGTAGATTCCGCACGCCAGCCTACTGCCGCCACAATGTCTTTAACAGCACAGTTCCGGTCAAAGGCAAGACTCGTGGCCATGGCACGTACCTCGTGCGCGCGTATCTTAAGCCTCTTTGCTCCCTGTGGGGAGAGGTCCTGGTAGGCGGACCGAATGACCCAGCGTAGCCAGGAAGAGATCGTCTGGGCCGAGATGTCATGTCTGCCGGGCCTAAGAGGCAGGAAGAGGCGTGAGCGTCCTCGACGGACGGCTTTGGTTCTGCGTAGATAGACGCGTAAGGCACGCACAGGGTCTTGTTGCCTGGTCTCTCGAGGGAAGTCCATTCCCCGCAGCAGTCGCAGTGTGATCATTTGTGGCGCCGTCAGTGGAGACCTGGTCTTGGCAAGGAAGGAGGGATCTGGGAGAAGGTGCACGGAGCCATCCGCACGAAATTGCAGGCAGGTAGGGCGCGCCGAGAGCGCGTGCAGCTCGCTGACTCGGGCCGCTGTGGCAAGGGCCAAAAGGAAGCAGGTCTTACGAGTCACGTCCTGAAGGCGGGCCAAGGGCAGTGGTTCGAATTTGGATGAGTTCAGCCACGTCAGGACCCAGGGAAGGTCCCAGCGCGGGACGAGAGAGCGGAGTACCGGACGTCGCAAGCCGAAGTGCGACATAAGGTCGGCGATGTCCTTACAGGCGCCGAGGTCCGGACGTCCAAGGTGTCGATAAGTGTCGGCAATCATGGAAAGGTATCCTCTGATGGTGATAGGGGCGAGACCCTGGTCTCCAAAGAGCCAGAGGAAGAAGTCCGCGAGCCGGGGGTGAGTCAAACCAGTGGGGTCGAGACGGAGGTCCTCACACCAGGCGCACAGCACTCGCCACTTTCCCTCGTAGACGCGTCGCGTTGAGGGTCTGCGGGCCGAAGAGATCGCCTCCACTGCTGCCCTCGAGAAGCCTCTAGCGGTGAGGGCACGCCGCACAACCTCCAGGCGTGAAAGAGGAGACGCTCCGGGCACGGGCGGAAAAGGGCCTGTCGAGGCTGTTTGAGCATCGTCCGGGGCGTCGGTAAGCGCAAAGGAGGGCCCGTGGCGAGGCTGAGGAGGTCTGTGGTCCAAGAGCGGTTCCAGGAAAATGGGGCGACCAGGAGAACAACGGCGTTGGATCCCCGGAGTTTGAGGAGGACTTTGGGGACAAGGACCGTCGGGGGAAAGGCGTAGGCGATCAAACCGTCCCAGGGGATGGAGAGAGGGTCGACAGCCCAGGCCAGGGGATCCGGGACCGGGGAGACAAAGAGGGGAAGCTGATGGTTCCACCTCGTGGCAAACAGATCGATCTGAGGAGTCTCCCAGTGGGCGCAGATCATCTGGAAAATGTCCTGGCGAAGAGTCCATTCCGTGTGTAACATCTGACCACGACGCGAGAGCGAGTCGGCGAGGACGTTCAGGTGGCCCGGAATGTGTCTCGCTCGAAGGAAGATGCCGCGGGTCTGGCACCAAAGCATCAGCCGGTAGGTGAGCATGCACAAGTCGGGAGAGTGTGTGCCGCCTTGCTTCTGAAGGTACGCCACCACCGTCGCGTTGTCGGAAAGGACCAAGAGCTCCTGGTGCAGCAGACTCGATTCCCAAGTGATGAGGGCTTGCCAAACAGCCTGAAGCTCCAACCAGTTGATGTGACGGGCAGACATCTCTGGCGGCCAGGCTCCCGACGTCGTTCGGAAGTCCGGAAACAGGTGGGCACCTCACCCTGAGAGGCTCGCGTCAACACACAGGGATAGGCGAGGAGGGGGAGACGCGAGGGGAACTCCCGAAGCCAGCCACGCCGGATCCATCCAGCGCAGCAGATGGGGACGAAGAAGCGCAGTGACCGGTACCAAGGCTGCCAAGTCGGCGGAGGACGGGCGCCAGTGAAGGAGGTGCAGCTGTATGGGCCGATAGTAGAGACGCCCCAGGGGCAGGAGATCTGCAGCGGCGTTCATCGTTCCGAGAAGCTGTAGCCAAGTCCTGGCAGGTGCTGCGTCTAGCCGGCAAAGATCGGCGGTCAAGGAGGCTAACCTCTGAATCCGCTGTTCCGAAAGACGAACCAAGTTCAGATCGGTAGCGAAGTCCATGCCTAGGCGGACGAATCGGCGACTGGGCGAGAGATCCGATTTCCCTCTGTTGAGGAGAAAACCGAGTCGCGCTAACAGCCGGATCAAGGCGTCTGTCCGCTGAAAGAACGGTCGCCGATTGGTTGCGTAGGAGGAGGTCGTCGAGGTAATTGGAAGTAGGGCTGGACGATACTGACGAGCCTTGGCCACTACCGCGTCCATCAGGCGAGAGAATACCCAAGGGCTGAGGTTGAGACCAAACGGAAGGGCCCGGAACTGGTAGACTGCTTCATCGAAGGCGAAGCGCAGGTACTTCCTGGAGGCAGGGTGAATGGGAACATGTAAATACGCATCTGACAGATCCAAGCTCACGGCGAAGTCCCTTGGCTGCACCGAGGCCCTGAGGGACCGAGCGGTTTCCATGCGGAAGTGAGGAGCCGAAATGAAGGAGTTCAGCTTGGAAAGATCGATGATCGGGCGCCACCTGCCGCCCGGCTTGGGCACCAGGAAGAGGCGACTGTAGAAGGCCGGGGAGCCGTGACGCACAACCACCTCCGTGGCACACTTCTGCAGAAGAGCGGAGACCTCGGAACGCAGAGCGCTGGACTTTAACGGGTCGGAGGGCATGGCGGTCCACAGAGGGGCCCGTCACAGCGGAGGAGGAGAGCGAAACGAAATCCGAAGGCCGTCGGAGACGGTGGTCCTGATCC
>BTPG01000004.1:109927740-109948670 GCA_036245525.1 Semisulcospira habei
TTTATTTAGGCCCCATGTGTTAGGTTTATTTAACGTATTTGACCGGCTGGCGACATACATTCAATGTTCTGTTTTGGTTTTTTTTCACAAGCAGTGCAGGCACGTCCTGAGAAAGCCTTGTTGCTGTCGGGACGTTAAGCAATGTACAATCAATCAATCATGTTTTTTTTATTCCTTTGGCTTTCGACTGACTGCCTTTTTGGTGCAGTATTGAATACATTTTTGACCTCAGTCCAACGTACTCAACTATTGGCACACCATTTAGTTCATCCTTAAACTTACCAGGCACTTTCTTGTTTTGTGTGCTAAACAGTGGATGGTCTTTAGGGTAGTCAGACGTGTCATACATGTGTAACTCTGTTTTCATGTCTTCATAAAAGTCTTCAGTACACACATCAATGATCATAGAGTCAGTGTCAGTGTATAGCAGACGACAGTCAGGATACTTCGGTTTGAAGTAATCATAATAAAATTCAAGCATTAATAATTTTGACAACTCCAGAATAGCCATACCTATAAATACTGGCTTGTCCAGTTTAACAATCTTTTTTTTGAGTGACACTGCATATAATGATGAATGAAATTCTTTATACCCTGTGTACTGAGGCTTACTTGTAAGTTTAATTGCACCCGATTCAGTTGTGACTAGTCTCACATCTTTTCTGTGATGAGGATTTTCCATTGTCTTGCCAAAACAGGCATTGTTCATAAGCTTAAAGAAGTCTTTGTCAAATGCAGTGTTACCTTCTCTCGCACGAAGGGTTGTGTTCTTCATTATGTAATCTTTCATGAAAGCACTCTGATCAAATTGAATGCCTCTGTGAACTTTTTTTAGTACTAACCCATGCCTGATGTAAAACTGCAGCAATCGATAGTGGCAAACGTAATTGAATTTGTCATTCAAATTTGGTACAAGTTTGGTGTCTTCTTTTTTCCCTGTCAAACTCAGTTTCTCAACTGCTAATGGATAATCATTATGGTAATCATGTAAATGGTGTGGATACTCCAAGTCTACTTCAAAGATCCAACCCTTTTGATCATTTTGACCTCGATCCATAATATATTTTGTTAATTTTTTTATGCCATACTGTGACAAATCATACAAACAAAAGTTTTTTAATGGCAACAATTCACACATTGCAAATCCATACAAATTATTAGCATCCAAGTATGTAATAAATGACATTGGCTTTGAGGGGTCAAAGTCGTCAAGATATTTGTTGTTGGCCTTGCCATAATTCTTTGCTGCTAGACTAATACCACCTCTCAATCCACGTTCCACCATTTCACCCATCGTACGATCAGACAACAGGTCTATAGATATCTTACTGGATTTCAAAAATGCATCCCATGTCATGCCAGGACTAGTTATGTAACAAGCAGGGTCAAGCTTGTAGTGTAACAAACCCTTTTCACGGTAACTTTCAAATACGTCTGCTAGCAAACAGACATCAGCCTTTAAGTACTGATCGTGGTAATCACCAATTGTCTGACACCCTAGTTTTTCCCACGCATCAAGTGCATGCTGGTATTCAGAGTCAGAAATACCTTTACCAGTTAGTGTAGAATAAAATTTCTCTTTTGGAGGCAGTCTCCTTTCCTCAAAAACTACCCAGTCACTGATGTACTCATATGGATAAACACCTTTTTTAATCAAGTCCGGCTCAAAATATTTACTTGTTATTGGATACTCACTCAGTCCTTCTGCCAGACTAGCAAGACCTAAAGACAAATGTTGCATGGAGTCATAAAATGCTAATTTGTCCAATCTAAAAGTCAAGTACTTCTCAGTTGTCTGGGCAATGCAACTAATTTTTCTGTAAGACTCATCAACAGCCTGCATGATGATGTGTGAATCATATCCCTTCAGATTGTGAAAAAAGATTGGTAACTTATATGTCTTAGGATCTGTTTTTAATAACAAGTTACAATTGTTATGTGCAGCGCCTCTGTAACGTCCAGTTATGTGATCGTGGTCACGAACTTTATCACCCTGGAGGGGTTGTTCACAAATCCAACACATCTCAGCTGTATCAAATTTCAGTTTGTCTTCTTCTGTCATCACCAAAGGCATCTGACATGTTGTGAGATATTGTACTACCTGACTATACAAATGTCTCATTTCTGTTAAAAACAGACAAGCTGCATTTTCATCCCTGTAGATAACAGGTTCTGAATGAAGACCGTCTGACCTAACAAGAATGTATCCAAAAGAACACACCACTTGGTCACTCAATTTTATAGTCTTTGGTAATGACTCTGGAACAGGACCCTCATATGGAACAACGAGTGATTCAAAATCTGCATACACTACAAACGGCAGCTTTTGCTGATTCCCATAGTTCTTAAAATACACTTGACTACCAGGATCTGGATACCTCAGTATTGTTTGAATGTCATCAGCCGACCTGCAGTGCTGCACATGTTTGTGTGCTACTTTAATAGAGGAAAACCTCTGTAAACATTTTTTACAAAATTCCTGTTTACCGTCATGTTTTGTTGTATGATGAATTAGTCTTGACATACTTCTGATAATTGTGTAGTGAAAGTTATCACCAGATCTTATTAGCAACATGTCAACATGTCTATCTTCTGACTGCCCATAGGTTGGGGCAATTGGAGATACTCTAATTGGCTGTAACTTATTCTCAGATTCATTTTCCCACACAAACACATTCACAGATATACCAGGATTTAGTTTTTCAAACAAGTCTATATCCTCTATTTTAACAGGGAACTCAATGCCACTGAAGTTGAGTTCGTTTACAAATTTGGTATAGTTAGATACACGATCAGGTTTTGCTTTTACAAAATGAAGTTTAGCAAGCACACACCACATAAAACATAAATTATCATTGTTTTGAATATTGACTACAGCCTTTTTGTTTGCAACCTCAGTTGGAAGTGGTATCCATGATTTACCTAGTATAGGATGATATCTTGACTGCTTCAGTTGTAGTTCATGTACAAGGCCTTCATGCCAGCCAGACCCCACCCGGGTTTGCCCTGGGGGACTCGGGTGGGGTTAGGTATTTTTTAGTTCCCAGGGTCACCCTGGTCAGCCCCACAGGGTGGGTTTATCTCTCTATTCTGGGGCATGTGTTTCTGTCTACCTTTTGTCCATTCACCTGTATTTGCCTTTTTAAAACTCTCCCTACTGTCTGCACTGCCTGTAGCTCTTGATATTGGATGTGTGTTGCTAAATGGTCTTAGCTTTATTTAGGCCCCATGTGTTAGGTTTATTTAATGTATTTGACCGGCTGGCGACATACATTCAATGTTCTGTTTAGTTTTTTCTTCACAAGCAGTGCAGGCACGTCCTGAGAAAGCCTTGTTGCTGTCGGGACGTTAAGCAATGTACGATCGATCGATTCATGCCAGCCAGACCCTTGCATTTCTGCTCTGTCAATTGCTTCATGGAAGTCTGGTAACAATCTTTCTCTAAACACTTTCTCTAGTTCTCTTCTCGAATTAACTGTGTGCTGCCTTGTCGAGATATACGTTACAATAACTTCACCAACATCTCTGGCAAATTCTATTTTTGCAACAATCTGAATCTTTACACTATCAGAAAGAAGGTTATTTTGTATGACTAAAAAAGATCTTTCTATTGATTCATAGACATTGTAAATATTAGATATAGGTAAGTCAGTTGTGTGAAACACGTTTCTTAATCTTTGATGGTTGTCCATCTTTTTTATTTGTCCGACAAAAAAATAAATAGAAAATTATATAATGAAAATGGCACTTTATTGACTAAAATCTATATAATAGACAAAATTAATCACCAACTAATAAGCCACTTCATTGATATGTCTTTTGTGGTATCATGTTCAAGCTTTTGCATGTGTAATATCGTTTTATTGACAGTAATAAATTTAACATTTTTATTTTCTTTTTTTATTTGATGGTATATGAATAAACACATAATCTTAAACCAGTCAGATTTAGCATCATAAACTAAAAAATCTTTTGTCCTATTATTATAACATGGAAAAGTATTAGAATATCCAAGATAAAAACTATATGTCATATATATTTTCATTGGTGTTGGAAGTGTTGAAAAAGGGTGTCTAACTTGTGTTTTTAAGTCACTAATATGCATAAAACCCCTGAAACTCGATGTAATATCTATGAATTTACCAATAGGCCAATTTTGATCCTCTTGTCTGTCCGTCATTTTTATAGACAAACCCAAAAGATAAATTAATTCACTAACCCATACCCTGTAGGTTGATCTGTCTTTAAAATGAGCTTTAGATGCTTAGTTGATTTCAGTTTATTTTTTACATCATCACGTTCATGCTTATTTGGGATGACATCATTCTCTCTGAGACAGTCTTCAAAGCTGTCACGATCCTTACAGTAAAACAAACATATAAACTTTAACTGTTCTCGAAAATCTTTCAGTACAGCATTATATTTCTGAGTGAGAATCCATACACTGATGTTTGCGTGTCTACCACTGAAAGCAAGTTCTGCTAGAGTGTTTCTCTTTTTGACAATGTCTTTCTCTGCAGAACAGTCATCAACAATAAACAACGTTGGCTGTCCTTCAAATTGTTTGTAAAAATACAGCAGGTAGTCATTCATTTTTTTCTCAGGGTCGACTAAGTATATGTTGCTGTCAGTCCAAATGAATAAACGGTTGTGATAAGCTTTGTTGTGTTTTATCGTAGGACAAAATATTACAATGTTTTCAAAGTGGTGGATGTATCTTGTTTGTAAGAGGTTAAGAACAAATTCAGTTTTTCCACAGCCTGTGGCACCACAAAATAAACCACAGTGTGGATCGAGTGTCATTAAGCTCCGGTTCATTTTAATACACAATATAATTTTAATATATGTGTCCACTTAGTCTGCTTTCTGCAATATTGAGTTGTGCGTCATATATCAGGTACAAATATATATTTATGGCTGCAGCAGTTTCAACCTTCTTTTGTATCTGAATTGTAATCCCATCACTACCATTCTCAACAGTTCGTCCTGACCCATGAAGATAGTCATCATCTGTACTACGCAGGTCTAACCACAGTGCATACTTGTTTGTCAGGTATTGACCGATCCTAACGTCATACAGATGTAGATCTTTGCACGCAATGTTTGCTGGTTTATCTCTAATCCTTCCACCCGCAAAATACTTTGTGATCTCATCGTAGTGTTGATAAGGTAACATTCCAGAAGCGTACACTTGATTAGGACGGCCTTCAATTGTGCAGGACAAATGTGTAATCTTAGGATTGTAGAATTTTTCTGAATCCCGTTTATATGGATCTGCTGGTTCAACAAACAACATAAGAATACCTTTCAGTGACCTAGCAGGTGTGTTTAAGTTTATGTTCCACATTGGGTCGCTTTTGTCTTTGGGTATTAACCTATGTCTAATCACCCTGTCATAATAAATTGGAAGTCTTGACTGGTACTGATTTTGTATGAGTCTGGCTAGTTCAGTGTGTGTGACAATTTCATATTCCAAGGAAATGTTAGATTGATTGTACATTGCTTAACGTCCCGACAGCAACAAGGCTTTCTCAGGACGTGCCTGCACTGCTTGTGAAAAAAAAAAAACTAAACAGAACATTGAATGTATGTCGCCAGCCGGTCAAATACATTAAATAAACCTAACACATGGGGCCTAAATAAAGCTAAGACCATTTAGCAACACACATCCAATATCAAGAGCTACAGGCAGTGCAGACAGTAGGGAGAGTTTTAAAAAGGCAAATACAGGTGAATGGACAAAGGGTAGACAGAAACACATGCCCCAGAATAGAGAGAAAAACACACCCTGTGGGGCTGACCAGGGTGACCCTGGGAACTAAAAAATACCTAACCCCACCCAAGTCCCCCAGGGCAGACCCGGGTGGGGCCAAGGAAATGTTAGAGATCTTATATGTTGCACTAAGATCAGATGATTTAATAACTTTGGAGTAGTCATTGAAGGTTAGTTCAAAACTCAGACGGTCATTCAGTGCTCCTTGATAATAAGGCAGATGAGCTGTTAGGATTTCAAACTCAAGTGGAATGTAGAATCTGGTTCCATATGTTTCTGCTATAATAACGTCCTGGGCTGCTGACGTTGATTTATCTCCGGCGTCGATTCGAAGTTTACAAACATTATCTGGCTGTATGCCTTGGTAAATACGGTCTTCTCGTTCTTCTCTTGTGAGCCAAAGATCTTTGTAACAGTAGAATACATCTGAGTCATCAAGACTAAACACTTCCTGTCCTTCAAGTTTTACTTTAATAGTTCTAACAATTGCTCTGCCAAGATTGTTAACTAGTGTTCTGTTCACGTCTGCGTCTGATGATAGTTCAATATTAAAAGCAAGGCGTGCAGTGCCAGGAACAATAACGTCACTGGGTCCTAGGTTTGGAAACTTGACTGTAAGTGTTTGGTTCTGGTCTATGGTACTTGGATTGTTTGTGATGACTATTGTTTGTCGAATGCCCTTAACACCCAGGGGCTCACGTAGTTTTCTAAATGGGTCTAACTTTGATCCGTAAGACTGTGTCATTTTTATTATGCACAATAAAAAATAATAAATTAATAAAACAATGGCAGCGGGAGGATTTAATCATGAAGATTTTGAAATGGATGACATGAATGACTATGATACTAGTGCAACAGATATGACTGGAATGGTAACTAGTTCTAGTATGTATCATGAACTATTAAAAGACAAAGTAAACTCATTTTATGACAGTGTTGGTGTCCACCCAGATGTAATAGATCCTAATCAGTTTGAATATGATAAAGGACACTTATTTGTAAATACAGACAGAGGGAAAATAAATCTAACACATAAAAATAATCCTTCTAAGTTTAGAGCTTTAAGTACAATTAAAGGTGAAGTCGGTGGTAACTCTGGGTTGGCAAGATACCTTGGTATTGGAGGGTCTCCTGTTCCCCCAAGACTTGTTAGTGTGCTTCACGACACGCAAACAAAGTTGCCAACGGGGCAACAAATTGAAATGGCACCAGTAACAAGCCTACCAGAAATAGCAAACACAGTGATACAAGAAACCTCATTTACTGAAGGACAAATAAATGATGTATGAAAACAATAGATGATCCACCTTTGTCAATGAGGGAGATTATGGGTTTGGATAAATCACTGCAGACAATAAGAGGTGAGATGGTAAATAATTTAGCCAAACTAGGAGAGCTTGATAAACACATAGAACGTGAAAAAGAGAAACTGGCTACCGCAGACAATGAAAATCTTGACACAGAAATGAAAGAGAGAATTCAACACAGATTAAATGATTTGCAGATAGAAAGATCAGGAAGGTTAGAAGCGATTAGTATTGGGAGACAAAAACTGAAAACACAAGTCAACAGGATTAGAGAAACTATTCAAAAAATACTTCACGAAGACACTACTCTGGCTGAGAGACTTAAAACACTTTTCAGAGAACAGGGTATCACAATTGCCAGTTTAATTACAGCTCTGGGGTTTATTATCAGTACAGTTGTGTTGGCTGTCTCCGGGGGTGGTTCTCCACCTCCAGCACCACCAACCCCAGTCCCCACAGATCCAAAAGACTTACAGTCGTGGGTAAAGAAACAACTGTCTCACATATCAGACTTGCTTAAGAAATTGGCTGTGAAAGCAATGGACGCTTTGCCTGGCATTATAGGCACTGTTGTCAGTTGGCTGATTAGTACAGCGGCAAAGGCAGTAGGGTTTATGGCAGAACATGTGTGGGTCTTTTTGGTTACAGTAGGAGGGTTGATGGTGGGTTATTTAATGAAACAGATAAAGAAGTAAAACCCCTAATCCTGTTAGACCTATTACCAATGCAGTTCTTTCCGACTCATGTGTGTCAGGGGTTGACTGTACTGATTGTATGAGTGCCGGTGTGGGGGCTGGGGCTGGGGCTGGGGGTGTTACCATCTGTAATGATTTTAACGGCTGTACGTGTGTGGTTGTTGCTCCTAAGTTTACAGATTGATTGAGACCGAGTTTTTGACCATCACCTGCAACAATGATTTCATTATTATAATTTGTTATTGTACCCATTTGGAGTTGAAGGTCAGATGGTAACATGTATAACCCGATGCCAACTACAAAGTCAACTTTTGATCTGGCATATCTTAAAACGTCTTGGTAACGCTGTATGCTTGATGGGAGATCAACTGTTGAGTTAATTGAATCTTCAAGATTTGCAAGAAACTGTTTTTGTGCTTCAAATTTACCACTTCCATTCAAAATGTTTGATTTTGTTAGTGATTGTGCTCCTAGTAAACACCAGACATATGTTCTGATAGACTCATTGACGCGCTCGACTCCCGCTTGAGTAAACCCGTCAGATTTATCTAAGACAAATGTGGTCCAGGCGTTTGACTGTTTCTGTTCTATTGATCCTAACCAGACTTGTGATTTTGATGAGAATGAAGTGTACCCAGGGTAGTAATCTTGTGGGTATTGTCTGTGACTCAAAGCATAATATAATGTACCCATACCATTGTGATCATCAAGTTTTTGTGTAAAGTCATACTTAGGGCTTATGTTAAATTCATTACATATGCGTTCAAATGCTTTCATATCCATAGGGTTATTAAACCTGTTGAAACTGGATTCAGTGGGTAATGGTGTATGCAGTTCTGACAGTATACGTCTAAGCTGGTAGTAAGTGTGAAAACGATACACAGACCTAATCAGTTTGTTTGAGTGATTCAAATGGTCTGTAAATGAAACACCACAGCCTGTAGTAGAACATAGAATAGCAAAGTTAAGTTGGTTTTGAAACATCTGTAGTGGACTTGAAGACCACTTTCTTGCAGTAGAGTCATCTGTAATTGGAGGGTTTAGGTAATGCTCATAAGGATTTGGCACTTTCACTTGAAATAAATCTCCTTCAGACAAAGCTATATCAAGCTGATTTAGTTGAATTATTTTCTGGTCATAAGTTGGTGCAACATTATACTTGGCATCCACGTTAAATTGAAACGCGTTTACCCCCACCCGGGTTTGCCCTGGGGGACTTGGGTGGGGTTAGGTATTTTTTAGTTCCCAGGGTCACCCTGGTCAGCCCCACAGGGTGGGTTTTTCTCTCTATTCTAGGGCATGTGTTTCTGTCTACCCTTTGTCCATTCACCTGTATTTGCCTTTTTAAAACTCTCCCTACTGTCTGCACTGCCTGTAGCTCTTGATATTGGATGTGTGTTGCTAAATGGTCTTAGCTTTATTTAAGACCCATGTTGTAGGTTTATTTAATGTATTTGACCGGCTGGCGACATGCATTCAATTTTCTGTTTAGTTTTTTTTCACAAGCAGTGCAGGCACGTCCTGAGAAAGCCTTGTTGCTGTCGGGACGTTAAGCAATGTACAATCAATCAATCAATGAAACGCGTTTACAATGGCAATTGTTGGTGATTTAAATTCCATTGTGCTTTTTTTTATGTGATAATAAAAATGTTTATAACCTTAACAAATCTTGACACGAGCAAACCAGTGTGGCTAACTAATGGAATCGATAATCGAGATGGTAACAAGGCTGTGGCTATCCATGAAATGTTTTATACAGTAAAGTGGTTTAATGTAACGGATGATGAAAATTATTCTGTAAGTGGAACTCTTGATGGTATTGAGAAGGGTGATACTTTACGAGCTGGGTATTATGACTTTTGTACTTTAGCTGAATGGCTTCAAAATGAATTTAAAATTAAAGCAACTTTAAACCCAGCTAATTTACTTGTTACAATTGAATTTCCGAAAAGTGGTCAGTTTTCTTTATCAATTAGTCTTTTATTATTACTTGGATTTTTAGGTAAAAAAATAACACATCCAGATGAAGATTGGTCACAATCAGTTGGTAGTCTACTATCACCAAAAAAACCAAGAATAACTGGCAGATATCCTGTTCATTTGTCAGTACACACAGTGCTAAATGTTCATTTGAAAGAACTGAACACTACTGAAAATGTACACAATGGAAAGCCTTCAACTTTGTTAAGATGCTTGCCGACTGGAACTGCCCCATATTGTGAAAGTGTGGTTGCTAGATTTCCTAATTCTCAGTTTAAAAAATTAGGTTCTAGTTTCTTTGAGTCACTGAGTATATCTGTAACTAATCAGGATGACAAACCAGTTCTTATGCATGATTTTAGTGTTGTGTTGGAAGTTAAATAATTTTATTTTTGTTTATAAAAATGAGTGGTCTTGGTCCAAAGCCTAGAATCATACCAGTTGCGTGTTCAGTAACAGAGTTGAAAGATTTGGCTGACGTACAGGATTTTGAGAAGGAAGGGGAAATTGGAGAAATATATGGTTTTGAACTTGATTCAAATGGCATGTACAAGAGGAAAGTAATTGTTGACATGAAAGATGGTGAAAAACAGATTCCTAAACTTGGTCAGCTTCGTGATGTTACTGTACCTACTCCACCTGTAAATAATGCGCCTTACAACTTAATACATGTGGGTAGTAAGTGGGTTGTTTCACCTGTACCGGCACCACCACCCACAATTGACTGGGACATAAAGATTGAATTTATTAGTCCTTATGTATACACTGATGATGAAGGCGCCTTAGTGTTTAGGAAGGTTGTTAATTCTGGGCCGCTTATTGTAAGCCTTGTTCCAAGTTTTGCCCTAGACAACAATAGCAGAGAAAAACTGAAAGTTGAAAATTATGAGAGACGGAGATATCTTCTTACAACTAGAAAGGGTAGATCAGATACTTCTGTTGTGTTTATGCCAGCAAGCTTAGTCGTGGCTAGAGAAGTGACAATAGTATTTGAAATTATCATGAAATCTGTTGCTTCTGCTAAAGAGGCTCAAATTGCACAAGGAATTAAACTTACATGGAATGAAACAGTAACAGAATCATCAAAGGTCTTTATTGCCATTACAAAAAATAATGATGTTATTAATGTTTCAAGCAGTATTCCCGCTGTCAAGGTGGTGGTTGACAAAACAACTTTTGTTCGTCTAACTTACATAAACCTTGAACACATTGATCTTGTTGCATTTTATTATGCCAGCAAATTGTATACTTTTGAAGAGTTGCAAAATGTAATTGCTGATTAAAAAAATATTTGTCATAAAAAATGGTGAACTTGTATCCACAAATACCACCTGAGCAGCTTGAGCCTATTGAGCGTGATAAAACATTAAAGGCAGATTCATTCCGTTTAATGAATATTACAGAAGCGTTGAAGTATTTGGAAGAAGAACAAGCAAAATACTCGAGGTGTAAACGCCGTTACAATACGGTTTTCAATTCTGTACACAACACATCAATGGCCATGGGGGTGGTTTCGGCCGGATTATCTGTAGGAGGTATAACTCTGTTTGCAACGGGGGTGGGAAGTGTCGTAGGAATTGCTGTTGAAGCTGTTGGCCTTGCCACAAGCCTGGCATGCTTTGGTATGGAAGCCCTTAACAAAAAATTTTATACTAAGTTGCAGAAGCATGAAGCATTAAGTACGCTCGCAGCAGCTAAGCTGACGAGTATGAAACTTATTATTAGTAAATCTTTGGAAGATAATGAAATTGACGATAACGAATTTAAAAGAGTCCAGGATGATTTGGCCAACTATAAACAACAAAAGTCTGAAATACAGAATAAGATGCGTAGTCAGGCTGTAAATGTTGAAGAGCTAAAGCAATCTTTTTTAGAGGAAGGAAAAAAGATAGGCGTAGAAGAAACTATGAAAAAAGTTTACGGACTGTTAGGCAAGTAAAGATCAGTTTTGGTAATCATTCATTAATTCTGAAATACTCTTCACAAAGAGATGTCATGCCTTTTATGCCTGCTCATTTGACGCCATCAGCCCCACCACCAGAGTACTACTGAGAAAAAAAAGTTTTCTTGTTGTCCTTGTAACTTGGAAATTCTGTCCAAGTAAGTTGTGACTTGGGTCCAAAAAGTTGTAAGTTCTTGTTTTAAGAGACTTATAAGAACTTGTTTTAAGTCACTTTAAAATCTTATGACAATTAACTTATAAGAACTTGAGGAGGTAACTTAAAAGCTACTTGTCAGTTGCAAGTAACTTATAGGTTACCTTATCATGTACTTGTAATTTTCTTTTTTTCAGCCATAGGGTGTTTTGCTTTATAATAGAAGACATAATTAATCTTTCAAGCTGGCTTAGATGCCTCACTATCTCTATCTCTAAAATTTTAAAAAAAAGTACCAATTTTTCTTTCTCTGAAATTAAAAGTGAGGTGTTTAGGCATATCTGATAGCAAATGAAGCAATCAATATATATTTGTATCTGATTTATGATGCGCAACTTAACATTTCTGAGTGCCGACTAAGCGCTCACATATATTAAAAGTATTCACTTAGCTTTTGAGTTGTTTCGGTTTTAATCCTTCACAGCCCATTTTGAATACCGAAATCCCTATAAAATCCGAACGTATTAGTAGGCACGTCGCGCTTGTGCTGAAACATGGACTAAACTGAACCAATTTAGCCTTCTTGGTCATGAAACTCACTCAAACTTCAAACTAACAACTCACACCCGATTTTCTCCTCGAGTGATCTAAAACACTTGTAAAACATGGTGGGGTGTATACTAAATTGAATAATTGAGGTCTCTCCTGGGATTAAAGTTGTGGGTTTCAATTTAAAGGCATCACGCGACAGGGTAATAAATAACTGTATGAAAGGCTGATTGTCACCCACTGGAGCGAAAACAGGAAACCGTTTCACAACCAATTTTCAAGCCAAACTTTCTGGTTATGAAAGAGATGCAATCTTGTAAACTCACATGACTACACAACAGCTGTCTCTACCTACAGGTTATGACGACAATAACTGCACGCAACAGGGATTTGGTTTCATCACGCGACAGTCTTGAGCACAAAGGCCGATTGTTCAACAGCGCAATGTCCGGAAAAGCTGACGCAATGCTTGTTTGGGCCCGGTTGTTGTAAACATTTCTTAAAAACTAGTCACAACTCTTTCATTGGTGCATGTTGACTGGAGATAAAACAGGGCAGGAACGCGGAAGTTGTGGCTATTGACTCTTTCAAATTCTTAGCCAATAAAATTAGGCTGATGCAATGTCCGCAATGCTTGTTTGGGCCCGGTTGTTGTAACCAGTCACAACTCTTTCATTGGTGTATGTTGACTGGAGATAAAACAGGGCAGGAACGCGGAAGTTGTGGCTATTGACTGTGAACAGTTGCCGCAAGCCACGCTAGCGGGCCAATGCAGAGCAGAACTCGTGAGGGCTCCGAATTTTATGCATAAAGTTAACGTGATGTGGGTCAAAAGTTTTTTCATCGTCGTACTGACCTGCCCTGTCTCGTCATGATGACGCAGTTTGTTTGCGCATTTAGCCACCGACACGCAGTTTGTTTTTGCGTATTCACTATTTCTCAGAAACACCAGAGAGAGAGAGAGAGAGAGAGAGAGAGAGAGACACACACACACACACTATTTGGGCATAGAGGACTATTGTTTACCATGAACAGGAAGTATTCTCAGGAAGGCCAACTCTGACAGCATTGAGTGGTGGGTGGCGTGTACGGTAGTCACTATTTCTCGGGAAGATATTTTAACTAGCCTTTTGTTTCCAAGGGGTTGGGGGACCTGACTGGGCAGATAAAGCTGTTAAATGTATTTGGTCAAGTGTGTTTGTTTATTTACGGAAAGGATGTGAAGGGAGTGTTGTGTACAATCGTATTCAAAATATAATCTCACTGTGATCATTGATAGATTAATTAGTCTTTGTTTAAAGCAGTCAATGACAGCATTAATTATTTAGGTTGGGTGGGGGATCTGCCTTAATACTCGCGGGTTGGTAGCTGATCAAAAAACGTAGCTTGAATGATTTCTGGAGTGGAACTAAAATGGCTAGGTAATAAAGGTATTGGCGGTAAGTGCTGGAGTTCGTTTGTCTAAATACGGAGAGGATCAAATAAATCTATAGATTGGGGGGAGGGGTGCCCATCAACTGTCCACTTTACTATCTCTGATGAAATGTACAGTAAATCAAGGGAGATAACTCCTTCAGCAATTGATTCACAGATTGACGACATAAAGCTCCAGATCACCATAGAAGGTAATTTGGCCAGCAAGAGGCGTAGATCGACATGAGGCCAGAGGGGCAAAGGAACACCGTTATGTCTACTGATACAGTTTTGGTGGCTGCATGCACAAAGGGGTTAACAAAATGGTGCAGATTTTTTAGTCACAGTAGTCATAGAAATAAAAGAATCGTATCAAAATGTCCATTGTGGTGATATCAGCCTTTGTTGGAATTTAGCACAGCTATGCATGTGACAACCAATGGTATTAACCCATTGCATCCTGAGGCTGATTTTGTAAAATTTGCTTATTGTCCTATGAAAGCTACACGACAGATTAGGAGATCAACTGTTTTAGTTCAAGGGTGGTGCCAAAATATTCTGGCACCACTCTTGAACTATCTGTCAAATTTATTTCAAACAATGGGTGAATCAGGATGAAGAGGGTTAATGTTGGCCAGTGATCTAGTTGCTCCATGTGCAATAAGTTGGGAGCACATTATGTGCCACTATATACTTCTGTGCCTGGTATTGTACTTGTACATTGAAACGTAAGGACTAATCCCCACTGTGTTAAAAATTCAAAATAATCTTATGTCAGAAGTTGTAGAATGAGGTGCACAACACCAATAAATAAAAGGCCACATATGCTTTTTTACAGAGTGTTTAAGAAGAAATTTAATTGGCTCTAAAAATTAGCCTTGTGCAAAGTTTACTTGGCTTGTACAACAGACTGTACAATTGAACAAGATTTCATGCAATTTTATCTGCGTTTTATTAGAGCAGGTATGTATTTTTTACATTTTGTTACGGGTTCTTCAAGCCTGCTTCAGGACTTGCTCCTCTGACAGTGAAAACATGCTTGAGCTTCTGCATTAGATCACCATGGTGCGCAAGTAGATCACATACACCTATGCAGCCCAGAGGGGATAAGGAGTGTAGTGATGTCTTAAGCAGATATGGGTCACTCTCCTGAAAACTGCTCAGAACTGTGACATGGGGATCAAAAATAAAAGTGCTAGTATTTTTTTTCTGTCAACTGCCCCCTCTATCCCTCATTAAAGTTTATGAAACTCGCGTGCAGTTTACAGTCTGTGAACAGCAAATGGTAGAAATATCTTGGAAGATGATGGCAGCTTAATAAAATTGCTTACATATGCATGAATCACGCCTCGCACGTAACACGCTGCTCCGGGGGTTCATACCACACGGTACATGCACGCTCGATCAACCAGAAACAACGGTGGCACCCAAAATAGTTAGCGGATCGCACAGCCCTACTATGGTGTGTATGTATTCATCCCCGGATGTAGGGCAATATCGTTATTTATCCGCGAAAGAGCTCTTGAAGTATACCCACATGTAACGCAAATCCTATCAGGCCAGACGGGTTTTTTTTTATGATTGTCTTCATAGACAAGCTTCATTTGTAATTTATTTCACCAGGGCTAAGCTGTAAAGGTTAAAAAATAGAACCTCTTTTCGTATGTGTTGGTACACACATCTCTACACAGCGTGTTGTTGTACAACGCATGCGTTGATGGGAGTGCTTGTGTTTACACCATGTGTTACATGTTACTTACTTACTTACTTACGCCTGTCACCCCTACCCGGGTATAGGCCGTCGATGAGAGACCTCCAGCAACTCCTGTCCTGTGCTTCTCCTTCGATTCTACTCCAGGTGGTTCCCAGTCTCTTGATGTCTACCCCACCCGGGTCTGCCCTGGGGGACTTGGGTGGGGTTAGGTATTTTTTAGTTCCCAGGGTCACCCTGGTCAGCCCCACAGGGTGGGTTTTTCTCTCTATTCTGGGGCATGTGTTTCTGTCTACCCTTTGTCCATTCACCTGTATTTGCCTTTTTAAAACTCTCCCTACTGTCTGCACTGCCTGTAGCTCTTGATATTGGATGTGTGTTGCTAAATGGTCTTAGCTTTATTTAGGCCCCATGTGTTAGGTTTATTTAACGTATTTGACCGGCTGGCGACATACATTCAATGTTCTGTTTCTTTTTTATTTTTTCACAAGCAGTGCAGGCACGTCCTGAGAAAGCCTTGTTGCTGTCGGGACGTTAAGCAATGTACAATCAATCAATCAATCAATCTTGATGTCTGCTTGGAGGTCTCGACGCCAGGAGTTTCTCGGCCTACCTCTTTTCCTCTTTCCCTGGGGGTTCCATGACAATGCCTGCCTAGTGATACTGGAAGCTGGCTTTCTCAGACTGTGACCGATCCATCCCCATCTTCTTCGCCCAATTTCATTCTCTGCTGTTATCTGCTCTGTTCTCTCCCAGAGTCTGACGTTGCTGATCTTCTCTGGCCAGTGGATTTTCAAAATTCTTCTAAGGCAACTGTTCATGAAGGTCTGTACTCTGTTGACTGTGGTTTTTGTCAATCTCCATGTCTCTGCTCCATATAGGAGAACTGCTTTTACATTGGAGTTGAAAATCCGGACTTTGGTGTGTTGTGACAGCTCTCTGGAACTCCACACTTTTTTCAACTGGAGAAAGGCTGCTCTGGCTTTACCGATTCGTGCTCTGACATCTGCATCAGTGCCGCCTTTTTTGTCTATGATTGTGTGTTACATGTGGGACAGCAGTTTTACTGATGTATCATGGCACAAAAGCCTCATTCTGTCAAATCCAACCTAAATCTACTGTACGGAAATATACTTTATCTTCACTATTTTGGGGTTTAAAATATTAATTCTGAGGGAGTGCAGTGCTTTGTGGTAGGTTCTTTAAACCACCGTATCCATGTCACATACCAAGGTGCCGGAAAACAGACCAGTCAGGGAAAACGCGCTTTAAAAAGATAGTGTTATATGCACAAACGGAGTCAGTACGATTACCCTAATTAGTTTATTCATAGTAAAGTCAAACAATAGCAAAATTGTAGTGAAAAAATATAACAACAGCGTTGGTTTTTGTGTTTGAAGAACATGCACTGCAGCTGAGCAGTTTTCAGAAGAGTGACCCATATATGTTGGAAAATTTGAATGGAATGTCAATGAGTCAGTAAGAAGTCACAGGTTAACTCCTTTCTGCATGTAGCCACCAGTACTGTTTAACCCCCTTGGATGTGCACCCACCAGGGGCCAGTTGCATGATTAAACTTTAAGATGATGGCATACTCATTAATGTCTCGCGCAAGTTCAGTAGTAAATTTGCCTTCAATCCTGTCAACTCTCAATGAGCACTTTCACACACTTAACTAGTCCATAATCAGCTTAGCTGCATAGCCAAACCACGTGCACCCTAATGCTGCAGGCGATTGGCTGTCGTGCTTCAACTTGAAGGAGTCTTGAAAGAAAATAGGACCAGTTCTATTTAGTTGTTGGCGTTCAATTTTGTGTCCCCGCTAAGCGCTGTTTCAAGCACAAAGTTGAACCATCTGCAAGCACCTTTAGTTCTGTGCCAGCCATTAAAGCTGACCCCAGTGCTGTAAACAAAAGCGGCGGCTCCTTGCGCAAGGGTGGGTGGGGTTAAATGGCAAGTAAAGCGGCTGTCCTGGCCATGTTTTAAACACAAACTTTTGAGTCAGGAAAATAATTTATGTGAGTAAAATTAACGCTTTCAATACAGTGTATGGTTGAAAGATTGTGTTATCCAAGGTTTCATTTGTGGTGTAAAGGACTTCTGGTTAGTCCTTTGTAAGAAATTAAGTAAAAACATCAATTCGGAATTTTTTTCCTAGCGTCATTTTGTACTCGGCATCTTTAAACATAATCTTTTGTTTGCTTTCTCCAAGGTGTCCAGAAATTATATTGGCAAATAAGTTTATTTTTTACAGTGAAATTTAGTATTACATGAAGTCTTTTGCTGTGCTAAATAGAGTTTGCAATAAGGAAATATGTCATGCAATTCTTTCGGCATTTTATTTGAAATTGGGTTTTTTATTTGGTTTGCTCTAGCATCCATTGATGATTAGCATAAATAAAGGGAGGCAAATGTGGCTGCTAGTCTGCATCACATGACCAGGATTTATTTTTCTAAAAATAGGCTGTGGGCCAATTGGCCCTCTCAGTCAAAATTAAATAGGCCAGTTCAAAGAGCAGTAAGTCAATCATTCATCGCCAAGGTGATCGGCCAGAAAAACTTTTAACAAATTTAAAAAAAGACAAAACACCCAGAGACAATCCTTCTTTCAAAGTGTAAAGTTTTCTAAGAATTTGGTCAGCTTATCAGGCATGGAAATTGTCCGCGAAAACACAGGATTCTGCTGGGAAAAAGAAATCGTCTGCGAAATTAAAAAGGCCTCTCCGCGAAAAAACCATTGTGGGTAGCAAAAACGAGCAAAGCATCAGTTGTACTCCGCTGGCAGAATATGATGCGGCAGGGAGGCTGTGTCCATGGCCCGAGTGCACCGCGCTGCACAGTAAACATAGGCGGGCAGACGGGTTTTTTAATTTTCCGGGACGTGGAATCAAGGTGTCCCATCTGCCCCCACCCCCCCTCCCCCCGTTTGATTTTTCGGCCCCTGGAAGCAAGCAAGGTCTAGCGTAGTGGAGGCCTTTTGTATGAGTTTGAAGGTCCCATTTCAGATGATTTTTGCGTGGGCAATTCCCATGCCTGGCTTATTGAACAATGGCTCTCATTGGTCGAATAGTCAAAATATCGATCGAATTGTCTGGGTACCTTTCTCAGTTTCAGTCTAAGCCAGTTGTGGTTAGCTGGTTTGTTTCAAGCATTGATTATAGAGTTGGCAAGAAATAAACACACGGCTGGCACATGTGCACGTACAAACGATGCGGCTGATGTGCAAGCCGTAAAAGCAATGGGCCAACATGAGACTCAGTGCGTCAATTGGCACGGGGCATGTTCCAAAAATGAACCCTGGATGACCACAGAAACTAAGTTGGTCTGGAAGAGCAATGGCAAGTAAATTGGCCATGTAAAACACAAACTGACATGGGTCATTCTCTGAAAAGGTGGTCAGCTGAGGGTGCAACAGTTTGAGCAATCAAAATCAATATACGTGTTTACATATTTATCCATTTTATTTGCTAGACTGGTTCTTCTGATAGTAAGGGGATAGCATGCATAAAACCACCCCTTTGCATTTTGTTTATCTTGTTTGATGCCTTTTTATGCCTAAAAGCTTGAGAATGAACGAGGCCGATTTGTGACATGGCTCATAGTGTGTGACAAGTACTTGTTTGATTAGACAAACACTGCTTTAAATTTAACAAACTGTTTTGATCGGTTATATAAACACTGTTGCACAATACCATTTATGCTTTTTATACCAAGCGGCCGATTTTACGTAGTTTAATTGCATGAAACTTTTTGTCCGGCGGTTGTTTCAGTCGGCTCCAACTCAGACTGATTACATTTTTTCTCCCGTACAGTGCTTACACACAGCACAAACTACTTTTGCCAGAAATCGTGTTCATGGACACTTCTGTACACACTGACTTTGCTTAAATCTTCAAGGAAATAATGTTAATGAATGACCTTTAAAAAATGCAGCCCAGTGTTGGGTCAAGATCTTTGAGTATCAACCGCTGAAACAAAACGATAAGTCCCTCGTCTATAACAGAAGATGTGCACTATTTTGTTACTGTATTCATACCCGTGTTCGGCGGAAGTAGTGTAAATTGCGGGAAAGGGCCTTTGTTTACTCAAAGCCATTCACTGAAAGTATCAGGTCCGTTAACACCTCGTATCAACCGCGGTGCGCATGAAGTCCCCCAAACAGTAAAATGCAGTTTGCTGGATTCTTCGTAGGTATTGTGCTTCTTTGACACAAAGGTAGATTTGTAACATGCTGTGCAAAGATTTTATGCACTTCATGGTGTACGAGTTCAAAGAAACGATGTTCGGTTGATGCATGGACGCAACAACACACTCGTGACTAGTAAAGTGAAGCAACCGTCTGTCTACTGACGGCATAATGGCTTGTTTCTTTGCAGCATAGTGCAGACACAAGACCCCCACCCGGGTCTGCCCTGAGGGACTTGGCTGGGTTAACTACTTTTTAGTTCCCAGGGTCACCCTGGCCAGCCCCACAGGGTTGGTTTTCCCCTCTATTCTGGGGCATGTGTTTCTGTCTACCCTTGGTCCGTTCACCTGTATTTTCCTTTTTTAAACTCTCCCTACTGTCTGCTGACTGTAGCTCTTGATATTGGATGTGTGTTGCTAAATGGTCTTAGGTTTATTTAGCGTATTAGACTGGCTGGCGACATACATTCAATATTCTGTTTAGTTGTTTTTTTTCCACAAGCAGTGCAGGCACATCCTGAGAAAGTCTTGTTGCTGTCGGGACGTTAAGCAATGTACATCCTACAGACACAAGAGTAAAATTTGACTTTTCTTGCATTATTTTTCACCTGTGAGCATTCTTTATATTTTAATCCATTTTGTGCGCAGCTGCAATTCAGCTACTTGTCATAGAAAACATCTAAACATTGTTCACTGCCCACTTTTTGTCCACCATGCTTTAAGAAGCCGATCCTGCAGCCAATATCATATTTTCAAATCTGTAGCCCAAGAATGTTTAAATACACTATAATAAGCTTGATTCAACACTCCTATCATGCATCTGAATTTAAATAATTTAATTAAGCTTGTTTAAAGGCACTGTTTGGTGTCCATGTAGCAACCTCCAAAGATGCCGGTCACATTAATTGTTCCTCACACAAAAACCACTCTGTGAACTATCTTTTTTTGTTCCTCATACATTGTAGGATAGTAGGAGTACATAATACCACATTACTGAACATGTAAGGAAGTTGGATTTTGGCTCCTAATGGCTCCGCATTCTGACCAATTTTTCACCCATATGCTTTTGGAGTCATGAAAACTGTTGTAAGCAAAATGAAGGCTTACAGTGTAATGAAATGTGTACATCATTCTCCATTGGCATATTAGAGGACTGCAGATCAGTCCTTTCCACAAACTTAAGCAGAATTGACAAATTCGGACTTTTTGTCTGAGTACATA
>BTPG01000004.1:109949170-110013955 GCA_036245525.1 Semisulcospira habei
TGATATCCGAAGCAATCAGCCCCCCAGTAGACACACGCAGGATCCCATACGGGAAGCGCATCCTGATAGCTTGCGCAACAGCAGAAATACAAAACAGAGCGATAAGCAAAAAACAAATCGGGTCGACCAAAGTAACTTGCTCAATCCCCAACCCACCAAGAGACCAAAAAACCCAAGTCAAAGCTATGGGAGTAATCAAACCCATTCACCCTGAGGAAGAACTCACATTCGTTGAAGCAGAAATTCAAAAACACCACCCTCGAGCCAGAGTGCTCAAACGAAGCTCAGAGTTCAAACGATACAAACAGAGAAGGTCAGGCAAGTAGAGCTATCCTTGTGGCATTCCCAGAGGAAACTCTTCCAAAAGCAGTCAGGATAGGAGGTGAGATACTACATATCGATAGGTTCCGAGGGAGGGCACTGATGTGCAGAAATTGCCAGCGGTTTGGCCACCCCACCCAAGCATGTCGAAACTTAGCGTGTTGCGCAAAGTGCGGAGAGGGCCACAAAACCGCTGAGTGTACACGGACCAACCCAAAGGAATTTCAATGCCCAAACTGTAATGCCCGGGGGCACGCGGCCCACTATGGAGGTTGTGAGTTCCAGAAAAAGCACAACAAGGCCACCCGCGTCGCCGGTCTGGGGATCAAATCGTATACCGAGGCACTCGGCGACTGGAGGCCATCCCAGGCGCCCTCCCACACCCAATCCAAACATCCCGATAACAACACCAGGCAAACGCAAAGCACCCAGGCGATAGCATATGAGAATCCTGCTAAAAATGACAGGAACATGACAGGAAGGCCCATAGAAGCACCCCCCCTGGAGACAGCCAAACCGGCAAACACCCGACAAGATGACGCCAGAACAGCCCAAAGGCAGGCAATTAGTAACCAACCCACACCAAATAGGAGGAAACTGCCAAATCCACCAACAAACCCAAACAACACCCAACGCAGTCCCCCCCAGCAGACCATCCGGCAATCCAACACTAACCAACAAGCGCAAAAACACCCCCAAATGCCAGAACAGAGAAGGGTCGCCCACAATCCAACGGAAATAACCATAGATCTGTCCGCGCCAGTCTTCATCTCCTGGGAAGAGGTGGAAAGGCGCTATGGCCAAACCAAAGCAGCGGAAGAAGAGCTAGACCAGGGGACACTGCTGTCTCAAAGGATCCAATTTAGGGCCAACATGCGTACATGGTTACTGGGCTGGAGCCACATCCAAATGAGAGACATTAAAGAAAACGGCAGCGAGGAAGAATTCGACACATTCCTTCGCTACTTTCATGCCACACTCGCAATAATATACTAAGATGGGAGGCTTACGCATTCTCCAATGGAACTGTAGGTTCCTGTACCCCAAATTAGCGGAATTACAAAACTGGTTAACCCCCAACCCCCCGGAAATCCTCGCCCTCCAGGAGACGGGTTTCCGGGATAAACCCCCCCAAATAAAAGGGTACAAATACCCACCCCTTTATAAAAGTAGGGCAAACCAAAGAGGAGGAGGCGTAGCCATCTACACAAAAACAGAAATAGCAATAACAGAAATCCCCCACACTCTAAACCCACACATAGAGGCCATAATCGGAGAAATAATCACGCCAACTAACCAAAAACTTAAAATAATAAACGTCTACATCCCCAATGAAAAAACCTACACCCAGATAACAGTAGAACATCTTAAAGACCTACTGCTGGCAGGGGATATGGTGGTAGGAGACTTCAACGCTAAGAGCCCCCAATGGGACGAGAGCCAAGTAACATCAGATACAGCCGGGAAAAAACTGGAAACAGCAGTAAATGAAACCCAACGATGCATCCTAAACACGGGGGAGCCCACCCATATGTACGCTCAGGGGGGCAGTGACATCATGAATGCCCTTGATATAGCTATAGCCACAAACACCATCGCAGTGGAAACACATTGGCAAGTAAATGATGATAATTTAGGAAGTGACCATTTCCCGACGCTAATAACGATCAGGGAAAAAAACCAAACTCCCATACCACCAGACCCTGAAGCCACACAAAGGATAAACACCAAACGGACAAACTGGGAGAAATACCACGAAAGCACTAGGTTCAATCCAAACTGGGAAGAGAAAACTAACATAGATGACAAAACGGCTCACATCACAGACCACATTATCAGATCAGTCACGGAATGCACGCCTGCCAGATCTGATAAGGGAAAACCAGGGAAATCCTGGTGGACCAAGGCCTGCGACCAAGATGTTAAAAACAGGAAGAGGAAGCTCCAAATATGGAAGAAACACAAAACGCCCGAAAATAGGATAGAATACAATCGTGCCAAAGCCATAGCAAACCGCACCATCCAAGAAGCAAAAAAAACCGACTGGCATGTCTTCACAGAATCAATCGATATCAACTCCAAGATCACAGAAAGTTGGGAAAAAATTAAAGCCATCAACAACGGCCCGAGACGGAGTATGCCATCTCTCAAAAAAGAAAATGTAATATATGCCACAGACCAAGAAAAAGCAGAACTACTAGCTCACACATTCAGCCAAGCTAGTTCCAACAACAACCTAACACCAGAATTTAGGGACCTCAAACCCCACCTGAGTACTTGCTTTAATACACCGGCCCAAACAGACAATTATGAACTAGACAGCGAGATAACGCTACTTGAACTAACTCAAGCCCTAAGAACCGCCGGGACGGGCAAAGCCCCCGGCATAGATCAAATCACATATGAAATGGTTAAAAAAAAGCCACCCCACCCTTAAAAAAGCAATAGTCACCCTGTTTAATGACATATACACGCAAGGAATATTCCCCACTCAATGGAAAAAAGCAGTAGTCTTCCCACTCCCGAAACCAGGTAAACCAACGCACCAACCGGACAGCTATAGGCCCATTTCTCTAACATCCCAACTGGGCAAAACACTAGAAAGAATACTCAAATATCGTCTTATGACCTACTGCGATAAACACCGCATCCTTCCCCCTCAACAAAGTGGGTTTAGGAAAAAACACAGCACGCTAGATCACCTAACCACCCTACACCAGGAAATTCTAAACACCCACCGAGAGAGAAGAACCGAACTCGTAGGAATCTTCCTGGATTTAGAGAAAGCATATGACATGGTTTGGCACGACAAATTACTTAGCAGAATGGGCGACCTCGGAATAACAAATAAAATGTATAGCTTCGTCAAAAGCTTCTTGGCAGATAGAAAAATAACGGTAAAAATAGGGAAGTCAACGTCCAAAGAACATTCATTAGACAATGGGGTACCGCAAGGTTCGGTGCTCAGCCCCATCCTATTTTCACTCCTACTCACAGGCTTACAACACGTAGTCAGGCACCACCAAATAATGCAATTCGCCGATGACACGTCACTAATAGGCAAAATCAAATGCAGACAAAGAAAGTTTAAATGGGAATTAGTAGGATTCGAAGAGCTGCAGCAAGACCTAACCAGAATAGAGAAATGGCTAGTAAGAGCAGGCTTCAAAATTTCCCCAAACAAAACCCAAGCAATTATATTTAGGAGCAACCAAAACCAAAAATACCAAGTAAAAGCCCATATCCCCCAACTACGAATAGGGCAAACAGATATCGAATACCGACCAAACATTAAATTCCTAGGAGTTACGTTTACAAGTAGTAACAACTGGTCACAATACATAGAACACGTATGTCAGTCTGCCAGGAAGGGAATAAATCTCATGCGCAAAGTTAGCGGAGCAGACTGGGGCACGGACCCCAAGTCCCTCCTAAAACTATATCATGCCTTCGTTATGTCCAGACTACTATATGCAGCCCCGTTGCTCACCAATCTAAATAAGAGCCAGACCGGAAAATTAAGGTCAGTACAAGCGGACGCGTTGAAGGTGGCCCTGGGAGTCCCCAGACACACCCCAAACCTACTTGTACTGGCAGAGAGTGGACAAAAACCGATATCAATCATAATAAAAGAAAGAGCAGCAAATTACTACTATAAAACAATATGCATGCCAGATGACCATCCGGCCAAACACACGCTCACCACGGACCACAAAAGTAGAGGTAAACGCAACCAAACACCACAAATAAAAGCTGTAGTCCAAGAAAGCGAAGCTGCTATAAACCTAAAACTACCGTATAGAACACCGAAAATACAAATGAAAATCCCCATATGGAAACTACCCCAAATAGAAGTAGATCTGGACTTAACCAAATATCGGAAATCAGAAGATGGGCCCAAAATGAAAATAGAATTTAATATAAAAAAGGACACCATTTACAAAGACTACGTATTCATATATACAGATGGGTCCCACGACCCAATAACACACGCAACCGGACTAGGTATCCACCCCACCGGCAAATCGGATAGGGCCCTTAAACTACCAGACCACTCGGCGGTGTTCACAGCAGAGCTCACGGCCATCCTAGGAGCATATAAGGTAATAAAGAGCGATTTTCCAAAAAGTAAACACACACTCATAGTAACGGATTCGCTCTCGGCCGTGCAGGCAATCCAGAACTTAGATTCGTTCAGGGACGACCTTTCATATCTGATCAGAGCTCAAGCTGCAGAACTGGCAGAACAGGGGAAGATAACCAAAATTATGTGGGTACCCTCACACGTGGGGATCCCAGGGAATGAATGCGCCGACAGAGTGGCGAAGAAAGGCCTCGAACAAGAATCGACCTTCTTTAACCTACCTCTGTCGGCAAACGAAAGATACAAGGCACTTCGACCTGCCTTTCAAAAACTATGGACAGATGAATTTCAACAAAATAAAAGAGGTAGAAGGAAAAACCTAGCTAGGGAGTTAAAAAACAAACCTATCATCTTCCAGGGAAAAAGGAAAGACCAATCCCGGTTATCAAGAATCCGGTTGGGGGGCGAAAGATACCTAGTCCTTCCAAACCAAATAATATGCATGTGCGGCCACGTACTAACAACGGAACACATCTTATTAGAATGCCAACACACAGAAGAAACCAGAACCACAATCCAAGAAAAACTAGATAACCACCTTACATTAGAAGGCCTCATAAACCCCGATTCCACCACATGGTACACCACCACCCAACTCACAATACAGCTAATCAACAAACACCCCTTAGTTAAGTACATATAAACAACATAGAATCCCACTTGCCCCCTCCCATAGCATGAAAGGCTCATGGCCCTAGACCATGGCGATGAGTTCGGGGGTCAGCTCTCGTCGTCGTCCGAGCACCCCCGGGCCCGAAGTGCTCAAAACTAGATAGTCTCCCGACCGGGCAGGAAGGGGGCCAGAATGAAGTGAAAGAGGAAGAATGACTGAAAGTACGCAAGGTCAATAAAAGAAGGAAAAATGAAAGTAAGCAAGACCGAGCGAATGAAGGGGTCCCCCCTCCACCAATCAGCCCCCACCATCAACCATGGTACAGCACCCGCCACCATTCCCCCCAAAAAAACCCAAGAATAAAGATTCTTTCCTACCCCCACAGCATCCCCATACTCTCCACTCCCATCAAAACCACCCCGCCCGGACTGCCCGCCCGGGAGTACTCAAAAGATAGCACCCTAGACAGTGGGGGGCTCTCACGAAACCAGGTCGCCCAGAACTGCCCGGTGCCCGCTCTCTCGACCCGAATCCTAGATCCCGAAACCTCTGGTATCTATCCACTCCAGGGACGCCCGCCTCGCCCCGCCGCTTTCCCAGTAAAGGCCGGGGGGGGCGGCGGGGAAGGGAAGAGGGCGAACCTATCATCTCCAACCCTCTCATTACATGGTCCGAGCACCCGCCCCCACCCCCCACAGATAATAAAGAGTCACCTCATTCATAACCCCCCCCCCCCCCCCCCCCCCCCCCCCCCCTTTTTTTTTTTTTTTTTTTTCGCCGAGAACACCCCACCCATTTTTCTCAACCCTACCCGGTCGGGGCGGGACCGCCGGGAGCCGCGGTAGCTGCGCACGGTCAACCACTAACCAGGTGGGCCGGGCTCGGAGACCGCGGGGCACCCTGACGGAGCCCAAGCCCACCACTGGGCCTCCGGGGGCCAACCGTAGGCCCCGGGAAGGAAACCAGGGAAGAGACAAATTGAGAGCGGGCAAATCCGGGCGGCTGGAGCCCAGCCTGGAGGAAGGAGAGCCAAACACTTAAATAACCTAGGTCCAACCAAAGGAGGTATAGCATCCAACGTCAATGCACTCCTTCTAAACATAGATAATGGGCGACGGCTTACGCGCAGGATAACACCCTACTAGAGTCACGCGGTGGCGGACCCCGCCCCCCACCGGCCCCTCCCCACTTATCCTCACACTATCCACTCGCGAAGTGAAGCTGTGGGCCCGACAGGGCCGAACGGCAAACACAGGTCATCCTCGCCTCATCCCATGGTCCCACACCCGCCCCAACCCCCACACGGTTAATAAAGGTATACCATCAACCTCATCACCAACCACCCGGCCCAGAACCGCCTCCTCCCCTCCCCCACTGCGGGTGGGGCCCACGGACGGGCGGAAGGCCGCCGCCGGGTCCGGGGGCGCCGCCCGGGGCGGGGGGGGGGGGGGACGCAGGGACCATCCATCGTATCATCCTGTTTTTTTTTTTTTTTTTTTTTTTTTTGTCATTTATTTTTCCGCCGCCCCGCACGTTAAGATTGCCTCCCCAGGAGTTCGGAGGAAAGCCCCATAGGTCGATGCGGGGCGGCTTTTTGACCAACCAACCCCCCTCCTAGCGGAGAGAGGGTCCCAGGGGGCCGGCGGCCGGCCCGAAGGGCCCCCCCCACCAAAGACTGGTGGGGCGCGCACGGGGGCCGGCGGTCGGCCCCGGGGGTCGTCTCCCCCGTATTGGGGCGCAGGGAGGGCACTCCTGGAAAGTCCACTCGGCGGGATAGGGGGGTTAAAGAAACCAGGGGGTCGAGGTACCCACGATGGCACTCCGACACCGCGTGACTCCCCGCTCGCCTGCGTACGGTCGCCGCCCATCAAAATAAATAGGGAGCCCAGGGAGGTTTAGCACCCGTCGTCCGTGCACTCCTGGGAAACGGAGGGTACAACACCCCCCTCCAGCGAAATACAAGAACATTACAGGGGGGTTAGTAAAAATCAACCCCCCTCAAACCAGAGGGTGTAGAGCCGGCGGGGCCAAAGAGAACCGGGCCTTGGACTGTGACCATCATCAAGAGAGGAAAAGAGAGCACACCACCCACCAAACAAGACGGGAGGCGCAAGCACGACAGAGGAGACAAGGGTCCGCACGGGCACGGGCTCTTCCCAACGACCCGGCCCCCTGGGGCGCGGGCAGACATGATGAAGGAAAGGAACGCAGTGTCGCGCGAGCGGCAGCGGCGAACAGCCAAAGATAGACCAGCACCCCCCCAACCCCAAGGCCCACCCCCCCCTGGACGAAATCAGCGAAAGCTGGAAGTCCCGATCCCTGTTAAAGAATTGATTGATACAGCAGAAGAAGTGCTGGGGAAGCAGAGGAAGCGCAAACAGCCCTGGGTAACCGATGACATCCTCGATCTCTGTGATGAGAGGAGAGCCTGGAAGAAAAAGAGAGGCCAAGACCTCACATCAGCAAACAAGTACAGACTTGTCAACAAGAAGATCAGGAAGAGGATGAATCAATGAATCAATGAATCAATGAAACTTTATTTTACAACGGTTTAGGCATTGACATCGTCATCGACACAGCCATTTTACAAACCTGCCGTTGCTAACAACTACAAGACTAACTACAAATATACATACATATAAGTAAACATAATACTTGCAAAGCGATGACAACACTATTCACATAGACAGACATACTCATAGACTCACAGACACCCCCCACCCCACCCACCCCCCTTCACACATAGACAGAGCTAAGTAGTCCAAATGATAATTGAAAAGGATAACAGACTTAATTGGGAATAAATTGGACCCAGCATAAAAAGAAACATATAATACAAGTGGTTGAGTCATCCCTACGAGTGATCCACAAAATATTTGAAGAGACCCTTTTTAAAACAGGCTAGCAAGGAGGCGGATTTTACATGGTCTGGAAGGGCATTCCAGATAAGTGCCCCTGAGAAGGATAAGCTAGTTTTATATAGATCGATCCTTGGTTTTGGGACTATGAAAAGCTTTCTGATGTTTCCAAGCTTGGACTCAGACTTACGGAACAAAGTGGAGATGTACTCAGGTGTTTTGCGTTTCCACACTTTGAACATAAAGATTGCTTTGTTATATTTAAAATGATCTTGAAGTGGCAGGAGACCTGCTTTTGAGAGCTTTTCTTCAGTGCTAAGGTGTTGATCAGGGCAGATTATTTTGGCCGCTCGTCTGTGTAGGGAATTGAGTCTCTTTAAATGGACCTCACTACACCCATCCCATACCGATGACGCGTAATCGATATAAGAACGTATGTGAGCGTTATAAAATAGTTTACGGGTATCTGAATCAGTATAATATTTCAGTTTTGATAACATAAAGAGATTTTTGGCTACTATTTTGCATAAGGCGTCTGTATGAGCTTGCCATTTTAGCTGACTGTCGATTTTAATCCCCAGTACTCGATGTTCATTTACCTGTTCTACCTGACTACCTTTAAGTGAAAGGTTAAGTAATAGAGGCATTATCTGCTGTTTTTGGCGCGTGGCGACTACCATCGATTTCGTTTTGGCTGGATGAACAACCATAGAATTGTTTATACACCAAGCTGATACTTCATGAAGACTTTGTTGTAGGTTGTCGGAAATTACCTGTATATCTTTACTAGTAGTATGAACTGAGGTGTCGTCAGCAAAAAGGTCGCATTGTACATCTTGGCAAGTAATATGTAGAGGCAAATCATTGATAAATAAGCAAAACAGTAGAGGGCCCAGTACAGACCCTTGGGGCACACCGAAGCTTACATCTTTGAGAGAGGAGTATGAGCCATGAACAAGAACCTTTTGTTTTCTTTTAGTAAGGTAAGATGTGAAAAAAGCAACTGCGTCTCCGTTATTGAGGTATGTGTGAAGCTTAGCAGTCAGAATAGTATGGTTAATCAGATCAAAAGCATTCTTAAAATCCAGATAGACTACTCCTGTTAACTGTGACTTATTCATACCCTTGAGCCATGTGTCAACAAGGCGTGTAAGTGCTGTGTGGCATGAATGCTGCGGACGAAATCCGGATTGGAAAGGGTGGAAGAGCTTACGGTTTTCTAGGTAAGCAAGCAGGTGTTTATGAACGTGCCTTTCCAGTGGTTTGGACAAAACAGATAATAAAGAAATAGGCCGATAATTATTAGGATCAGAACGATCTTTTGGTTTTGGAAGTGGAATTACTTTGGCATATTTAAGTTCGTTAGGAAAAGTGTTATGCTGGATACAGAGATTATAAATATAAGTTAAGGATTCTACAATGTATGGGAGAGACAGTTTAAGTATTTTCGGGCTGATGTCATCAGGCCCCGAGGACTTTTTATTTGGAAGGTTACTTATAAGTAAACCCACTTCATGAACAGCTAACATAGGGATGTTGAAGGGGGCTGTGCCCATTGTTCTTTGTTGACAAAACTCAGACAGCAAATTTGAACGGTGATAAGTGTTATCCTGGCTTGGCGATATTAGAGATTTGGCAATCGAAAGAAAATGGTCATTGAATGTATCAGCAGTAAGATTAGTGGGAATGGTAGTTGCGGTACTTGGAGACCCCCTAGTAAGTGTGTTTAGAAGGCGCCATATAGTAGAGGTATCTTTGCTGTCTTTAACCGTGTCACGAACTAACTTTTTTCTTGCCTCTCTGATCATGTATTTAACACGGTTACGCTGTTGCTTATATTCAGTGAACATTTTATTGCTACGTAGATCGTTTCTAAGCGCCATCGCCTGCATGATTTCCGGAGTAAGCCAGGGAGGAAGAGTGTTAGATTTTACCCTCCTCTCGCGTAGAGGAGCATGTTTATTAAGTACATTTAGGAAAAGAGAGTACCAAATACTGAGGGCGGTATTAGGATCATAGGACAGGAGCACGTCATTAAAAGGAGTATTTTCTAGATCAAATAGAAGCCAAAGAAGATTGGATTGAAGACCAGTGTTGTAGCGTGGAAGAGGGCATGGCAAACGGCAACAGCAAGAAGGCTTATGAAACGCTAAGGACCCTCACCAAGACTCAACAGCGAACAGCCACAGTCATCGAAGACAGCAGCGGCCAACTCCTTACGGAAAACACTGCTGTACTAAACAGATGGACTGAGTACTGCCGAGACTTGTATAACTACAAGGCTGAGCCAGACACCAGCATCCTCCAAAACAACCAGGCTGGGGCCAGGAAGGCTGAAGACCTGCCAGTGTTAGCTGAAGAGGTGGAAGCAGCCGTACGCGGCCTGAAGGGAGGAAAGTCTCCAGGTGTAGACAACGTACCTGCTGAACTGTTGCAACATGGAGGAGAAGTAACAACGAAGGTCCTCACTACACTCTGTCAAAAGATCTGGGAGCAAAAGAAATGGCCAGTAGAATGGACACAGTCTCTAGTGATCCCGCTCCCCAAGAAAGGAAACCTGAAACAGTGCCAGAACTACAGAACTATCAGTCTGATAAGTCACCCTAGCAAAGTAATGCTTAGAATCATTCTCAACCGCCTCAAAACTTTCGCCGAGGAACTGCTGGCAGAAGAACAGGCTGGCTTCAGAGTTGGAAGAAGCACTGTAGAGCAGATTTTCAACTGCCGCGTCCTGATCGAGAAACATCTGCATCATCAGCGCGAACTCTACCACAACTTCATTGATTTCAGGAAAGCATTTGATCGCGTCTGGCACGACGGACTCTGGCAAGTCATGAGATCGTTCAACATAGAGGAGGGACTGATCCAAATGATAGAAGCGCTTTACAAGAACGCCTGCAGCGCGGTTCTACTTAACAATCAGTCAGGCGAGTTCTTCAGGACGACGATCGGTGTCCGTCAAGGATGCCTGCTCTCTCCTGTCCTTTTCAACATATTCCTGGAGAAGATCATGCAGGAAACCCTCCACGACCACCATACTTCAATCTCTATTGGTGGCAGATCCCTGTGCAATCTTCGATTCGCAGACGACATTGACCTCATGGCAGGCAGCAATAGTGAGCTCCAAAACCTGACAGACAAACTTTCAACTAGCGCAGGGTCTTATGGCATGGAGATCAGTACGGATAAAAGCAAAGTGATGATCAACACCACAAGCGACAGCAGCAGCAACATTCACATGAACGGCCAGAAGCTAGAAGAGGTCAATAGCTTCAAGTACTTGGGAGCCACCCTGTCCAAAGACGGTAGTTGCATAGCAGAGATCCGTATCAGGATAGGTACAGCAACATCCGCAATGGCCAGGCTGGACAGGATATGGCGAAGTAACTCCATCAGCTTCACCATCAAGTACAGGCTTTACAAGTCCCTCGTAGTGTCTATTCTACTCTACGGCTGTGAGACTTGGACACTGCTTGCAGACTCAGAAAAGAAAATCCAGGCCTTTGAGAACAAGTGCCTGAGGAAGTTGCTCCGCATCTCGTACCGCGAGCACAAGACCAACGAATATGTACGGAGCATCGTCACTTCCCTGGTGGGCCCACATGAACCCCTTCTGGCAACCGTGAAACGGCGCAAGCTTGCTTGGTTTGGCCACGTGACCCGACACAACACCTTGTCCAAGACTATCCTCCAAGGCACTCTCGAAGGAAGTCGTCGGCGAGGTCGTCAGAGAAAGAGTTGGGTCGCAAACATAAAAGAATGGACCGAACTCGAGATGCCAGACTTGCTTGCCACCGCCCAAAATAGAACTCAGTGGAGAGCACTGTCTGTTGCTGCTGCCTTTCAGTCCCCCCAACGCCCAGTTCGGGCAAGGGACTGATGATGATGATGATGATGAAAACTAGTTTGCCTGCCCTCAATGCGCCTCAGACATGTTCAGTCGTGAGATACGAAGTTATGTAACCGTAAGTATTGTTTGTGTTTATTTGTGCAGGAATATTCTGTCCTAGTTATTTGTATACAGTGCAAGTAGTATATAACTTTAAAATGGGTGCGTTGTTTTTATTTGCTCGCTCAATCTAGTCAGTCATCAACCACAGAGTCGTACACTCCGGCGGCCGCGACGCACGCGTAATGGAAGCAACGCCTCATCTCCAGCTCCTCGCCCTGGAGGAAGTACTACTTCGTCTCCAGTGGTTCTGCCGACAAGGACAAGAAAAAGAAGGGTTGGTCAGTGCCCTTCCGTAGAAGTAACAGCCTCTAAGTTCTACTAGTGCAACGAGAGGAAGAGGTCGCAGACGAGGAGCACGCATCGACACTACACAAACCATTAGGAATATGTTGATAGAAAGGAAGCAAGACTCAAGGCAAGTAGACAGGGAATTGTATTTTTAGAAGGGATGAGACTTTGCTATGTCAACATTGTGTAATATTGTTTGTGTTTACATGTGCTGCAGTAAATTATAATGTAGCTATTTTATATTGACGCTGATCCAATTTATGTGGTTGATATGAAATCAAGTTCTCAAGGTCATGAAAACACTATATCAATCAATTTTTTTTTCAGGAGCAGGTAGAAAAAAATACCCGCTGAGAGACTGCTAGAAATTTTCGCAGGTATTAGTGAGGGACAGCATAATGTTATGATGTTCAGCATAATGGAGGCTGAAGAGCACCAACCAGGCGGTCACCACCCTCCACCAGCCATCATGGTGTTGCTGCAGTGTCAAAATATGCCAACAGACATTAAAAAACTGTGCTGTGGATATGGCAACTGTCTTTCTCTCGTACCTGTAAGTACACAAACTGTACCTGTAAATGCATCATGTAAATGTACACTGTGCAGTTTCTTCTGATGTATGTTTGGTATACCTAAAGTAAGTACTCTAACACTGTATGATATGTGTCGGTGTAAAAAATATTCCACAGGCTACAGTGCCATAAGAAGATATTTTTCATTTGGTGGTGGTGGCGTGTGTGTGTGTGTGTGTGGGGGGGGGGGGGGGGGCTGGTGCCCGACGGTTAATTTCTTGCCAAAAATTCTAAGGGTGGGGGTCAGCAGAGCAATCCAACCAAGTGACAGTCTGGTCTTGTAAAAAAATAACAATATTAATCAAAATCTTGATATTCTGCTCTTAAAATAATAGTACTAATAATAAAAGGGTTTTTATATAGCGCTAAATCCCCATTGCTATGCTGAAAGCTCTTTACAAAGCATGTGATGTGATTGTGGTGCAGCGTGCACTCTCCTCCAACCCGAAGCACCACCGGAGCAGTGTTGCTAACTGTACATGTACAGTAAGCAGACATGAAAAAAGCATGGTGCACAAATAAAGATATACAATTTATACATTTTTCACTTCAGAAATATTTACCCCCACTATAAACATTATATTGTGGCTGATTCATGCCAGAAAGAACCAAAAATGCCGATAGCCCCTTTTCCAATGTTTTGGTCTCGATTTTCTAAATTAGTGCACACCTAACACAGGAAGACATGCTATGATGAGCTAAGATGGGTACATAGTATATATATTATGTTATATTGAGCAACATTTTGCTTGATAATGATATAGTGCCGATAATGGGCAGATGTGTTTACAAGACCCGAATCGCAAGACAAGGATATTTTGATTCAGGTTTAGCAGTCACATCTGTCGGTTATCAGCACGATTATGAAGCAGAATGTTGCTCAATATAATTTATGTACCCATTATAAAACAAAACTGTGCCTTTCCTGTGTACTTTGATGTTTTCCTCTGATGCATCTTTGTTGTGACACCCATTGGGTTTTGTATGTTCGCCGACCCCCCCCCCCCCCCCAACCCCCACCCGGGTCTGCCCTGGGGGACTTGGGTGGGGTTAGGTATTTTTTAGTTCCCAGGGTCACCCTGGTTAGCCCCACAGGGTGGGTTTTTCTCTCTATTCTGGGGCATGTGTTTCTGTCTACCCTTTGTCCATTCACCTGTATTTGCCTTTTTAAAACTCTCCCTACTGTCTGCACTGCCTGTAGCTCTTGATATTGGATGTGTGTTGCTAAATGGTCTTAGCTGTATTTAGGTACCCCACCCGGGTCTGCCCTGGGGGACTTGGGTGGGGTTAGGTATTTTTTAGTTCCCAGGGTCACCCTGGTCATCCCCACAGGGTGGGTTTTTCTCTCTATTCTGGGGCATGTGTTTCTGTCTACCCTTTGTCCATTCACCTGTATTTGCCTTTTTAAAACTCTCCCTACTGTCTGCACTGCCTGTAGCTCTTGATATTGGATGTGTGTTGCTAAATGGTCTTAGCTTTATTTAGGCCCCATGTGTTAGGTTTATTTAACGTATTTGACCGGCTGGCGACATACATTCAATGTTCTGGTTTTTTTTTCACAAGCAGTGCAGGCACGTCCTGAGAAAGCCTTGTTGCTGTCGGGACGTTAAGCAATGTACAATCAATCAATCAATGTATTTAGGTCCCATGTGTTAGGTTTATTTAACGTATTTGACCGGCTGGCGACATACATTCAATGTTCTGTTTTTTTTTTTTTTTTTTTTTTTTTTTTTTTTTTTTTTTTTTTTTTTTTTCCACAAGCAGTGCAGGCACGTCCTGAGAAAGCCTTGTTGCTGTCGGGACGTTAAGCAATGTACAATCAATCAATCAATCAACCCCCCCCCCAACACCACACAACAAACTCAGTTCTTGTGATTTAGAAATTCAAGGTTTATTCTGTACATACTTCAGAGTTTTGCAGATGTGAATAGTAATTATTAAAAAAATGATACTCATAGGAAAAAAGCGCTAATTAGTATAAAGAAAAATACAACATATAGTTTTCACATCAAGATAATACAAAATATTTGTATATAATTCACAGAATAAAAGACAAGTCTGATTTATCCTAGGCATCTGTTAAAGTTTATGGCGAAATATTGCTTTTTACAGTGCATTACCTCGGCATGTATGAGCTTACTGAACTCGTATTCTTTCTCCCAGGAAATGCAGTACTTATTTTGGACTCCATGGTCCTGCAGCTGGCATGAGTAATGAAGAGGGACATATTTTGGTCTTTGATGATGAGGAGGGTGAAGTAAAGGCCAACAGACACGCTGCCTATCGCCAGTTTACCATGGGACGCCATAGCCGACTTGATGCGGGAGAGAGACGGGTCATACCTTCGTGCTGTGTCTGGGCTGTTCGAGATCGTCATCCTGATCTCTTTGGCCAGTACACTGGTTTTATTCCATCAAGATTTAATTGTTTCTCTCAAACAGAACCAATTCGGTCTTGGTGGAGTAAATTTTGGAACGCTTAAACTGCTATTCTGCAAGATGACGGTAGCCACATTTTTAATTATGTAACTATGAACTTTTCGCTGTATCAATGGCATATGCAATGCATACAGCAGTTTCTTTTCTAACACTGGAGTCACAGCTGTGATGGTTTTAGACAAGGTTCTTACATAGATTGGTGCCTACAAAACTTGTTTTATTTTTTGCGCAAATTATCCGAGTCTGTAATTTTTATTCTTTGTCAGACCGAGGAAGAAACTCTTGCCCACTTATTTTGGGACTGCCTGTATGTACAGACTTTCTGGTCTGACATAGGACAATGACTACGAGATAATTGTGCTAACTGTTCCATCTTGATTTTACAAGGAGTCTAGTTGTTTTTGGTATAGCTAGGAATTTTAGACCTGACACTGTCATAGATCTTATTACATTAGTCGCCAAGTTTTATGTCTACATGTGCAGACTACAAGAAGCTCTGCCTGTTTCAGGAACCTTCATTTGAATTACGAGTTACCAGAGTGAGAAGTACATGTTTGGTCAAGGCAACAATTTTTGTCATTTATGGCTCCCTTACACTGCACTTTTTGGCAGGCTGCAATGTTCGAGGTTTCAACCATAGGACCTTAACAGGATTGTGCAGATATATAGGGTTTTGTTAGTTTTACCAGTCGTGGTTTATGTCTTCTTACAAAACTTGACACGCCTGCAACTACCAGTGCTATTTATAGAACTGGAGGATGCATGTGTGCTGTCTATATACTGCTTGTAACTTGATGTGTGTTACTCATATTTGCGAACTTTCCTGTGTACTTTGATATGTTTACTCTGATGTATCCACCCAAAAATATAAATTAAAAAAGTTTTTCTAGCAACAGTAACAGTTTTGTTGCTTTGTACATAATTGTGCACATTTTACTTATGTAATCAAAATTTGGTCAAAAACTGCAAATAGTCTATTGACAGCTTGGACAGATATATCCCATAACAAGAAAGGCAAAACCCTTATGGCTCACGTGTATGACCAATCTACACATCTGACAATAAGTAAAAGGGATGGCTTCTGCACAAACAAAATCCATGATTTCTCAAAATTTAATCAGTTTTCACACAACTGTGAAACCCCAGTGACCATTGACCTTTGTTATGAGTCAACTAAATTGGGATACATAGGAAGGTCTTATTATCAGCTACCTTTGTGCCAAATCTGATTGAAAAGTTTGCAAAAATGTTGACAACTACAATTATTGGCATTTTATACACATTTGACGACCTTGTGACCCTTGACCTTTTCTAAGGGTCATCCAAATTAGTATGCATAGATAAGTCTCACCATCAGGTATCTTTATACCACGTTTGGGTCAGACTTTGTGAATAGTATTTGTGAAAAAATAAATTATGTAAAAAAAAAAGAAGCTTTTTTAATATGTTTCCTGATTCCCTGTAACCTTGACCCTTTGTGATAGGTAACTGAAATTGGTATGTTTAGAAAGGTCTTGCCACAAAGTATCCGTGGGCCAAGTTTGAAGAGTGTAGCTTGAATAGTCTCGGAGAAAATGCAAACGTTAAAGTTTGCCACAGACTACGGACGGACAACCACTGGCCCAGATCATACTCCATTTTGCTTCGCACATAAGCCAAAAATGACAGTCTGCAGGCTTTCAATCCAATGATTTTATCAAACATAAGTGAATATTCGGGTGCTTTGTAACAAATCGTTTGGATGTAACAAAGCTCCTGGCACCTCCACAAGTTTTAACTCATTCTACCCCAAGACCGAAATCCTTAAATGTTGCCGTTGTCCTCTGAAGACTGCATCGCAGTGCAGGACACAGATTGACCATGATTGTTCAAGGGTTATGCCAGAATAGCTTGGCGCCCATAGGCGCCAAGCTATTCTGGCATCACCCTTGAACTATCATATTCGATCCTTATCTTGCTGTGGGGTGTCTGGGGTAGAATGAGTTAAGACAATGTGTTTTCCCTGAATGAGACTTTGATAACCTTTTTTCTTTCACAACACGAGACCCAAGTCCATGAGCTTTGTTGCAACCAACTGATTATCACAATTAACACAAAAAAAACCCTGTTAGAGTTTGCCTGAAAAAGACAAAAACAATACGTATCTGTCTTGATTAAACCACTGGCTTCATGCCCGTGTCGGCCTCAAATTTACATGATCTTAAAAACATTTCACGCCATGGCTGGGGACCTGTCTGCAAATACCAACCCACACACATGGAGACAAAATTGTGCAGTCATGGAAAGATGTAGAAAAAAAAAAAACGTGGGATGGAATTTGTTGACTGGAAGCAAGCTTTTCCCTCAAATAACCGACAAGAATGGCACAACCTTTTTGATTCCATTGTGCACCTGATCTGCACAATTTCAGTGACCTTGACATCCCCATAGATCACATCAAAAGTGTTGATTGTCTTAACATAATTACAGACTCAGCCAAAGTACGTGTGAAATCCTACTTTATTACTTTAATGAACATAATTATGTGCATTTTCACTCACTTGTCAACTACATACATTTTTAACCAAATTAGTGTGTACAAGACAGTCGTATTGTAAAATGCCTTAGCGCTAAGCTAAAAATTTGCCAAAGAGCTGTTGAAAACAATTATTCTACCAAAAATTGTAATTGATGGTCCTTTACCTTCATTTTACATGCCCCCCACTCGGGTCTGCCCTGGGGGACTTGGGTGGGGTTAGGTATTTTTTAGTTCCCAGGGTCACCCTGGTCAGCCCCACAGGGTGGGTTTTTCTCTCTATTCTGGGGCATGTGTTTCTGTCTACCCTTTGTCCATTCACCTGTATTTGCCTTTTTAAAACTCTCCCTACTGTCTGCACTGCCTGTAGCTCTTGATATTGGATGTGTGTTGCTAAATGGTCTTAGCTTTATTTCAGCCCCATGTTGTAGGTTTATTTAACGTATTTGACCGGCTGGCGACATACATTCAATGTTCTGGTTTTTTTTTTTTTTTTTTTTTTTTTTTTTTTTTTTTTTCACAAGCAGTGCAAGCACGTCCTGAGAAAGCCTTGTTGCTGTCGGGACGTTAAGCAATGTACAATCAATCAATCAACCATTCATTTTACATGCATGATTTTTGGCTCTGATGTTGAAAATAGAATTTGAGACAACACAACTTTTGTCCAAAAGGTAATTTTGATGTTAAAAATTGAATTTGAGACAATACAACTTTTGTCCAAAAAAGATAATTTTGGCATACCTACTCTTGCTTTGACCTTTGGCAGAGGTCACTGAAAGTGGTATGCCTTGAAAGATCTTGCCACAAAATATCCCTGTACCAAGTTTGAATTATAAGGCTGAAGGGTGGTTATCGAATGGCTCACTACAAAGACTCGCTCATATCATGACTTTTTCTCTGTAACGAGCTGCGCTGTAGGTGGGGGTGCATCAGAGTTCACGAGTGTCAGCAAGGGTCAGCAGCCTCCAGGGGTCTTTGTTCATTCCAACCCTGTAGTGGATACGCAGTTTGAGAGCAGCCAGGACAAGGTCATGAAAGTAGTTGTAGTGCTTTTTTTCCTTTTCTGGAAAGACTGACCATCTCCCTTGGCTGGAAAAAAATGAGTAGAAACTAAGCAAGATATATCCACATTTAGTACTTGAGCATGCTGTGATACTAAGCCATACTGTGGCAGTTCACTGTCATAGGCGATGCTTATGAATATGTTCATAAACTGATCTGACCAACTTTTGTTAAAAAGAACAATACTATTAAAAACAGCCATTTTCCACACATTTGCCGACCTTTGATTTTTCCGAGGGGTCCTCCAAATTTGTTTATCATCACATGAGATATCTGTACCAAGCTTGGATTTGTAGTATTTGAACAAATACAATTTGTGTCATAACATGGCTATTTTCTAGCCCTTTTCTTGAACCCCCGTGAACTTTACTTTTGAGATAGGTCACTGACAGTGATATATTTAGGAAGGTTTTGCCACAAAGTGTCCTTGGGCTCAGTTTGAAGTCTGAGGTTTGATAGTCTTTGAGAAAATGCAAACGTTACAGTTTACCACAGACAACAGACGCTGCATGGCCTATTTACATACTCATTTTTGCTGTCACACATAAGCCAGTAAAACATAGGAAATGGACATGCTTTTTCAGACAACCTTTTAATTATCTAGTGCATGAACAGATTTAACAATATTTTCAATCCTGCATTCAACACTTACTGGACATATCACAGGGCCGGATCACTTTGCTCCTGCAGTGGGGGGGGGGGGGGGGGGGCCCAACTTCTTGTTTGGGACCTTGAACCTACCTGATACAAAAGGCCTCCACGATGCTACACTTTGCTTCAGCGGGGGCCGGAAAATAAAATCGTGAAGGGGGGGAGGGGGGGGGGGGGGGAGGCGACAGACCTTGCTTCCAGGGGCCGAAAAATCAAACAACTTGTGGCGAGGGGGGGGGGGAGGTGTTAGGCCACAGACCTTGCTTCCATGGGCCAAAGAATCAAACCGGGGGGGGGGGGGGGGGGGGGGGGGGGGGGATCATGAAGATGTTCCACTTCATTGGAATTTAGAAAATATACAAACCTTCATGATTTTCTTGCCAAGGTTTTTCACCACGTGCCAAATATCACTGGAGTGCTTGATATGTGCATAGGTGCTCCCTGCAGACAGAGAAGAATGGTACATATGAAGCAAAATAAAACAAACACGGCACAAGAACGGCAAAGCCTCATGACTCTTGTGCATGACTGATCTGCACCACCTATCTTGCCTTCCGTGATTATGACCTTTCTGACAAGTCACTGATATGAGCAGGTGTTTAAAATGTCAAATAGTACATGCACAATCTTGTCAACATATGCATTTTTCACGCATTGCTGACCTCACCTGTCCCTTGATATTACAATTGGTCAAACAAATTAGCATGGATATGAACATTTTATGATCAACTAACCTTCTGCCAGTTTGACTGAAATATTTGCAAAAGTGCCAAGCAACAATTACAATCTAGTCTACTCAACACTCTGACTCAGCCTCTCCGGAAAAAATAACAAAACTGATGTTGGACAGCTGACAATTGACATTAGATAGCTTATTATAACATTAAAATATCAGGTACAAACGAGGTAGTAAGTCTAAACAAAACTGACTAATTTTGGCACTTTTTTAAAGGTACTGCATTTGGCAATTGCAAGTAATAATGAAGTCACTGCAATCCTTGTAGCTACATGTCTCAGTTTCATTTTTAAAATAATGCAGCTGTCACCAGTGCCATACACACACCAAACAAAACATAAAGGCAGACAAGGCCCTAAGTACATGCAACAGAAATAGAGGAACTCACTCATCACATAACCAATACCCACATGGGCATCTCCTTGATGTTCACACCATTACCAAGTAGTTCGGTCATGGCATCAACGAATCCCTGTTTCTCCATCCTTGTTGACTTTTTCCCCCCCGTCTCCCGTTTGACGACGGTCTTTAGGGAAAGGATTTTTTTCAACTCCTCCATGATGGTATTGGAGAGATATTGGGCACAGTGTAGTTTCGGCCATCTGAAAAGAGATAATTAATCAATGCTGGAGCCAGGCCCTAACCCAACCCACCATCAGCTGCACAGTATATCATACTAATACTAATAGTGGGTAAAGGATGCAGATGGAAAGAATGGGCAAAATGCAAACCAGATACTGCTTGAAACTCCCTTGTGCATGTAGGCGCTGGTACTGTAAACAGTGCTGGTGGCTGCGTGCACAATGAGTTTGATACTGCCGCCATTACCTTCACCATGAAGGCAGATTTTGCATCTGACCTATTACTGAGGTAGACACTAGTCATCAAAAGAAAATGTTGATTAAATTGACAAAAGTGCCTACTGTCTGCACAATATTCATAGTAATGCAGCCACTATGACAGTGACCTTTCCAACAATCAAGCATCTATGCAGAAATACATGTCAGTCCTACTAAGAATCCTTTAGCTGCACAAGCCAGCACAATGAAGGCTGCAAGCATTCACACAAGATTGCCTTTCTCCCTCGACATACTTTACAGTAACAGTAAGGACTGTAAGCTTACAAGGCAACAATTTTACATGCCGCAAATGAATGAAGAAAGTGAATGTTCCATAACTGAACATGGTTTTGCACCAAGGACTAACTTACTTTCCATAAAACTGTGTGTCAGTTGAAACAATAGTCGACTTAGCCCAAATTGTCTTCTCCTGCTGCCATGCAGTGTTGCTGCTCTCATAAGGGGAAAAGTCACTCTTCTCAGTGTCTTAGGTGATAGCTTTTCGTGTGCATAGTCTTCAGTATTCACGCTACACTACAGGCCACAGGTATATCGCGCCTAAACTCGGTGCCCGATTGGATGACATAGGATCCGGACACGCTAAGCGCAGTAAACCACATTAACTAATCCTACTGTATGATATACCAGATGAAAACGAAAGCCTGTGAACAGACCACGACATACCCGTGGCATGGAGTATATCGCGAGGACCCAAGATAATGTGCACAGACAGGGATCAACTAAAACGCTGAGAATGCTGAATTTAGCCCCCTACTGTGTTTACGCCACCCTGTGGCAGCAGCAGTGAGCTAAGTTGCTCATTGGCCCCACTCCTGACAATTGTGACCTTTCAGCACTGTAACAGAACCAAGAAAAATGTCATTATAAATATCAGAACATAACCAAACATGGGGGTCAAATGATCAATGTTACTGCACAGAATACCAGACTGCAAATTGCAATGGACAAATTCAGGATTACAAAACATTATCATCTGACCTTACAAATACAATTCACAATCTGCCTCCATTCATTGACTGTGCCACCGAGTGTATATTTGAGTTCACCTTGCAGTTGAATGCACGGAACCGATCATAACAACTGCTGCATTCCTTTATCGTCAACTAACTTTCACTCTACACAGCAGTTAGCATATGCATACTGTAGGAGTGTAGGCATACTTTCCAAGTTTGTCTAAAATGGTTTCGATACACTGATACAGTGTGGACATTTTGCAGTGGGATTCATTTATTAGATTTGTTTTTTCTATCAGTTAACTCCTTCACTGCCATTGATTTTTTTAAAAATTGTCTGAAATCACTGCACACTGACCAAGATTCACATGAAGAACACAAATGGGACCAAACATAGGCCAACAAGACATAAATCCTCATAAGACATAATCGACTGCGGGGGCTCATGAGGGTTTATGTCTCTTGCAGCCGGGTAGCGTTCAGTTTTCTCCAGCAGTTAAGGGCTTAATGAGCCAACTAAAAGTGAGCATAAAAGCACAGTGCACTGATAGAAAAAAACAAATCTAATAAATGAATCCCACTGCAAAATGTCCACATAAACACAAACTGTTGACCTTTTATGTACGGCCGTGATGTCTCGTGTATGTGTTGGTAGACCACAAACTCCCTGCCCTTGTGGTACAGTGCAGACGTCAGGTGGATGTACACGGGGTCTTCTAGCTCTGTGCACTGTTCAACAAAGCAAGCAATTACTGTGATACCTGTCTCAGAAGCCATCTCTGAGCAGTATGGTCTTCTGTGTTAAACCTCTTTTAGCACCAAGGTCCCATTTCTCAAATTTGTTAGGTGTTGCCCAACGACTATGTACCAGTTGCAGGAGATGGCTTGACCATGATAATTCAAGGGTAGTGCCAGGTTAGCTTGGCGCCTGTTGGTGCCAAGCTAATCTGGCACTACCCTTGAATTATCATGGTCAAGCCATCTCCTGCTGTAGGGATCCAGGGCTAAAAGGGTTAACCCCGTCTGTATTAACCCCTTCACTCCCAGTGGACACAGATTGTGCTTTTTTAATTAAATGCAAAATTCAACCTTCCCAGCCATCGAAGGCACACACATACATAGTAATTTCAGCATGAGGCATAGATCCGCATGAGCCCCCACAAACACGGGGGCTCATGAGGATCTACGCCTCTTGCCGTTGGCTGACATTCAATTTGTTTTGGCAGTGAAGAGGTTAACTCCCTTGACGTCAGTACTGTCAACAGTGCAAGGGGCTGCTTGTGCATTGTTTCAAGAACCACACAGTTTCACACAATACCGAGACATGCCAAATACAGATACATGGCAAATGGAGTTAGCGTTTGGGCCTGGACGAATAAAGTGATAACATTGTTACTGGACATACCTGATATGCATGTTTGTGTTTCTTTGCATCTCCCTCCATCCCAGGTGGCAGATCAGGCATTAATCTGTATGAAAACTGAAAATAAATCAAAAATGAAATGGAATAATCCATATTACCTCTCCTTTGCATTCAGTGCAGGAAATAATTTGACAGTGAGAGTCTAAGGGCAGTGCATTATTAGCGTTGGACCCCCTCTTCAGGCTATGAATATGACAGCCATGAATGTGTCAAGCTGAAAGAGAAGGGGAAGGCGGGGGGGGGGGGGGGGGGGGGGGACACGCTGAGCAGCGACGATCTATCAGCTATCATGGTTGATTCCCGTGATTAGAACTTGAGTGTCACAGATGATACTACCCAATATCTTGCATGCATATTTTCATCATTAGAGCAAGTAGCGCCTTTAACCCTTTTAGCCCCAAGGTCCCATTTCTAAAATTTTGGAGGTGTTGCCTAACGACTATGTACCAGTTGTAGGAGATGGATTGATCATGATAATTCAAGGGTAGTGCCAGATGAGCTTGGCGCCTACTACCCTTGAATTATCATGATCAATCATCTCCTGCTGCAGGGTCCCAGAGCTAAAATGGTTAACAACAACTTGTCATCATCCAACTAACCTGTGTTTGTAAGCTGGGTGCGCAGTTTGCGTATTTCCTTCATGGCCTTGTAGCGGATCCCGTATCGGGAGCAGAACTCTGGCGACAGTCCCTCAAACTCACAAGCTCTGACCGCTTTCAGCAGCACCATCAGATCACCCAGTAGAAGTGAGTTACCCTGTAAACAAAGAATGCTTATTTCCATATGCTCCTCCAGAGAAAATGACAAAAAAAGATACTAGTATTCATGAGAGAACAATATCTTGTGCATGCAGATATTAAACCTTCAGCTATAAGAACCATCTCGGAAAAGCACCACAAACAGCAAAAGGGATAAAACGGTCATTTAATAGTTTCATTGATATCAAGTCATTATTTATGAATCCCTGTGATTTACTTCTTCTTTGATTTACAACAACTTGTTTGTGCAAGATTAAAACACAAAGATTTGTGTGTTGTGTCTAGGCAGCCCCCTCTGCTACGTCTACACCCTGAACCTCCTAGCCCCACCTCTCAATAAACATAATACTGCTGATAACACGTAAAAGTCAAACATTTTGTCTATCTCCATACATTTGCAAACTGAACGTCTATTCTATTGTTGGTGTTGCTATAAACTATTGATGCTGCTGATTCCATGACACTGTCTTAGATGTGTATAATATTAATGCTATGCACGAATATATTTCCCTTGCTTTTGCATTGGTGGCAGTTACAAATTCTCCCATACCATTTAAAAAAAAAAAAAAATCACCTATTGTGTTTGTTAATTTTTTTCTTTGTATGCTGTGTGTAAGACAGGCAATGAGCTGCCTAATAGCTAGAGAGGGGAGTTGTGGGTGTTTTTCGACAATTTATATCTATCCCGAATTTCCAGGATTTTTCGACCGCTTACTCCCATGCCCTAACGCCGCCCATATTTTTCAGCGCCTCGGGATACCGTCCGTAAATTACTGTCCGCTACTGAACACGCCACTGCATTATTGTTTGAACAGTCACCATTTTATGTACCTCTCAGCAGAGTAGTTACCATCAGGGGGTTAACACCTGAGCTAATTAATCCATCGGTTATGTAAACATTTACACACTAAAATGCAGTTAATCAGCGCAGACCATTTGCGTAGCTTATGTGTGGTGTATTTCGGGAATTTCCGATTTGGTTATAACCAAAACAGTAGTTCCCTTCCCTTAGAAATCTATTTGTAGCGGCTTACGGCTTTTGCCGCTCCAGTTTCTGAGAAAAGAAAAACATAATTACTTACTTATCTATAACAATCAACTAAACAAGGTTAATCTGACTGCTAACAATGTACAGCTCAATCGGTTATATGATTAGTTAGCGCCACAGACCTGTAAATCGATCAATACAGAACCGGTCGCCGGAAAAGACCCATTGCACAACTTCCGGTATTGATCTGCTTATATTTAAGTAGGTAAAAATAACTACATTATCTTGGGCCGAGACTGGCCTGGTGGTTTCGGCTCCGTCACGCATGTACCGAGTAGACCTTGGGCCAGTTTACTAGGTATGTGTGCGGCGTCGCGGTTCGAATCACCTCGAAATCTCAGAAATTTTCGTTTCGATAAATGTCTGAGCTGTGAGATTTCCACTGGGGTGTGACGATCCAATAATTAAAATAATTTAAAAAATGCCGGAAAATAAATAAATAAAATAAAATGTGCGCACGGGTAAAAAAGGGGGGTAGGGGAATAAGGGGTGGATAAGGGGGGTAGGGGAATAAGGGGGGGGGGGGGGTAAGGGGAAGGGAAAGGGGGGTAAGGGGTGGGGTGGGGTGTGTGTGTGTGTGTCTGTCCGTCCTTACCCCTTGTCCCGTCTGGGCGACGGATCGCTAATCCAATCCCCAATGCCTCTTCAAGAGAGGCATGTGTGACCCTCTCTTGAAAAGGCCCATTGGGGATTGGATAAAACAGACGGGGACTTTTGTTAAAAAAGTTTATTTTAATAACCCATGGCTCATATGATATCAGCTTTAATCTGTGGCACGCTAAGAAAAACAAGGCAAAATTATTGCTAAAAAATGTCTGAGCAAAAGACGGTAACTATCTCATGCGATCATGGTAACTGAATGAACAGAAAGTAAAAGACTTCCATGAAATAAAAAAAAGTATAATTTTTACCCCCCAAAATTCAAGTCTGAAGAAATCTATAAAATGCGGTTGAATATGGCACAGTAAGTGGAAGCAGAAGCAATGGATATAACGAAGCTGAAACAACCAAAACGAAAGGTAAGTAAAATTTACTGTGAGAGACGGTGGTATGTTGCATTAGTCATTATTAACTCAATGTGTAGTACCTGAGTCAAGACAAGCCTTCTATTCCGACGAGTCACTCACTGCGCAGTATAAAGTGATTGAGCTATCTTAACACCAGCGGCCAACTACACGCCAGGTTGGGCCTTAACAACCGCGCGGTAAGTAACCAGACCATAACACTGTTGACTAAGCTGTGTTTAATCAACAGTGTTGGACGGCGCGGCGTTAACAGAATGTTGATCTTTTCAATCATAGATTTTGCTATCACTGACTTCCATACCGTGGACAACTAATAAATTCAAGACAAAACACAGAGTTAAATGTCTCTGTTTACAAGGGTCTTAGCAAGCTGTGTAATCTCATGTGATCGTTGTATCCAGCGTATACAATGACGTAGCGTCTTAGAAACGAAAACGAAACTAAGTGCGGCGCAGTGACTAATTGAGTATACAGTATACAGCCGTTGCGTGTAGCGTGACATACAACCATGGCTGAAGTGCATGTGTCTGTGGTATGTCTGTCTGTCTGTCTGCCTTTGTTTGTCTGCCTTTGTCAGTGTGTGTGTCTGTATGACTGTGCCGTGCGTATGTGCGTGCATGCCTTTGCCTCTATGTGTGCGTGCATTGTGTTTGTTTGTCTGTGCGTGATTATGCGTGTGCGTGATTATGCGTGTGCGTGTGTATGCGTGCATGCGTCTATATGTATGCGTGTGTGCGTGCGTGCGTGCGTGAGTGCATGTGTGTATTATATTAATTGGAATGCGTCTACCGGTAATGTGTATGTGTGCCGTGTGTGTGTGAGTATGGGTTATACACCCACAACTGGGACTTCCAGTAAAGCGGGGACATGGGTTATACACGAACAATTGGGGACTTTCAGTAAACCGGGGACGTCCCCGGGACGTCCCCGGTTTGTATGGTTACAACCCATAGTGTGTGTATTTTTTGTGCGTGTGTGTGTGCGTGCATGTGTGTGTGTGTGTGAGTGCATGTGTGTGTGTGTGAGTGCATGTGTGTGTGTTTGCGTGCGTGCATGTGTTTATATGTGTATGTACGTCTGTGTGAGTGCATGTTTTTGTGTATGTAGGCTGTGTATGTGTGTGTGAGTGCATGTGTGTTTGTCTGTGTTTGTTTGCCTGTGTTTGTTTGCCTATACGTGTGCATATTAATTAGTTATTAGAGATAGAAAAATAGACATTCCAATACCATGTATACCTTTTTTTTTTGTCAATGTCCACATACACACACACCAAAAAAAAAAAAAAATCAACAACACATTGCTATATGCACTTGATAACAAATTATTTAAGTTACCTACAGATACTTGATAACAAATTTCCAAAGTCACTTATAACTGACAAATAACTTTACAGGTAACCTTTTAAGAACCTATAATTAGTTATTAAGTGACTTAAGTCAAGAACTTATAAGAACTTAAAAATAACAAATTGTAAGTTCTTGACTCAAGTCACAACTTACTCGGACAGATTTCCCAAGTTACAAGGACAATAAAAAAACTTTTTTTTTAGTAATAGTCAGGTGGTGGTGGTGGTGCTGATGGGGTTAAATAGTTAGGTGGCATGTCATTTTTCTGTGAAGTGTATGTCATTAATAAACGATTACCAAATCTGATCTTTATTTGTTTAAAAGATTGTGTAGTTTTTCTGTGGTTTCCTGTACCCCTATCTTTTTTCCCTCTGCTAAAAAACTGGCCTTCAGTTCTTCAACATTTACGGGAGATTGACTACGCATCTTATTTTGTATTTCAGACTTCTGTTTCTTGTAATTATTTAAATCATCCTGGACTCTCTTAAATTCCTCGTCATCAATAAAATTATCGTTCAATGCCTTACTGATAATAAGTTTCATACTGCTCAGCTTTGCACCAGCAAGTGTACTCAATGCTTCATGTTTCTGTAATTTTGTGTGAAACCTCTTGTTCAAGGCCTCCAAACCAAAACAAGCCAGGCATGTAGCAACGCTAACACCCTCAACTGCTATTCCAGCCAAACTTCCAATTCCTGTGGCGAACAGAACAATACCCCCTACAGAACATGAAGCTGAAACTGCGCCAATAGCCATAGAAGTGTTTTGAACAGAATTAAATACTGACTTATACCTCCTTTTGCACCGTGAGTACTTAGCCTCCTCACTCTCCAAATATTTCAAAGCTTCTGTAATATTATTTAATCTGAATGCATCTGCCTGTAATGTTTTATCTGAAGCAATTGGCATATGTGGATCAGGTGCAAGTGTTGTTTTAGTCATCACATTTGTTTCAGTCGGATCAAGCATTGGTAGTTGCGGATAGAAGTTTACCATTTTTTTTATTCACAAATATTTTTTTTTTATTTAATCAGCAATTACATTTTGCAACTCTTCAAAAGTATACAATTTGCTGGCATAATAAAATGCAACAAGATCAATGTGTTCAAGGTTTATGTAAGTCAGACGAACAAAAGTTGTTTTGTCAACCACCACCTTGACAGCTGGAACACTGCTCGAAACAGTAATAACATCATTATTTTTTGTAATAGCAATAAAGACCTTTGATGATTCTGTTACTGTTTCGTCCCATGTAAGTTTAATTCCCTGTGCAATTTGAGCCTCTTTAGCAGTAGCAACTGATTTCATGATAATTTCAAATACTATTGTCACTTCTCTAGCCATGACTAAGCTTGCTGGCATAAACACAACAGAAGTATCTGATCTACCCTTTCTAGTTGTAAGAAGATATCTCCGTTTCTCATAATTTTCAACTTTCAGTTTTTCTCTGCTATTGTTGTCTGGGGCAAAGCTTGGAACAAGACTTACAATAAGCGGCCCCGAGTTAACAACCTTCCTAAACACTAAGGCGCCTTCATCATCAGTGTATACATAAGGACTAATAAATTCCAACTTTATGTCCCAGTCAATTGTGGGTGGTGGAACAGGCACAGGTGAAACCACCCACTTATTTCCCACATGTATTAAGTTGTAGGGCGAATTATTTACAGGTGGAGTAGGTACAGTAACATCACGCAGCTGACCAAGTTTAGGAATCTGTTTTTCACCGTCTTTCATGTCGACAATTACTTTCCTCTTGTACATGCCATTTGAATCAAGTTCAAAACCATATATTTCTCCAACATCCCCCTCCTTCTCAAAATCCTGGACGTCTGCCAAATCTTTCAATTCTGTTACTGGACATGCAACTGGTATGATTCTCGACTTTGGACCACCACTCATTTTTTATAAACAAAAATAAAATTATTTAATTTCCAACACAACACTAAAATCATGCATAAGAACTGGTTTGTCATCCTGATTAGTTACAGATATACTCAGTGACTCAAAGAAACTAGAACCTAATTTCTTAAACTGCAAATTAGGAAATCTAACAACTACACTTTCACAATACGGAGCAGTTCCAGTAGGTAAGCATCTCAACAAAGTTGAAGGCTTTCCATTGTGAACATTCTCAGATGTGTTTAGTTCTTTCAAATAAACATTTAGTACTGTGTGTACTGACAAATTGACAGGACGTTTTCCAGTTATTTTAAGTCTTTTTGTCTTCATTGTTATAATACCAGTCATAGCTTCACCTAAATTATCTGATCTATACCAATCTTCGTCAATATAAAATCCAAGTAAATATGCAAATTTATCTGAGATCCTTAACCAATTTTGTGTTAGAAATTCTAATGTAACAAGTAGGTTAGCTGGATTTAAAGTTGCTTTAATTTTAAAATTACTTTGAAACCATTCAGCTATAGTACAAAAGTCATAATACCCGGGTGGTAAAGCTTCAGTCTTACCATCAAAAATTACTTTATTATATATATCATCTTCTACATTAAACCATTTTACTGTGTAGAACAATTCATGGATAGCTGCAGCCTTGCTACCATCCCGATTATCAATCCCATTAGTTAACCACACTGGTTTGCTTGTGTTAAGATTTGTTAAGGTAATAAACATTTTTATTATCTCATATAAAAAAGGATGGAATTTAAATCACCAACCATCACCACTACAAACGCATTTCAATTTAATGTGGATGCCAAATACAATGTCGCACCTACTTATGAACAGAAAATAATTCAACTAAATCAGCTTGACATAGCTGTGTCTGACGCAAGCGTACAAGATCTATTTCAAGTCAAAGTACCGAATCCGTTTGACCATTACCTAAACCCTCCAATAACAGATGACTCTACTGCAAGAAAGTGGTCTTCAAGTCCACTACAGATGTTTCAAAACCAACTTAACTTTGCTATACTATGCTCAACTACTGGCTGTGGGGTTTCTTTTACAGACCACTTGAATCACTCAAACAAACTGATTAGGTCTGTGTTTCGTTTCCACACTTATTACCAGCTTAGACGTATACTGTCAGAACTTCATACACCACTGCCGACTGAATCCAGTTTCAACAGGTATAACAACCCCATGGATATAAAAGCGTTTGAACGGATTTGTAATGAATTTAACATAAGCACTAAGTATGACTTCACACAAAAACTTGATGATCACCACGGCATGGGCACATTGTATTATGCTATGAGTCACAGACAATACCCTCAAGATTACTACCCTGGGTACACTTCATTCTCATCAAAATCACAAGTCTGGTTAGGATCAATAGAGCAGAAACAGTCTAATGCGTGGACCACATTTATTTTAGATAAATCTGACGGGTTTACTCAAGCAGGAGTCGAGCGCGTAAATGAGTCTATCAGAACATATGTCTGGTGTTTACTAGGAGCACAATCACTAACAAAAATCAAACATTTTGAATGGAAGTGGCAAATTTGAAGCACAAAAACAGTTTCTTGCTAATCTTGAAGATTCAATTAATTCAACAGTAGATCTCCCATCAAGCATACAACGCTACCAAGACGTACTCAGATATGCCAGATCAAAAGTTGACTTTGTAGTTGGCATCGGGTTATACATGTTACCATCTGACCTTCAACTCCAAATGGGAACAATAACAAATTATAATAATGAAATAGTTGTTGCAGGTGTTGGTCAAAAACTCGGTCTCAATCAATCTGTAAACTTGGGGGCCACAACCACACATGTACAGTCATTAAAATCATTACAGACGGTAACACCCCCGGGCCCGGCCCCGGCCCCAACCCCGGCCCCATCACCGGCACCCATACAACCAGTACAGTCAACACCAACCCCTGACACTCATGAGTCAGAGAGAACTGCATTGGTAATAGGCCTCACTGGATTAGGGGTTTTACTTCTTTATATGTTTCATTAAATAACCCACCATCAACCCTCCTACTGTAACCAAAAAGACCCACACATGTTCTGCCATAAACCCTACTGCCTTTGCCGCTGTACTAATCAGCCAACTGACAACAGTGCCTATAATGCCAGGCAAAGCGTCCACTGCTTTCAGAGCCAATTTCTTAAGCAGGTCTGATATGTGAGACAGTTGTTTCTTTACCAATGACTGTAAATCTTTTGGGTCTGTTGGAGCCGGTGGGGTTGGTGGTGCTGGAGGCAGTGGTCCACCACCACCACTGCCGGAGACAGCCAGCACTACAGTACTGATAATAAATCCCAGAGCTGTAATTAAACTAGCAATTGTGATACCCTGTTCTCTGAAAAGTGTTTTTAGTCTCTCAGCCAGAGTAGTGTCTTCATGAAGTATTTTCTGAATAGTTTCTCTAATCCTGTTGACCTGTGATTTCAGTTTTTGTCTTCCAATACTAATTGTTTCTAACCGTCCTGATCTTTCTATCTGCAAATCATTTAATCTGTGTTGTATTCTTTCTTTCATTTCTGTGTCAAGATTTCCATTGTCTGCTGTAGCCAGTTTTTCTTTTTCACGTTCTATGTGTTTATCAAGCTCTCCCAGTTTGGCAACATTGTTTACCATCTCACCTCTTATTGTCTGCAGTGATTTATCCAATCCCATAATCTCCCTCATTGACAAAGGTGGATCATCTATTGTTTTCAAAGCGTCATTTATTTGTCCTTCAGTAAATGAGGTTTCTTGTATCACTGTGTTTGCTATTTCTGGTAGGCTTGTTACTGGTGCCATTTCAATCTCTTGCCCTGTTGGCAACTTTGTTTGCGTGTCGTGAAGCGCACTAACCAGTTTTGGGGGAACGGGAGACCCTCCAATTCCAAGGTACCTTGCCAACCCAGAGTTACCACCGACGTCACCTTTAATTGTACTTAAAGCCCTAAACTTAGAAGGATTATTTTTATGTGTTAGATATATTTTCCCTCTGTCTGTATTTACAAATAAGTGCCCTTTATCATATTCAAATTGATTAGGATCTATTACATCTGGGTGGACACCAACACTGTCATAAAATGAGTTTACTTTATCTTTTAGCAGTTCATGATGCATACTAGAAGTAGTTACCATTCCAGTCATATCTGTGATACTGGTATCTGAGACATTCATGTCATCCATTTCAAAATCTTCATGATTAAATCCTCCCGCTGCCATTGTTTTATTAATTTATTATTTTTTATTGTGCATAATAAAAATGACACAGACTTACGGATCAAAGTTAGACCCATTTAGAAAACTACGTGAGCCCCTGGGTGTTAAGGGCATAAGACAATCAATCGTCATCACAAACAATCCTAGTACCATAGACCAGAACCAAACACTTACAGTCAAGTTTCCAAACCTAGGACCCAGTGACGTTATTGTTCCTGGCACTGCACGCCTAGCATTTAATATTGAACTATCATCAGACGCAGATGTGAACAGAACACTAGTTAACAATCTTGGCAGAGCAATTGTTAGAACTATTAAAGTAAAACTTGAACGACAGGAAGTATTTAGTCTTGACGACTCCGATGTATTCTACTGTTACAAAGATCTGTGGCTTACAAGAGAAGAACGAGAGGATCGTATTTACCAAGGCATACAGTCTGATAATGTTGGTAAACTTCGAATCAATGCTGGAGATAAATCAACGTCAGCAGCCAATGACGTTATTATAGCAGAAACATATGGAACCAGATTTTACATTCCACTTGAGTTTGAAATCCTAACAGCACATTTGCCTTATTATCAAGGGGCACTGAATGACCGTCTGAGCTTTGAACTAACTTTCAATGACTACTCCAAAGTTATTAAATCATCTGCCACAGATGCAACATACAAGATCTCTAACATTTCCTTGGAATATGAAATTGTCACACACACTGAACTAGCCAGACTCATTCAAAATCAGTATCAGTCAAGACTTCCAATTTATTATGACAGGGTGATTAGACATAGTTTAATACCCAAAGACAAGAGTGACCCAATGTGGAACGTAAACTTAAACACGCCTGCTAGGTCACTGAAAGGTATTCTTATGTTGTTTGTTGAACCAGCAGATCCATATAAACGGGATTCAGAAAAATTCTACAATCCTAAGATTACACATTTGTCCTGTACAATTGAAGGCCGCCCTAATCAAGTGTACGCATCTGGAATGTTACCATACCAGCACTATGACGAAACCACAAAGTATTTTGCAGGAGGAAGGATTAGAGATAAACCTGCAAACATTGCGTGCAAAGATCTACATCTGTATGATGTTAGGATCGGACAATACCTTACAAACAAATATGCACTGTGGCTAGATCTTCGTAGTACAGATGACGACTATCTTCATGGGTCAGGACGAACTGTCGAGAATGGTAGTGATGGAATAACAATTCAGATACAAAAGAAGGTTGAAACTGCTGCAGCCATAAACATATATTTGTACCTGATATATGACGCACAACTCAATATTGCAGAAAGCAGACTGAGTGGACACATATATTAAAATTATATTGTGTATTAAAATGAACCTGAGCTTGATGACACTCGACCCACACTGTGGATTGTTTTGTGGTGCCACAGGGTGTGGGAAAACTGAATTTGTACTTAACCTCTTACAAACAAGATACATACACCACTTTGAAAACATTGTAATATTTTGTCCTACAATCAAACACAACAAAGCTTATCACAACCGTTTATTCATTTGGACTGACAACAACATATATTTAGTCGACCCTGAGAAAAAACTGAATGACTACCTACAATATTTTTACAAGCAATTTGAAGGACAGCCAACATTGTTCATAGTCGATGACTGTTCTGCAGAGAAAGACATTGTCAAAAAGAGAAACATATTAGCAGAACTTGCTTTCAGTGGCAGACACGCAAACGTCAGTGTATGGATTCTCACTCAGAAATATAATGCTGTACTGAAAGATTTTCGAGAACAGTTAAAGTTTATCTGTTTGTTTTACTGCAAGGATCGTGACAGCTTTGAAGACTGTCTCAGAGAAAATGATGTCATCCCAAATAAGCATGAACGTGATGATGTAAAAAATAAACTGAAATCAACTAAGCATCTAAAGTTCATTTTAAAGACAGATCAGCCCACAGGGTATGGGTTAGTAAATTGATGTAAATTAATTTATTCTTTTGTTTGTCCAATAAAAATGACAGACGGACAAATCATACAGGTGCTTGATCTCACACACCTTTTCAAAGATGTTATGCACTTTACTGACTTAATATCACCCAAACAGACTTACATAAGCCTTTCAGCACCATCAGAAATATATGCTACATATAGTGTGACTTTGGATTATGTCGATGAGCATCCAGATGTGGAGCACATGACAGTTGATTTAAAGACACCTACCTTTAAAGTTAATGATACCAACTATGGTTGGTTAGGGGAAATTTGTTATAGCATATTTAAACAACTATGCAAACTAAATGTTTATATTGACAGTGTTACAGTTAATAAAGTGGTATTACACAGGGTGAGTCAGCAGAGTTAACGTTAATATTTTTTATTTTATTATTTTGTCGGACAAATAAAAATGACGGACAATGTTCAAAACCCTGGCTCATCAAACCCTGGCTCATCTGGTTTAAGAAACGTGTTTCACACAACAAACTTACCTATATCCAATACTAACAATGTCTATGAATCAATAGAAAACTCTTTTTCTGTCATACAACAAAATCTCCTTACAGGCAGTGTGAAGATTCAGATTGTTGCAAAAATAGAATTCACTAGAGTAGACGGTGAAGTGATTGTATCGTACATATCAACAAGACAACACACAGTTAACACAAGAAGAGAACCGGAGGTAGAAAACGTGTTTAGAGACAGACTATTACCAGACTTTCTACAGGCAATTGACAGTGCAAAAATGAAGGGGTCTGGTTGGCACGAAGGACATGTACATGAACTGCAACTAAAGCAGTCAAGGTATCATCCTATATTAGGTAAAGCATGGATACCACTGCCAACAGAGGTTGCAAACAAAAAGGCTGTTGTTAATATTCAGAACAATGACAACTATTGTTTCATGTGGTGTGTGCTTGCTAAACTACACTTTGTAAAGTCAAAACCTGAACGTGTATCTAACTACACCAAATTTGTAAATGAACTCGATTTTAGTGGCATTGAGTTTCCTGTTAAAATAGAGGACATAGACTTGTTTGAAAAACTAAATCCTGGTATATCTGTAAATGTGTATGTGTGGGATAATGAGTCTGTTGATAAGTTACAGCCAATTAGAGTGTCCCCAATTGCCCCAACCTACGGTCAGTCAGAAGATAGACATGTTGATATGTTATTAATAAGCTCTGGTGATAACTTTCACTACACAATTATCAGAAATATGTCACGTCTAATTCATGGACATACAACAAAACACAATGGTAAACAAGAAGTTTGTAAAAGATGTTTACAAAGATTCTCCTCTATTTCAGTAGCGCACAAACACGTCCTACACTGCAGATCAGCTGATGACATACAAACTGTACTTAAGTATCCAGATCCTGGCAGCAAGGTTTATTTTAAGAACTATGGGAACCAGCAAAAGTTGCCGTTTGTAGTATACGCAGATTTTGAATCATTGGTTGTACCATATGAGGGTCCTGTTCCAGAGTCATTACCAAAGACTATAAAGTTGAGTGACCAAGTGGTGTGTTCTTTTGGATACATTCTTGTTAGGTCAGACGGTCTTCATTCAGAGCCTGTTATCTACAGGGGAGAAAATGCAGCATGTCTGTTTTTAACAGAAATGAGACATCTGTATAGTCAGGTAGTACAGTATCTCACAACATGTCAGATGCCTTTGGTGATGACAGAAGAAGACAAACTGAAATTTGATACAGCTGAGATGTGTTGGATTTGTGAACAACCCCTCCAGGGTGATAAAGTTTGTGACCACGATCACATAACTGGGCGTTACAGAGGTGCTGCACATAACAATTGTAACTTGTTATTAAAAATAGATCCTAAGACATACAAGTTACCAATCTTTTTCCACAATCTCAAAGGATATGATTCACACATTATCATGCAGGCTGTGGATGAATCTTACAAAAAAATTAGTTGTATTGCCCAGACAACTGAGAAATACTTGACTTTTAGATTGGACAACAAATTATCATTTTATGACTCTATGCAACATTTGTCTTTAGGTCTTGCTAGTCTGGCAGAAGGACTGACTGAGTATCCAATAACGAGTAAATATTTTGAGCCAGACTTGATTAAGAAAGGTGTCTATCCGTATGAGTACATTGATCACTGGGTTGTGTTTGAGGAAACAAGACTGCCACCAAAAGAGAAATTTTATTCTACACTAACTGGCAAAGGTATTTCTGACTCTGAATACCAGCACGCACTTGATGCATGGGGGAAGTTAGGATGTCAGACGATTGGTGACTACCATGACCAGTACTTGAAAGCTGACGTTTGCTTGCTAGCAGATGTATTTGAAAGTTACCGTGAGAAGGGTTTGTTACACTACAGACTTGACCCTGCTTGTTACATCACTAGTCCTGGCATGACATGGGATGCATTTTTGAAATCCAGTAAGATATTTATTGACCTGTTGTCTGATCGTACGATGGGTGAAATGGTGGAACGTGGATTGAGGGGAGGCATTAGTATTGCAGCGAACAATTATGCCAGAGCCAACAATAAATATCTGGACACCTTTGACCCCTCAAGCCCGGGGTCAAGGTCATTCATTACGTACCTTGATGCTAACAATTTGTATGGCTGGGCGATGTGTGAATTATTGCCCTTGAAAAACTTTTGTCTGCATGATTTGTCACAGTATGATGTAACAGAGTCAGGGTTAACTAACAATATTATGAATCTTGACCGAAACGATGCGAAGGGTTGGATTTTTGAAGTAGACCTGGAGTACCCACATCATCTACATGATTATCATAATGATTATCCATTAGCAGTTGAAAAAATGAGTTTGACAGGGAAAAAAGAAGACACTAAACTTGTACCAAATTTGAATAATAAATTCAATTACGTTTGTCACTACCGCTTGTTGCAGTTTTACATCAGACACGGGTTAGTACTAAAGAAAGTTCACAGAGGAATTCAATTTGACCAGAGTGCTTTCATGAAAGATTACATAATGAAGAACACAACCCTTCGTGCCAGAGACGGCAACACTGCATTTGACAAAGACTTCTTTAAGCTTATGAACAATGCCTGTTTTGGCAAGACAATGGAAAATCCTCATCACAGAAAAGATGTGAGACTTGTTACAACTGAATCGGGTGCAATTAAACTTACAGGTAAGCCTCAGTACACAGGGTACAAAGAGTTTCATTCATCATTGTATGCTGTGTCACTCAAAAAAAAGATTGTTAAACTGGACAAGCCAGTATTCATTGGTATGACAATTCTGGAGTTGTCAAAACTGTTGATGCTTGAATTTTATTATGATTACTTCAAACCAAAATATCCTGAGTGTCGATTGTTATACACTGACACTGACTCTATGATCATTGATGTGCCTACTGAAGACTTTTACGAAGACATGAAAACAGAGTTACACATGTATGACACGTCTGACTACCCTAAAGATCACCCGCTGTTTAGCACACAAAACAAGAAAGTGCCTGGTAAGTTTAAAGATGAACTGAATGGTGTGCCTATAGTTGAGTATGTTGGACTGAGATCAAAAATGTATTCTATACTGCACCAGAAAGGTAGTCAGTCAAAAGCCAAAGGAATTAAAAAAACAGCAATAAAAAATAAAGACATTCGTCATGAACATTACAAGCAAGTGTTAGATGGCGCATTGATGCCTGACTATCCAAACAAGTCACTGAGATCAAACAAACATAATCTTGAAATAATTCAAACACATAAGAAATCACTTGCAGTTGGGGACACGAAACGTGTTTTTCACAGTAAGGAAAAAGCTTATGCACCAGGTCATTACAGGCTCAAGTTATCTGAAGACATTTGTGATGAACTGGTTGATGAATTAATTGACGACTTAGTTACTGAAATGAGTAACGGTGTCTGGGGGAATAATCTGTAATTCTTCTCTGACAAATGCCCTCTGGGGTGCAGGCTCATACATGTAATATATTGTTGCGTCTGGACCGGGAATTATTTTTTTTATATTGTGTACAGACGTTGACCAGATGGGGTCTGTTGCCCTGCGTCTGTCGTCGTTCTCAGCCTCCCCTGGCTGATATAAATATCTCACCTGTTTAGTAAATAAACTTGTGTCTGGTGCCGGGGTTGGTCCTGTTTTTGGGTCTGTAATTGATTTCAATTTAATAGCATCAGCAGGTTTTGGGTGGCCTTCATTATTCATTGCTTTTATCACATGTGGTAATCTCTTAACCCACTCAGTGTTACGGGTGTCATGCATGAGTTCCTTAGAATACTGGTAACTGAAAAGTCTTTCTGATAACTGTTTGTTAAAGTTTTCAACAATTGCCTGCGATCTGTGCACACCTGGAATGCCTCGTCTGACCAGTACACCATGCTTAGCAAATAACTGATTAACTGCACCTTTGAATTCTGATCCATCATCAACCTGCACTAGTCTGGGGTATCTTAAAGGGCCTCTTTTATAGATACTAGATAAAGCAGTCGCAACAGTGTTAGCAGTTTTGTCAGATATGGGTTCAGCGTCTTTGTACCTTGAAGCAATGTCTACAACAGTCAGTGCATACTTGTATCGTTTCTTTCTTATTGTATCGTGTGGTAAAAACAGGAGGTCCATTTGGTGTGTGTCATTTGGGGTAGTGTTTTCAAAATGGGGTCTTGTTATCTTTCTTGGAGCAGGGAGATATATCTGCCAAATTGCCTGTCTCTGTAACCATTGTTTGACCTGATTGAGTGATATATCTCCGCCCACAGCGGCATGTAATTTCTGAATAGCTGTTTGCCCTTTCCAATAGCCTGATGGAGAGTAATATATTTTTGATAGTTTATTTTCGGCTGCCATTTTTTCTAGCAATGAAAACTCCTGTAAAATAAACAAATGTCATTCCCACTAAAACAAAAATTATCTCTCCATTTCTTTGTTGTGTGCTTGGTTTGTAATAGTCACTTAGTTTCGGTTTCGGGATAGACATGTCTTCACCTGTGACAAGATAGTATTCCCTGATTGCTTCGTCTGTATTTGAAAACGTATGTTGTGCGTGGCCTTCAAGCCTGAGTTTTTCATTGATGAAATCAAGTTTCTCAATTCTATTCTTTTCATATTCCTGCTGGGCTTGAGCAAGTTTTTCTGTTGCCTCATTGTGACGTTTCATTTCTTCTGCTGATTCTTCTCTACCCATTTTTGAAAAGAGATAATTAGAGCCACTAAATGCCAGAGCATTAACAACTGCCCCACCAATCATAATAGCTATCGTCGCCATATTTATTTTATTTACATAGAAACATTTTCTGGAATAATTCCCTGCTTGACAAGAAAATCTTTTGTCGCAATCGACGCTGTAACGACTACAATTAGCTTAGCGCTGTCTTCGAAATCGAGTCTACTGAGGTCTGCTGATTTCATTTTGAGTAGACTTTTTCCCAGCATAGAATAAGCTACTGCTAATCCACTGATAACGGCAGAGTGATACACAAGGTTCATTAAATTTTTTGAGTCGTTCATTTCTTAGGCAAGAAAAATTAAAATAATATTTTTTATTTACTGCATATAAAATGGGTCAACGGCTTTGGGTGTTACTGGTAATGTGGCGACTTCTGGTTTTGTTTTTGGAGTGTCTGATTTTTTGGTCACTGTACGAGTCTGTGGTTTGTATTTTTTGTATAATTGATACCCTACGTAAACAAATCCGACAACAAATCCGGCAACTATATATTTTGTTGTTTGTGGTTCGGGGTCAGGGCGGGGGTCAGACTTAGTTGTTTGTCTCTCACTTTGATGAGGGTGTCCTGTCGGTGTTGGTCCTGATGGTAGTGACAGTCCTGACGGTGGGTCAGTCACATGAGCCTTTTCTATTTGTGCTTGAAGCTGTAATTTTTTTTGCCTGTTCCATTCGGCTAATTTTTTTCCTGCCTCAACCCTGCCTGGACTTTTAGCCTTAGTCACAGTTTGAACCTGCGTCAAAACTGGACTGGGGTTCGGTTGTGGAGTCGTCTGGGTTTCGTCCATTTTCTTCTGCAGTAAAATTTATTTTTGAGAAATCAATATGGCTCCCAGTAACTAGTAATGTTACGACAGGAGCAAGGTAATTTCCAAACTTGTAAAACATTACACATGCTAATTTACCAATTGAACTTGAAACAATAGGATTGCTTTCAAGGTCGTGTGAAAGACTGTCACTATCCACAGGTAGAAAGTGACTCACTGCTTTTGTGTATAGGCATACAAGAGATCGACTTAAATCACGTGTCATTAGTGAGGCAATGTGGTTCTCATATTTTGAATGAAGCTTGATTAGCTCGTCAGAGCTTAGAGATTCAATATCCTCTGTCATGTATTGTTTACCGAGATAAGTCTTTGACTTGCCTGACACAACTACAGAAAGAAGGCGCTGTTTTTTCGAGTCTAAGTCTTTGTTTTCTACAGCATTAATATCGTTTAGAAGAAGTAATTCGTCTTGATTCATTTTATAATAAAAAATATTAATTTTAATGACATTGAATTTGGAAACCTTTATTTTACTGAAAAAAATAAGGAGAAACCAAAAAAAAAATGGGCGGCGTTAGGGCATGGGAGTAAGCGGTCGAAAAATCCTGGAAATTCGGGATAGATATAAATTGTCGAAAAACACCCACAACTCCCCTCTCTTAGCTTTATCCTGCAATAAAAGATTCATCATCATCTCAAATCCATCCATCCAAACACAACACACACACAGACTAGACTCTGTCCGAACAAACACTGTCATGCACTTACCATGCCAGCCCACATTCTCTTCACATTGTTGAAGTTTTGGATTCGCTTCTTTAAATCATCATCCTGAAATAAAAGAAACAGGTATTTGTTACAACTTTTCAAAAGGCTCTTTTTAAATATTTTTAAAATGTATTTTGATCTGGGACAGTTTCAATTTCTGAAGCACCCTCTCAGACTGACTCATAGTGACTCGGTCAAAATACGTTCACTCAGCTCCCTCTTGCTTGCGTCCACCAGTTCTTTTTACAATACCAGTGGCTAAATGCACAATGGGGTTGACCTCTTCACTGACAAGAAAAACGGAACAAGCAACAAGCTTATGAGAATCTATGCCTCTTGCTGAAACCTCTGTGTATCCACATTCTTTTGACATCTGGGGATCTTTAGAATTGATTCGACAACAGTTTCAAAAACACGATCTGCGTCCAAAAGCAAATGAAGGGCTTCAGCTTTGGACAAAATCTATGATACACCAGTTTCACCTCTCACCTCATTCTGAGCATCAGCAGCAGGTTGAAGATCCACAAACAGTTGGTCAACTGACAGAGCTGCGACGGCCGCAATCACATACGGTAGCAACTCTTGCTGGTGACCCATTGACAACATGCGAGCGTAGCGGGGCGCGATGGGGAAAGAGGCCATAGCTCGGCCCAATGCTGTGATCTTAGGTGCAGGTTCTACGAATGTGAAAATTATCATGGATGAAATATGCTTGAAACTATTTTGTGACAGAAAATCGTTCTCTTTCTTTTCAAAAGTAGAAATGAAGTGAACTTTAGAGTTCTATACAAAAACACAACTGCACATCATCCATCTATAACACCTGTATTTATATTGGAAAACCTGTTTTTAACCTTTTAGCCTCAAGGTCCCATTTCTCAAATTTTGCAGGTGTTGCCCAATGACTATGTACCAGTTGCAGGACATGGCTTGACCATGATAATTCAAGGGTAGTGTCAGATTAGCTTGGTGCCTTCAGGCACCAAGCTAATCTGGCACTACCCTTGAATTATCATGGTCAAGCCATCTCCTGCTGTAGGGATCCGGAGCTAAAACAGTAAAAGGGTTAACCCATTTAGCACTGATGCACTACAGCGGGAGACAGATCAACCTTGATAATTCAAGGGTAGTGCCAGATTAACTTATCTGTTACTACCCTTGAATTATCATGATCAGTCCATCTTCTGCAACTGGTTCAGTCATTAGGTGACACCTCCAAACTTTCACAAATGTCGTCATAAGGTTAACCCTTTTACCCCCAAGGTCTCATTTCTCAGTTTTTGAGGTGTTGCCTAACAACTATGTACCAGTTGCAGGGGATAGACCAACCATGATAATTTAAGGGTAGTGCCAGAATAGCTTGACGCCTGAAGGTGCCAAGCTAATCTTTGGCACTACCATTGAATTATCATGGTCAATCAATCTCCTGCTGTAGGAACTCAAGGCTAAATGGGTTAAATTGATCAACACAGATACGCTAAATACAGACATACAGTGTGAGTTCCATGTTCACCTATTTTAGCAGCTTTAGCTTTGAAAGTCTTAGGTTTCTCTGGCTCACTCAATGCTCCGAGCGATATCAGCAGTTTCTCAGCAGCCTGAAACAACGTACGGTGAGACAGTACTTGACTTACATGTCATTTTGAAAAAGGGTTCATGCAAATCTATGGAAAAATACAGGGTAAGCTCTTTAGCTGGTCAATTTGACAAACACGACACTCAAACAATGGAATGAAAGTACTCACTCTACATACACTCCCAAATATACTGATGAGCAAAGAAAACATGCAACATTTCTGGAATCATCGGAAAGACTAAAGTGTTTCCGATGATTCCAAAAATGTTGAATTTCTTTTGCTCGTCAGTATAGAACTAAGGTAGTGTCAGTTCAGCTTGGCGTCTGGGGAAGGTGCCAGGCTCACCTGTCACTGCCTTAAATTATCATGGCTGGTCCATCTCCCACAGCGGGCACAGAGTCTTTAGACACTTGTTGATGTCTCCAATACTTACAAAATCATTATTAGGTGCAAAAACACTTGACAGTCCTGAAGTTTCTAATACATGGATTTGTCGCCAAACGTGATATCATTTATAACCCTTTGCATGTCAGTAGCGGCTTTGGACATGCAAAGGTGTAAAATGATTATACTGGAGGCGTCTCGTGTTGAGAGTATTTATTGCAGAACTCGTGCGTTTACATGAGTGAGATAGAAGAGAGTGGGGAGAGAGCATGCTGGCGGATGTAGCAAGGGTACAGCTCATTATGCTATAGGGGTGAGATACAGGCATCTAAGAGTCAACTCATTACATCTCCCTTTCCATAAAGAAGTTGCTGAGGCAGGCATCCGTTTTCTACTGCAGTACCAGCTCTATAGGTTTGCAAATTTAACTTGTCGTATATCACTCTCACTGTCCTGGCTGATATGTCTATCAGACCGAATTTAAAATCTTAGGGAACGTCAAGAACTATCACCAGTTGATATATCATGTAGGTGTATATCCAAGAAATGATATTAATGTCCAATCATCTTCCAATGTATAGGTCAGTGTCAACTTGTTTTTTGCAAATGACGTCATCACTTTTTGCGGTAACGCCCTTGGAGGGCAGCTTGGCGGAGTAGGCAAGGGACTTTGTACCGATAGCCGTTTGATCGTTGCGTTCACTTCGGCAAATGTAAAAATGGTGAACACATGCTGTGTGAGCGGCTGTTTTATGAGAAGTTCATCGATTCCAAAACCAAAGTTCTTCAGAATTCCTTCTTTAAAGGGGATAATTCAGTTACGTGAACTGAGCGAGAGACGTCAGTCGCAGGGCATGGTTTGCAAAAATCACGAACTGGAAGACCGTCACAGAAACAACAGTGAAGTCCTTATGGACCCGTGTCTGCTCAAGACATTTTCTAACTGGTAAGTGCATGATAAGTCATTCATTAGGTGTATTATAAGTCATCCATTCGTAGGACAGCTAAATCAAAGTGGCCAACAGTAACCAACTGAACTGCCGTACTACTTCGAGCATGGCGGCCTTACTATGCCTGCTTTCTCTCGTTTGTTATGTTTCTTTGTAATGTGCTGAACTGTTAAAAATAAATCGTTCAAACTGTTTTATTCAAGAGGCAGTAAGTCTAATGTTGACCATAGTGGTGAAATTGGTACACAATAATCATTGTGTAGCAGTGGGGATTGCTGTCACAATCACTGCCAGACTGTTCACACCATTGCATTATTCTACACACTGACTTCACATGAATTACAATAATATGCTACAGGTCTGTAGCAATTTTTTAGCCGGTTGGCATCACTCCACTGTAATAAACAGCAAAGCCAAGACAGGCAAGCTGAGATGTGACACTAAATCTAGAGTGTTCCTCATAGTAAAATTGTCTTTTATTTCACAGGAAAACCAGCCGAGCTCTATGATGACTGGGCACCAACTCTTCATATGGGTTAAACCTGCAAAGCAGCCAGCGTGGGCCAATTTCAGCGGTCTCAGAGTCGCGAAGAAAAGAAACAACAAGGCAAAGGAAGTACAGAGATGGAGTTCGCTGAAGATGTGCCGGTGTAAGATGCAGAGGACACAGACAACACTTCTCTTGCTGAGCACAGGGCTGATGTAGCAGACCTACAGGCTAGTATTGAGAGACTGACTTTAGATTGACAGCGGTTAGAGAGGGAAAACAGTGCTTTGGCAGCCGAGGTTTCAACTCTGCAAAAAGGCAATGCGGGGCTGCTGTCAGAAGTTCAGTGTCTTCGTAATGAGAACATAACTCTCTCAAAACAAATCTCGATGACCAGAACTTCAAAGAAGAAGCTTTCAAGAAAGATGATGATAGGTCAGATACTACACTGGCCTACCTAACTACCTCATGCTGCTGGCCCTCCTGAATTTTATTTTTCCACACATCTCCAGCGGGCCAAGAAGTGTCAATACCAAGTTCCAAGAACTGCTGATAGTGCTGATGCGCCCGAAGTTGGCTTTGCCAGTTAGACTTCTGGCTGATGTGTTCAGCATCCACCTTTTCACGCATTTTTTTTGTTACAAATGGCCAGACAGGGAAAGCCTGTGCCGCACAATGCCACTGGAGTTTGTCAGAAGCTTTGGGAGAAAAGTGACTAATTATTTATTGTTTTGAACTGTTTATTGAAACACCGTCTGGTTTGAAGCCTAGGTCACAAACTTTCTCCTCGTATAAGCATCATAACACTATAAATACTTGATCGGCATCACACCTCAAGGTGTTGTCTTTTATCACAAATGGCTGCGGTGGTCGGTGCAGTGACAAACATGTCACTGAGAACAGCGGCTTCCTTGACAAACTGTTACCTGGTGACCTTGTGTTAGCAGACCATGGGTTTAACATTCATGAAAGTGTAGGTCTGATGTGTGCCGAAGTGAAGATCCCAGCATTTGCAAAGGGTAAAAAGCAGTTGTCGGCGTATGATGTCGAGTACACTCAAAAGATCGCACATGTTAGAGTTCATGTTGAACGTGTCATTGGCAATGTGATCCAGAATACTTGACTCGACCATTCCTGTCACATTCTTAAATGTAGCAGAGGGTGATACTGTTACAACTTTGGACATGGTCGTTGCCATCTGCTGTACTCTAGTAAATAGGTGTCCTTCAGTTGTGCCATTTGACTAAAATCGGAGATTTGAGTCCCAGTATGTTAAACCCTCCGTCAGCTAACACAATGTCACCAGGCAACAGTTTGTCAAGGAACATAATTAAACTCAAATTAAAGGTGACAGGGGATCATACATTTTTTTTCCCTCTTAAATCCAATATGCAGCTTTCATTCCAAACCTGGTACAGAGATACCTGATGGTAAGAGCTTCCTATGCTTGCTAACGAGGATGACCTCTTGCAAAGGTCAGGGGTCACAAGAGATCAGCAAATGATGTGAAAATGTCTTTTTTTTAATAGAATTTTAGTTTGTTTTTATGCACGATTTTTGCAAAACTGTTCAACCAAATTTGGCAAAAAGGTAGCTGTTGGTAAGTCATATGGTCACAAAGTCATTAATTATGTGGATTGGATGCATGTAAGCATTGAGGGCTTTGCTATTCTTGTTATGTAATAAAGATGCATTTTAGAAGATGGTATTATCATTCATGTGTGTGGGTGATGCATGTATAATTTCAAATGTGTCTTGTGTCATACTCAGAACCAAAATCAAAGTGTATCAAATTTTGAACCTTGACAGTAAAAGAATAGTAACTGATGTAACGGGCACCATGGAAAGCACAAAACTTATCAGGTACTATCGATCACTGTCGTGGTTGTACAATTGTACTGTAGTGTGCCATAAATGAGTTCATCATTTCAACTTTCCATTTGATGAAAACATATATGCATGCATACCAATAAGTTTATAATCTAATATCACTTCAAACTTACTTCTACTGCATCAGAAATAACACGAAAAGAAATAACTAATTCAAACATAAAATTGTTGGCCACATTTATTATGCACATGTATGTATAACAACTGCAATCACTTTCACAAAGTATCCGCTTTGTGTTTGCAGCCATCAGTAATCTTTACAGTACTGGTGGCTATACACACAAGGGGGTTACTAATTATACAATGTGTAATACCAGTAACAGGTAATTATCCCATTTAGTCCTGCCACACTACACCAGGAGATGGATCAATCATCATGATTCAAGAGTAGTGCCAGATTAGCTTGCCACCTGATGGCACCAAAGCTCACTTAGCAATACCATTGAATTATCATGGTCGATCCATCTCCTGCAACTGGTACAGACAGGTCTTAGGTGACACCTCCTAAGTTGGGGAAATGCAGCCTTGGGGTTAAATGGGTTCAGCTGCAAGCTGACTGAGTGACAGTAGCATGACTTCAGTTCTGATTTCACTTCATCTTCAGGCGAGATTTGCCTTTCAGTCGAAATTCAGGAAGCTGGCGACGGTCAGGGCAGTACCAACGTCCCTTCTGTGTAGTTTTGATGCCCACACAAAAAAAATGAAACCACTGCATATTGCCGTTCTCATTGTCACAAGCAGCCATGTCATCTTCCTCCTCCCCACGGTTACAATAGCAGTAGAGTGATCTGCCGGTAGCCTCAGTGTTGGCCTTGCTGGGGGAAGTCTGAAGTAGTTTGTCGGCGGGGTTGAGAAACTGTGAGCGACAACCTCAGGCACAACAGCTACTCTATTCTAAAGAAATGTTCCATTTTTGGCAGCATCTCGGCCCACCTTTCTGCATCTGGAAACACCCTCTCTATGAAAATGTCCTTGGGTGTCCACACAATAAAATTACAGTACTCTGCCTCTGTCCGGCCATACATGTACAATGTGCAGTAATGATGTTGCCATCCGGTTCTGTGATGACCCATGGTCTCAGCAGCTTGTCTGTCAAGGACTGGGAATGATATACCTGTAAAACAGACAGGTAAATATAAATAAATGAATAAACCAACAAATAGTGGAAGCAGATCACACTGATCTATGTAGTAAACAACACACAATAATAATGCAGCAGTGCATGTATACAGAATCAAGAGTGACCGTGTGAGATACTCGGATCATTCGCACATGTACATGTATGCATGATTTCATCTACATCATACACAAAGCCCTATCAAAGTTAAAGTAGTTTCCTTGCTTGCCATGTTACGCCATCAACCACTGAAAAATCCCACACAAAACGGTCTTACCACATGGTCTCCAGTTGAATGTTCTTTCTCTTAAAAGTAAAAGTGTTGATAAAAAAAAAAATAACCGCTTCATTCTCACCTGCGCTGTGATGACAGTGTTCTGGCAGCCTTGTGGTCTGTGGGTCTGGATGGGGCGCTGTACCCAGCCAGCAGTCAGCTGGTTGTGAGCCCCCAAGCTCTTCAGTGTCTGCTTTAAACTTTTTCCTCGTGTAGAAGCTTGTTCTATGTACACGGTACTTGCTGATGTCAGCTTGCTCGATGTTTGGTAAACACTTCGCTTCGTCCGACCACTCAGTGTGCTGGTACGGATCTACGCCCCCACCGCGCTCAATTTTTGCAGATACCGAGTTTTACTTACACTGTCTAGATTGTCTACATACTTTTCAAAAGTTTCTTTTGACATCTTTGCCCATGAAAACAGGAAAACCAAGGAGAAGAAATGCACGCGCTCGCTCAGTACAGAAAGTGTTGGTTGCCCTCCACGCCTCTTTGTGTGTGTCACGACCCGGAATAACCTGGAATAACCCGGAATAACCTGTCCTAAGCTAAAATAACCATATCTATAACTATTATTGCGTACCTAAACACAAAATAATCATGTGTTAGAAGTTTGGTTTACATTAAAGTTGATTTAGTTTTACTAGTAAGCCGTTTTCCACAACCGTTGACACGTCGATTACTTCCCTTGCTACACGATCGCTCTGTCCGAAACCAGTCGAAATAACCTCTCCTAAGCCCAAATTACCACATAAACACATATTATTGAGTACTTAAAGTAGTAATATTCATATATTTGAGGTTGTAGGTGCCGTAAAAGTTGTTTATTTAGCGTTAGAAAGCTTCGAAGGACTTGTTCTTTGAGCCTCTTGTTCTATGCCTATCTTCGCCCTACGCGCATTCGCCCACACCGTTCGTCCCAATCACATTTCGTCCCATGACGTTTCATCCCCGATGCTGTTTAATGGAAGACATTACGCTATGAGCGGACCATGATAATCAGTTGACATTCAAAGAGAACATAACTGGAGCGTTTCTGAGCTCGAATATAAACATCTAGACCGAAAGAGTTGACTGTCAGTGCTTGTAATTTAGAAGAAACGACCAAGTGAGTAGGAAAAATTACTGTCAAGGGGGGAATTGTGCATGATAGACCAATGATCATAAATCTACTTTAAACCAAGCACAAAAAAAAAAAAAAAAAAAAGGAAAGAGGGGGTGCGCTAAGTAAGTGACTGGAAGCAATGCATATGGAAGCCCCCACCCCCACCCAAAGGGGGGCGTATCACATATCCCACTGTTCCAGCCCCTTGGTGCAGGAAATTTAAATCTAGGTCCCCCACGTGGGGGACTTTTACGGCAGTTCTCTCTTAGGGTGCATAAAAATTTGGCTCTAGGTGGAGGCATGGAATGTATGCCCCTGCAGAAACCACAGTAAAATGTGGTCTTCTTTGCAGGTAGGCAGAAGTTCCATTTCATCCTCCAGTATTGCCGATGGCGTGCTGATGAGGTCACCTAGACCGAAACAGCTGTCCATACCAGCTAGATATCTGGACCCCCACTTGGGGGACCTAGATTTAAATTTCCATGCACCAAGGGGCTGGAACAGTGGGATATGTCTATGATCATTGGTCTATCATGCACAATTCTCTCCCTTGACAGTGCTTTTCCATATCATCACAAGCTCCTATATAGCGTCCCAGTAGCCCTTTTGTTGACAGACATTTTAATAGGGACGGCACGCGCCGCCTCCCATCTGGTTTCACTAAATGCCGGGCAGGGGTGGGGGTGGGAGGGGGGGGGGGCGGTGGGGGTGGGTGGGTCTACGACCTGTCCGGCCAACACTGACCTGTAAATTGATACACCCAGAGCAGTGTCAAATGTCCGTGACCCAGATGTTTAGCCTCATGCCGAAACAAGGCCTCACTAGAATCTGGTGCCAGACTGCCTCTTACCCCAACATAACGACAGAAACTGTCAACGCCTCGGCCGCTTTAACAGCTCGCCGCTGCCGCTTTATCGCTCCCTGGTCGTGCCGGCGTGTTTATGTGTACTGTAAACAAATTCCCAACCCTTTCCCGAGGTCTCTGTACAGTCTATTTTTACTCTGAGGCCTTCCTTTGTAAAAATTCTCAGCTTTTCAAGTCGGTAAAGCGATCGCTGATTCCATTGCTAACGACGCGGTCCGACATCTTGGTTTTACTCTCTTCAGCTGTTTTTCTTTTTTTATGTGATACTGTGGAAATTGATAATCTATTGCTATATTGCCAGGAAACTTGTAGCAATGTTTCGAAGTGTTTAAAATCAAATGTTTTATTTAGAATGCTTTAAATGGTCAGCTATTGATAAATTACTTTTGTTTGAGTGTATTGTGTTGACCTCACGTGCTACGAGCGTTAGATTTGATACTGCACAATCAAAGTATGCGTTTTTTTGGGCCATTCATTTGAAACCTAAAGCCAGGCACTAGGCTTCTAACGTACCCAAAAGCGCCCGCATTCGTTTGCGAAAATTCGCCGGCCACCTCGGGGTTTACACGTTAGACAAACCCTATTCTGATGCGGGAACTGAGGAGCACTATAGTATAAATCACGAGAGAGGTTTACCACGGAAGGTTTTTAAAACTTGCACAGACTCATTACAATCTATGTATTTTCACCAAGCTGGTATTGCAGGCCAGTATGCTTGCTGAAACTGAAACCGTGCAGGAGACAGGCCAATATACCGCTTCTAGTCCTAGCATATATGTACATTTGCCCCTGCATTTACAACGGCTACTGAGAACCTGCTGCCGCAAACGAACTGCGCAGTTCTTCTCAGAGCGGACAAAGTCAGGTTTTAGCATAAGACTGAACACATGCTCAAACTTATAACCCCACCCGGGTCTGCCCTGGGGGACTTGGGTGGGGTTAGGTATTTTTTAGTTCCCAGGGTCACCCTGGTCAGCCCCACAGGGTGGGTTTTTCTCTCTATTCTGGGGCATGTGTTTCTGTCTACCCTTTGTCCATTCACCTGTATTTGCCTTTTTAAAACTCTCCCTACTGTCTGCACTGCCTGTAGCTCTTGATATTGGATGTGTGTTGCTAAATGGTCTTAGCTTTATTTAGGCCCATGTGTTAGGTTTATTTAACGTATTTGACCGGCTGGCGACATACATTCAATGTTCTGTTTCTTTTTTATTTTTTCACAAGCAGTGCAGGCACGTCCTGAGAAAGCCTTGTTGCTGTCGGGACGTTAAGCAATGTACAATCAATCAAACTTATAACGCCCGGGGAAAGAGCTGGTACGCGCAAGCATGGATGCCGTGTTCACAGGTCACAGTGTGACTAGAATAAAGAGTGGTCCGCATGTGTTGTACACGTTTCTAGGTTGCCCATATTATCCCTGCTACCTCACCTATTGGGATAAATCATTAAAGCAGCTAATTTAATTTATTGTTCGAAAGACTTTATGTACAGGAAATTCACCTATGGTGCAACTTGCAGCCACTCAATCACACTCGTAGATCATGATCATAATATTTTATTTTTCTAGTAATATTTTCCTAGTAAGGCCATACAGCCAGAGACCCTGAGGGAATTTTTTACTTCTGTGGTCTTACTTAATGCACGCCATCCTTGAGGTGTTTTATTGTCAGGGTAGGTCATACTTGATATAAATCCAAACGTTTTTCCTTGGGACTTGAGAGTGTTTTTGCACGATTCTGCAGGACAATAGATAATACGGGTGTAAAAGGTTGGGAATGGATATGTGGTCCTAAAACTGTGCCGTCATTTTCAGGTGGTTTCAGTTATATAGTCAGTAATTGTGTGTTGTATGGTGAAGGGAGTCACATAAATGTTACTGTTTTAAGAGTAATGTGGCTGAATGATAGTGGCTGTGTAATGATATTGTGTCTGTGGGTGTGTTCAGGTTGATTTCCAAATTTTTACACTGAAACTGGTTTTCTTTATTTTTCATGTGATTCACTTGAAATTGGTGAGCATCTTTCACGTGACTGACTGATTAAAAGTATGCTTACAAATGCAAAATCTGATGGAAACTGTAGAAGTAAGATGCTCTTTCCTATGTGATTTTGGAACTTACTGAGCACATTTCCCAGCCGCTTTAGTTTGGCACTTGAGACTTCAGTGGTGCTGAGCACGTTTTAAGTGACGGGCGACTGATTAAAATGATGGTGCCCAATGCAAAATCACTGAGATGGACACTTTACAAGTTGTACACCCCTTCCCGCTAGGTCTTAACTGTGTGTGTTATATTGACCCATATCAGACTGATGCTAAAAGCTTCAGTTGACCTGACTGCCATATTCAAGCTACATTATATGATGATGATGATAGATGATGATGATAGAACTTTATTGCTATATGTAACAATACATTAGGAAATCGTTGCGGTGCCACGCAACATTAAAGGAAGAACATTAAACACATTAAAATATAATTAAGCTACTCACGTGCACACACACACACACACACACACACACACACACACACACACACACACCATATGCCTTAGTAACTATTGTGGTCTAAACATAAAGGCAATAAACACGATTTCACATTAACACAAATTACATAGGATTACATATAGTATTTACAGCTAAGGATGTCAGTAGACCAATGGCTTTAGTTAAAAGGTGGTGCCAGAATAGCTTAGCGCCAAAGTATTCTGGCACTTCCCTTGAATAATTTAAGTGAAACTTATTTCACACACTGGTGTATTCCGATTGATAAGGGTTAAAGGAATCTGTTTCATTTCTGCGTCATTTAATTGCATTTGAAAGAAAAAACTAATCTTAAAAAAGATGCCCTATTTAGACATCATGGTTTGTGAGATCTTGTAGTATATTTCTGATAAAGAAAACCGACTCAAAACGCAGAAAATGAATTTTTTTCTTATTACAACAACGTTCATCACTATATATTATGACTTGGGTAGGAAAGGGCATCTTACTTCTACAGTTTCTGTCCGATTTCCCTGTTTTGATGATCATTTAAATCAGTCAGTCACGTGAAAGGTGCTCACCAATTTTCAAGTCCATCACATGAAAAATAAAAAAAAATTCAGTGTACAAAATTTGAAAATTGTTCTAAGTCCAAAAATCACTAAACAAATTATAATAAATTAACCAAATGTTTCTCACTTGTGCTTGTTTCACACCATGGTTTGTGAGGAGATTTCGTATATATCTGAATAAAAAAATCGACGGAAAACGCTGAAACTGAAAAATTTTCTTCATAGCATAAATTTTCTCACTATGACTTGCAGAGGGAAATGTATTTAAGTTGTACAGTTTCCATGCGATCTGGCTGTTTTCAACATCATTTTAAGCAGCTGATGAAACTGCATCCGATGGACATATTTAAAACATTGTTAACCCTATATTTGATAGAAACCCTAAGGTATAAGTGTATAGAAATATGACTGATATACCAAATGTCACTAAAAAAATAAAATAAAAAAACTAATCTTAAAAAGATGCGCTATTTAGAATCATGGTTTGTGAGATCTTGCGGTATATTTCTAATAAAGAAAACCGACTCAAAATGCAGAAACTAAAAAATTTTCTTATTAGGACAAAATACACCACTATATATTATGACTTGGATATGAAAAGACATCTTACTTCTACAGTTTCCGTCCGATTTCCCTGTTTTGATGATCGTTTAAATCAGTCAGTCACGTGAAAGATGCTCACCAATTTGCAAGTCCATCACATGAAAAATAAAAAAATTTCAGTGTGCAAAATTTGAAAATTGTTCTAAGTCCAAAACTCACTAAAAAAATTATAAAAAATTAACCAAATGTTTCGCACTTTGGCTTGTTTCACACCATGGTTTATGAGGAGATTTAGTATATGTCTGAATAAGAAAATCGACGAAAAACGCTGAAACTGAAAAAAATTCTTCATAGCATCAGTTTTGTTACTATATATTATGACTTGCAGAGGGAAATGCATTTAAGTTGTACAGTTTCCATGCGATCTGGCTGTTGTCAATATCAGTTTAAGCAGCTGATGAAACTGCATCCGATGGACATACTTAAAACATTGTTAACCCTATATTTGATAGAAACCCTAAGGGTATATGTGTATATAGAAATATGACTGATATACCAAATGTCACTAAAAAAAATTAAAATAAAAAAAAATAATCTTAAAAAAAGATGCGCTATTTAGAATCATGGTTTGTGAGATCTTGCGGTATATTTCTAATAAAGAAAACTGACTCAAAACGCAGAAACTAACAAATTTTCTTATTAGGACAAAATACACCACTATATATTATGACTTGGATATGAAAAGACATCTTACTTCTACAGTTTCCGTCTGATTTCCCTGTTTTGATGATCGTTTAAATCAGTCAGTCACGTGAAAGATGCTCACCAATTTGCAAGTCCATCACATGAAAAATAAAAAAATTTCAGTGTGCAAAATTTGAAAATTGTTCTAAGTCCAAAACTCACTAAAAAAAATTATAAAAAATTAACCAAATGTTTCGCACTTTGGCTTGTTTCACACCATGGTTTGTGAGGAGATTTAGTATATGTCTGAATAAGAAAATCGACGGAAAACGCTGAAACTGAAAAAAATTCTTCATAGCATCAGTTTTTTTACTATATATTATGACTTGCAGAGGGAAATGCATTTAAGTTGTACAGTTTCCATGCGATCTGGCTGTTGTCAATATCAGTTTAAGCAGCTGATGAAACTGCATCCGATGGACATACTTAAAACATTGTTAACCCTATATTTGATAGAAACCCTAAGGGTATATGTGTATATAGAAATATGACTGATATACCAAATGTCACTAAAAAAATTAAAATAAAAAAAACTAATCTTAAAAAAAGATCCAAAGGGTGTCTCGACCGGGGTCTGGGGGTGGGGGGAGGGGAGGTTCTTGGTGATTTTCTTTTAGGGATTTTCTTTAAAGTTGTACTATCGTGTTGTAACCGTACCCTCTACGCGTGTTTTTTTTTGTTGTTGTTGTTTGTTTGTTTGTTTTTTTGGAGGGGGGGGGGGGTGGGGGTGGGGGGGGGGGGAGTGGGTTTTCTCAGACATACTTACAGTTTTCAGAGCATAAGATTTTTATTTGTTGAAACTTTTCTTCTTTTATCTAGGGGCACAGCTCCGATTTTGGTCCTTTTTTTAAAATGGTCCCTTCTATTTATAGAAGGGACTGTTTAGTACGGGTCGCAGTGGGGCGAATTTAATAGCATGTTCATGATGTCAAAGACGGGCATCCTTAAACCTCAAACTATTGAAGTAACAAGATAAAAATTACGTCATGTCTAGTTACGCTAAGCGCCTTATGTGCGTATGTATGTATATATGCGTGCGTGCGTGCATGTATGTGTGTGTGTGTGTGTGTGTGTGTGTATGTGTGTGTGTGTGTGTGTGTGTGTGTGTGTGTGTATGTGTGTGTGTGTGCGTATGTATGTAAACAAGAGAATCTCCAATATTTCTGTACACACAAGCTTAAAACTTGGCGAAATACTTTCTTAAAGGGGTGGCTAAGGGAGCCTCCGAGCATTTTGTAATTAAATGTCTCATTAAAGACACAAACAACCGTTTACAGGGAGTCAGTTGACCCAGATTAGAGTCCGTACTTTTTGTCATATTTATATGAAATTTTGGATATAGCTAGCTTAGAGAAGACATTGGATGAGTTCGTTAGCCAGCTTTGTAACCGTTCAACTTCTTTACTAAAAAAATAATTCTTTTTTAGAAAAAAATAAAATATTAAACAGTAAAAAAAAAAATTGACTTTTAGAGAAAGTCAGTGTCGGTGACGTACAAAAGGCAACTCAGTCACGACGCAGACATTGACATAATACTCTAAATATGATGTAATTCTCTCCAGCGCGCGCCGAAGTCTTTCTCTCTCTCACACAGACATGCGCGCATCTCCGAGGCATAGATCCTCATGCGCCCGGAGAGCGCATGAGGATCTATGTCTCTTGGAGATGTTTGGAGCGCGCGCGCACATGCACGCACTAACACGCACACACACACATCGTCGCGCTTTCAGAAGAGCTTGCAGGTGACCCGATATAGCTAGTTTGGAGAAAGGCATTGGATGAGTTCGTTAGCCAGCTTTGTACTTTCAACTTATTCAGTAGAAATTAATTCTTTTTAGAAACAAATTAAAACAATGAAGAAAAAAAAAAAGACTTTTGGAGAGAGCCAGACAGTGACATTGACGTAAAAGAAGCAATTCCGTCACCACGCAGACATTAACACAATACTCTAAATATGACACAAATCTCTCTCTCTCTCTCTCTCTCTCTCTCTCTCTCTCTCTCTCACACACACACACACACACACACACACACACAAACGTGCGCTCATCTCCAGGAGGCATAGATCGTCCTGCGCCCTTGGGGTACATGAGGATCTATGCCTCTTGGAGATGTCAGAGGTTTGGGCCTCAGTGCCCGCCTTTGACATAATGGACATGCTATTAAATTCGCCCTACCGCGACCCATCCTAAAAAGTCCTTTCTATAAATAGAAGGGACTTAAAAAACCAACAAAGGAAATAAATTTAAAATAAAGAGTATAATAAATTTAATCCACACAGAGTATAATACATTTAATCCATTGCCCCAAAATATTTAAACATAAATTAAGGGTTGCTTCAAAAATACGAACTCAGAAAAGTTTCAATTAAATATTTGAGCTCAGAAACGGTCCAGTTATGTTCTCTTTGAATGTCAACTGATTATCATGGTCCGCTCATAGCGTAATGTCGTCCATTAAATAGCATCCGGGATGACTGAAACATCATGGGACGAAATGTGATTGGGACGAACTGTGTGGGCGAATGCGTGTAGGATGAAGATAGGCATAGATCAAGAGGCTCAAAGAACAAGCCCTTCGAAGCTTTCTAACGCTAAATAAACAACTTTTACGGCACCTACAACCTCAAATATATGAATATTATTACTTTAAGTACTCAATAATATGTGTTTATGTGGTAATTTTGGCTCAGGAGAGGTTATTCCGACTGGTTTCGGACAGCGCGATTGTGTACCAAGGGAAGTAATCGACGTGACAACGGTTGTGGAAAACGGCTTACTAGTACAACTAAATCAACTTTAATATAAACCAAACTTCTAACACACGATTATTTTGAGTTTAGGTACGCAATAATAGTTATAGATATGGTTATTTTAGCTTAGGACAGGTTATTCCGGGTTTTAGTAGGACCCGTGTGTCACGTGATACGCACAAACAGGCCGAAAGGTACGCAATCGGCAGACCTCGATAGCGTGACTGGTCTACGTGTCTCGAGTCCAGTAATGCACTATGTGAGGGTTCTGTGCCTGGTGGAAAACGGAAGTGGCACATTCCAGAGTGACTAATGATCTGGTAAACAAGTGTACAGTCCTGTGGAAATTCTCATTCCATGTTCATTCTGCCATTGCGGCTACAAAAACAAAAAATACAGAAACAGTACTACACACTACACTGAGCGATATGGTTTAGCACAGTTTTAAAGGTCCAGTTTTTCAGGTCTCTTGATTGCACGACCTGACCTGGTCGTCATCTGATTACAGTTCTCAGGTGGTGCTGGGGGAACTGGTTGTGGTGGAATCGGCTGCACTGGGTCATCTTGAGGAACACTACGAATGTGAGTAACCCGGTTGCGGCGGAGCTGTTGGCCGGTTGGTGTCGTCACAATGTATGACCGCGGCTCCGCACATGTTTCCACTACTGTGGCGTCTTTCCAGTGCCCGGTCTGTTGGTCCTGTACTCGGGCTTTCTGTCCTGGGATGAGGGGAGGCAGATCAGTCGCATGCCTGTCGTGGTACATCTTCTGCACGTCCTGGCGGCTTTGGAGTTCTTCCCGGATGACGTCATCCTGGCGGCGGACTGGAATCTTAACAGGGAGGTTGGATCTGAATTTCCTGCCTGTCAGCATCTCACTTGGGCTTGGAAGTTTGGGGGATAGGGGTGTGGTGCGCAGGCAAAGCATGGCAAGATCAGGATCGTGTTGGTCTTGGTGCGCCTTCACTGGATTGCTTTGACTGTCTGGACTTGGCGCTCAATGAACCCATTTGATTTCGGGTATCGGGGTGAAGATGTTACATGGTCAAAGCCCCATTCCTCAGCGAAAGTCTGGAAAATCTCAGCAGGGAACTGAGGCCCATTGTCTGTCATGAGCTTCTTGGGAATCCCATGCTCGCTGAAGATCTGCTTCATGGCCTTCACAGTGGTAGTTGCTGTGGAGTTGTACGGAAGTTTTCTAATGATGGGGAATTTACTGTAATAGTCAGCAACAATGAGGTAGTCAGAGTTGTTGAGTGTGAAGAAGTCGGCTCCAAGGACTTCCCATGGGTGTGTGGGGACTTCATGGGGCAGTAGGGTCTCTGGAGACTGTGATGGCATGTGCTCCTGGCAGACTGGTCACGATTGCACCATCTGCTCAATGTCCTTGTGGATTGAGTTCCAGAAGACTGATTCTTTGGCTCGGAGTCTGGTCTTCTCGATGCCTTGATGTCCGTAGTGGAGCTGGTCAAGGATCGTTTTCTGAAGTGCTTCAGGTATGATGATGCGTTGTCCCTTCAGGATGATTCCATCTTCAACAGACAGTTCATCTCTGTAGGCCCAGAATGATCTGATGGTCTCAGGAACTTCTTTGATGGTAGAGGGCCCAACCACTGACAATGATCTCGGTGAGCTTGCTAAGTGTGGCATCTCGCTTAGTCTCTGCTCGTATGTTTGCTGTCCTTTCAGTGCTGAACCTGACTAGGTCCACTCTGATGTCAAGGTCGATTGGCTGGTTGTCACTGCATGGGAGTCTGGATAGTGTGTCTGCAAGGACCATCTCAGTGCCTGGCCTGTACTCTAGCTGGAAGTTGTATTCTTGCAGCTTGAGCAGCATTCTCTGTAGTCGAGGTGGTGCATTCACCAGGGGTTTCTACAGTATCATGATCAATGGCTTGTGGTCAGTCAGTACCTTGAAGGATCTGCCATACAGATATGTGTGGAATCTCTGAATACCAAAGACAATGGCAAGTAGCTCACGTTCAATGCAGGCATAACGTTTTTCGGCATCAGAGAGCGATTTTGATGCGAATGCCACAGGCTTGTCATTCTGCTGAAGAGTTGCACCAAGGCCTTTTATGCTGGCATCTACTTGCAGGACAGGGGTGATACTTGTGTCAAAGTAGACCAGCGTAGAGCTCTCAGAGACAGCTTCTTTCAGCATCTTGAAACAGCGTTGGTGGTGGTCCTCCCAGATGAAGGGTACATCTTTCTTGAGGAGGCCACGCAAGGGTGCTGCTTTTTCAGCAAGGTTATGGATGAATGGTGACATGTAGGTGATGAAGCCGAGGAATTCTTGAAGCTCCTTCTTACATGTGGGTGCAGGCATGGCTTTGAGGTCACAGATTTTTTGAGGATCCGGCTGCACACCACATGCTGAGTACGTTGCACCGAAGAATGTGATGGAGTCTGTTTTTATGTTACATTTGTCCGAGTTGAAAACAAGACCACTGTCTGCTGTGACTTTCATTAACTTGTGGAGTGTTTTGTCATGCTCTTCTTCTGTAGTCGCATATACAACAACATCATCAGTGATGCCCGTTGCACCGAGAGAGGGGGGATATGGGAGTTTTAGAGAATCTTCTTTGGCCCTCATTTTTCTATGTTATTCGCTCACAAAAACGCACACGACCTTGCCTTTCCTTTTTCTCAAATTCCTTTTATTTTTCTCTGTAATTAGATATATAAAGAAAGAACTGAATCTTCATTAACACTATGACTGAGAATTTAAGGGGTTAACTCAGTCATAGTGTTAATAATACTTCAAATCCCCTCCCCCCTCCCCCCCCCCCCCCCCATAGACAAAACGCCCGATCAAACCAGTGCTTGTAACCCGAAGCAATTATATATAATACATAAACACCTCATGCCTACGCTTGACTGGTTTTGAAAGACCCCCACTTCAATTCAGGTAAGATATGAATAGACCTGTTCTGAAAATAGCAATTATTCGCATTTTCATGTCGGGACGAGATTGCCTTTTGAAACCGGGATCGAAATCTTTTTGAATCAGATCGGTATGCACCGCACCTGAGTCGCTATTCATACGGGAATTTATAATTTTTTCAATTATGTGTTCACCCGTTCGATTTGCCATTAAATGCAAATGGCCAACAGCCAACGCGCCGACACAGTAGGGCGCCGCTATTCAACTTAGTAAGGGAACACTCTATGAATAAACCGGCTCTACAGCTTTGAAAAGGCTATTTGCTGAGAGGTGACAAGAAGAGTTTCGAAATTGACTTCATATTTACTCAATGGCTGGTTCCCGAAAAATCAGACGGTGGTTTTACTGGTTTGATAAGAAACTAACAAGTAATATTTAACACACACACACAGACGCACAGACAAAACACACACACAAACAAACAAACAAACAAACAAACAAACAAACAAACACACAATCAAACAGACGTACACACACACAAACAAACAGACGTACACACACACAAACACACACACACAAACACACACACACACAAACACACACACACACTTACAGACACTCATGTCAGTACAATTTTATCGTAAGCATGAGCTGCCAGGTGGTGTCACGGTTGATCGCCTTTTGTGTTGCCTCACGCCGCGGCCGCATTCCATTCCTTTTCAATTCAGACACGAGCCGCATTTTGAAAAGACTCTCACCCGTCAATGGCTTTTATAGCTACACCCTTTCAAATCGCTAAGTTGTGTCAAAGATCAACAGGGGGACATATTACTTTTCAAAAGAGGGGGATTTGTACAAGTGGGCTTAATGTACTCATGTGGTTTCTGAGGAATTAGAAAATCAACTGGTGGTTATTACACTATAAAGGCACTGAAAAAACAGCTGGATAAGAAAATACCAAGTAAAAACAATAAGTCACAACTCACTTAAAGGTTACCTTAAAGTGAGTTACAATAGGAACTTATTAACTACTTACATTAAGAACTTATTAATTACTTACCCTAATTACTTGCAAGTACTTAATAACAACTTGACTCTAGTCACGTATACTAAGTCTTTTTTACCAAGACACAAGGGCACCGGAAAACTTTTTTTTCTCAATAATATTCTGGTGGTGCAGATGGTGCAGGCCTAAACTGTGTAAGTGGCATGACATCTCTCTGTGAAGTGTATGACATTAATAAACGATTACCAAATCTGATTTTTATTTGTTTAAAAGATTGTGTAGCTTTTCTGTGGTTTCCTGAACACCTATCTTTTTTCCTTCCGCTAAAAAACTAGCCTTCAGTTCTTCAACATTTACGGGAGATTGACTGCGCATTTTATTCTGGATTTCAGACTTCTGTTTCTTGTAATTATTTAAATCATCCTGGACTCTCTTAAATTCCTCGTCTTCAATAAAATTATCGTTCAATGCCTTACTGATAATAAGTTTCATACTGCTCAGCTTTGCACCAGCAAGTGTACTCAATGCTTCATGTTTCTGTAATTTTGTGTGAAACCTCTTGTTCAAGGCCTCCAAACCAAAACAAGTCAGGCATGTAGCAACGCTAACAGCCTCAACTGCTATTCCAGCCAAACTCCCAATTCCTGTGGCGAACAGAACAATACCCCCCACAGAACATGAAGCTGAAACTGCGCCAATAGCCATAGAAGTGTTTTGAACAGAATTAAATACTGACTTATACCTCCTTTTGCACCGTGAGTACTTAGCCTCCTCACTCTCCAAATATTTCAAAGCTTCTGTAATATTATTTAATCTGAATGCATCTGCCTGTAATGTTTTATCTGAAGCAATTGGCATATGTGGATCAGGCGCAAGTGTTGTTTTAGTCGTCACATTTGTTTCAGTCAGATCAAGCGTTGGTAGTTGCGGATAGAAGTTTACCATTTTTTTTATTCACAAATATTTTTTTTTATTTAATCAGCAATTACATTTTGCAACTCTTCAAAAGTATACAATTTGCTGGCATAATAAAATGCAACAAGATCAATGTGTTCAAGGTTTATGTAAGTTAGACGAACAAAAGTTGTTTTGTCGACCACCACCTTGACAGCTGGAACACTGCTCGAAACATTAATAACATCATTATTTTTTGTAATAGCAATAAAGACCTTTGATGATTCTGTTACTGTTTCGTCCCATGTAAGTTTAATTCCCTGCGCAATTTGAGCCTCTTTAGCAGTAGCAACAGATTTCATGATAATTTCAAATACTATTGTCACTTCTCTAGCCATGACTAAGCTTGCTGGCATAAACACAACAGAAGTATCTGATCTACCCTTTCTAGCTGTAAGAAGATACCGCCGTCTCTCATAATTTTCAACTTTCAGTTTTTCTCTGCTATTGTTGTCTGGGGCAAAACTTGGAACAAGGCTTACAATAAGCGGCCCCGAGTTAACAACCTTCCTAAACACTAAGGCGCCTTCGTCATCAGTGTATACATAAGGACTAATAAATTCCAACTTTATGTCCCAGTCAATTGTGGGTGGTGGAACAGGTACAGGTGAAACCACCCACTTATTTCCCACATGTATTAAGTTGTAAGGCGAATTATTTACAGGTGGAGTAGGTACAGTAACATCACGTAGCTGTCCAAGTTTAGGAATCTGTTTTTCACCATCTTTCATGTCAACAATTACTTTCCTCTTGTACATGCCATTTGAATCAAGTTCAAAACCATATATTTCTCCAACATCCCCTTCCTTCTCAAAATCCTGTACGTCTGCCAAATCTTTCAACTCTGTTACTGGACACGCAACTGGTATGATTCTCAACTTTGGACCACCACTCATTTTTTATAAACAAAAATAAAATTATTTAATTTCCAACACAACACTAAAATCATGCATAAGAACTGGTTTGTCATCCTGATTAGTTACAGATATACTCAGTGACTCAAAGAAACTAGAACCTAATTTCTTAAACTGCAAATTAGGAAATCTAACAACTACACTTTCACAATACGGAGCAGTTCCAGTTGGTAAACATCTCAACAAAGTTGAAGGCTTTCCATTGTGAACATTCTCAGATGTGTTTAGTTCTTTCAAATAAACATTTAGCACTGTGTGTACTGACAAATTGACAGGGCGTTTTCCAGTTATTTTAAGTCTTTTTGTCTTCATTGTTATAATACCAGACATAGCTTCATCTAAATCATCTGTTCTCCACCAATCTTCATCAATATAAAATCCAAGTAAATATGCAAATCTATCTGAGATCCTTAACCAATTTTGTGTCAAAAATTCTAATGTAACAAGTAGGTTAGCTGGATTTAAAGTTGCTTTAATTTTAAATTTACTTTGAAACCATTCAGCTATAGTACAAAAGTCATAATACCCAGGTGGTATAGCTTCAGTCTTACCATCAAAAATTACTTTATTATATATATTATCTTCTACATTAAACCATTTTACTGTGTAGAACAATTCATGGATAGCTGCAGCCTTGCTACCATCCCGATTATCAATCCCATTAGTTAACCACACTGGTTTGCTTGTGTCAAGATTTGTTAAGGTAATAAACATTTTTATTATCTCATATAAAAAAGGATGGAATTTAAATCGCCAACCATCACCACTACAAACGCATTTCAATTCAATGTGAATGCCAAATATAATGTTGCACCTACTTATGAACAGAAAATAATTCAACTAAATCAGCTTGACATAGCTGTATCAGAACAAGATTTATTTCAAGTGAAAGTACCGAATCCATTTGACCATTACCTAAACCCTCCAATAACAGACGACTCTACTGTAAGAAAGTGGTCTTCAAGTCCACTACAGATGTTTCAAAACCAACTCAACTTTGCAATACTATGTTCAACTACAGGCTGTGGTGTTTCATTCACAGATCATTTGAATCACTCAAACAAACTGATTAGATCTGTGTATCGTTTCCACACTTACTACCAGCTTAGACGTATACTGTCAGAACTGCATACACCACTGCCCACTGAATCTAGTTTCAACAGGTTTAACAACCCCATGGATATGAAAGCATTTGAACGCATCTGTAATGAATTTAACATTAACCCTGGCACTAAGTATGACTTCACACAAAAACTTGATGATCACAAAGGCATGGGTACACTTTATTACGCTATGAGTCACAGACAATACCCTCAAGATTATTACCCTGGTTACACTTCATTCTCATCAAAATCTGAAGTCTGGTTAGGATCAATAGAGCAGAAGCAGTCTAATGCCTGGACCACATTTATTTTAGATAAATCTGACGGGTTTACTCAAGCGGGAGTCGAGCGCGTCAATGAGTCTATCAGAACATATGTCTGGTGCATACTAGGCGCACAATCACTAACAAAATCGAATATTCTTAATGGAAGTGGAATATTTGAATCTCAAAAACAGTTTCTCGCTAATCTTGAAGATTCAATTAACTCAACAGTCGATCTCCCATCTAGCATACAACGCTACCAAAACGTACTCAGATATGCCAGATCGAAAGTTGACTTTGTAGTTGGCACTGGGTTATACATGTTACCATCTGACCTTCAACTCCAAATGGGTACAATAACAAATTATAATAATGAAATCATTGTTGCAGGTGTTGGTCAGAAATTAGGACTCAATAAAAGTGTAAACTTAGGAGCAACAACTGCGCATGTACTGTCATTAAAATCATTACAGGAGGTTACTTCCCCTGCCCCACCACTGGTACCCATACAGTC
>BTPG01000004.1:110014455-110039401 GCA_036245525.1 Semisulcospira habei
GGTCACAAGAGCTCAAGAAATATGTCCAAAATGATCATATTTTTACCCCAAAAAAGTTTTTTGCAAATACTATTCACAACTTCAAACCCAAACTTGCTACAGTGATACCTGATATTGTGTGAATAAAATAGCTAATAGTGGATAAATGTCTTTATTTTTAATTTGTTTGCTGTGGTGTATTTTTGTTGTTGCGTGTTGCGCTGAAATGATTACACAAAATACACATTTTTAAGCAGCCCATTACACAAAATGGTCTAACAGGGGTAGGCACCTCTGAGGGTCATCCGAGTAATGTCATCGGTAAGTGTTTCTTCAAAAACGTTACCGATGCCATTACTTTATGGAACCATCCTATAGCTTACATAATTTTACCCAAAAACTTACGATGTGTACCTATAGAGCCAGGGGAGGCAACCTAGGGGTGCCGTGACCCAGTACCCCGGGTAGCCTCCCTTCCCACCCATACGTGTAACTGCCTTGCGCAGACACGCCAGTTTTATTCCTTTAGCTTATGGAGTTAAGACGTGTGACTGCAGTGTTGAGCCTACAGCTGTGTATGGTTCTGCACCGGTTGTACCTGCGACTTACGAGACTTGATCAAGTTATTCTTCCTGGCCTTGGAGGCTTAGACTTTTGCCACTTGTGTGCTTCTTCCAGCTGGCGTTGTGCGCGGTGTTCCCTGCGTCCTGAGAGACTTGGTTATTCTGGCTGGCCTTGGAGGCTTAGACTTTTGCCACTTGTGTGCTTCTTCCAGCTGGCGTTGTGCGCTGTGTTCCCTGCGCCCTGAGAGACTTGGTTCCGGCTGTGTGCTCACAGCCTTGCCCGGCGCTATTGGACTGTTGTTCCTTGTGTGCTTCTTCCAGCTGGCGTTGTGCGCTGTGTTCCCTGCGTCCTGAGAGACGTTATTCTGGCTGGCCTCGGCGGCTTAGACTTTTGCCACTTGTGTGCTTCTTCCAGCTGGCGGCGTGCGCTGTGTTCCCTGCGTCCTGAGAGACTTGGCGGTGTTCCGGCTGTGTGCTCACAGACTTGCCTGGCGCTACTGGACTGTTGTTCCTTGTGTGCTTCTTCTTCTCTGGTGCTCTCTGTTAGCGTGCAGGATGTGTAGTGCAGACGTGCATTCGTCCTCTGCAGTTTCTCTACGGCTGTGTAGGGTTCTGCGCCGGTTGTGCCTGCGCCGACTTGGAGCCTCTGTTCCCGGTGGTGTGTTGTGCTCGGGCGCTTTGAACTGTTGTTACTTCTGTGGTTCTTCTCTGGGTGCCTTCGGACAAGTTCGTTCACGCTCCCCACCCGGCGACCAGGTCTGCTTCGGGCTCCTTGTTTCCTGCACTCCTCGGCCTCGGACTTACCCGCCCCAAGAGGACACTCTCGGCCTTGTGGATCCCCCGGCGCAGTTACACACGGATGGACTTCGCGCTTTGTGGCATTGCTTCCCACCTGGTCTGGATCGGACAGTGTCCCTCTTCCACAACGCCCTCATGTGTGCAGGATTGCTCGACTTGGTTACCCAAACCCTCGTCTCTCGTGTGGAGAAAGCCTGGCGCCCGTCGTTTCACTCCGCTGTTAGGAGACGTCCTTGCCTTCACCCTGGCCGCCCGGGCGGCTTGCCATGCTTCCGTCCACACCATGCCCGATGCCGCCACACCTACGCAGACAGTACGTCTGGCCCCTTTCTGCAAACTGCTACACTTCAATCCTGCCTGGCAGACGGTGAAGGACGCTTACAGGGACCTTTGGCCCACCTGCTTCGTCTCCTCCTGGTTTTGCCGCTCGCAGGCCCTACTTCTCTCCCTACTGACTGTTAGGTCCTCCTCTCATCCGTCCTCCAGGCGTGGATACCCGCACCTGCCACCGGATGTCCCCGCCCGCCCCCATCCCCAGCCGCCCCCTATGTTGCAGCCCTGTGCGGACTCCATCCCTTTGGACCAGCTCAGGCAGCTGCTCTTCGAGGAGAGATTCCCGTGCGGTTGCAGTAGGACGCCTCGAAGGTGGTTACGCATGGCGACCCCCCCCCCCCCCCCCCCGGCCTTCTCCTCGGTGACAGCCAGTCCTTGTGATGGTGTTTCCTGAACCCTACAGTGTCTTTGCAGGTTGAGTTCAGCACCTCTCTAACTGCCTTCCACTGCTGCTCTGTGGTGACCGCCTCCTCTTCATTTACTAGCTCCTGTAGCGCTTGAAACCGGTTGGACAGCACCAGTTTGAACTCTTCTCTAACTCCAGTCTCTCTCAGGAGGCCTACATTATAGTGCTGTCTTCTTGTTGTCTCTGTGCGGCTTTTCTTTAGCTTGAGCTTCATTCTTAAGGTAAGCAGATGGTGGTCTGAGGCGACATCTGCTCCCCTCCTCACTCGAACATCTTGAAGGGATCTTCTAAATTTCTTGCTAATGCAGATAATATGGTCTATTTGGTTCTCTGTTGTATGGTCAGGTGAGACCCAAGTTGCTTTGTGTATTCTTATTAATAATAATAATAATAAGCACATTAAATAGGCGCTTTATCCCAATTGAAAATCGGCTCAAAGCGCCGCCGCGAACTGAACCCAACAAGCACGCTCACGTGTGGGAAGATGCTGCCTCCAATGACAATTCTGTTTAGAGCACAAAAGTCTACAAACCTCTCCCCGTTCTCACTCATCTCCCCTAGTCCCCGTCTCCCCATTACCTCTTCGTATCCGGTGTTGTCCTCCCCTATTTTGGCATTAAAATCGCCCATGACGATGGTGATGTCTCGCTCCGCACATTTGTCCAAGGCACTCTGGAGTCGGTCGTAGAACTCTTGTTTCTCTTCCTCGTCACTGTCATTAGTGGGCGCATAACACTGGATGACGTTCAGCTTGAGCTTTTTCTTGGTTCTAAAGGCTGCTGTGATAATTCTTGGCCCAAGAGGTTCCCAGCCCATCAGCGCTCTCTGTGCCACTGGTGACAGCATGAATGCTACACCTTCTGTATGGGGGGCATTCTCCTCTTCATGACCTGAATACAGAATCATCTCCCCACTTAACAGCCTTTTCTGGCCAGACTGCATCCATCTGGCTTCACCGATACCTAGCAGGGAAAGGTTGTACTTTTGCATTTCCGCTGCTATCTGGGCGGCCTTGCCGCTCTGGTACATGGTCTTGACGTTCAATGTCCCCATGGTTGTATCCCTGGATAGAGAGAGGCGGCTCGGTCCTGTGGCTTCCGAAGACTTCCGGCTTTCACCACAGGACGTCATAAGTCTTCTGGTAGAAGAACCTTCCTCCTCCAGGAAAGGAATTACTGTTAGTCTTTTCGTCGGCGTTTTTGTAGCTATTTCCTTTTTTGCAGGGTGGGGAAGCTACCCCCACGCCCAACCCCCTTACTAGGAGGACCAGGGGTTTTCTGTCGGGGTCACCTTCCCTTAGACCATGTTGGTTTACGGCACCTTATTTCATTCGGTGCACCCCTCTCACGAGGGACCCCCTATCCACCACCCAGGGGACGCGCCTCAACGCCATATGGTCCCAGCGCGAGGTTAATCACTGACAATCATCACCAAATGTCATCCTAACCAGCCGAATGGTTGTCATCTTCAGTGATTGCCCAAGATCTCAGAATTATCTTCATTGTTACAGTTTACGAAGTCAATATTATTTGAATTTGTCCATTTCTTACTAAATGTTTCTTGTGTAGACAATATGTGTACAAAGCTGGACAGTGACCTTGATGGTTGCGACACTATTCTTGTTCATTACATTACATTTTCTTCTTGATAATTAATAGTATAATTTAACATTCAGAGCAAATCGGTCATGTGTTTACAGTGTTATTGCAACAAATATCGCTGCTGTGTCCTGACCTTACGCTTTTTTCCCAAATGAACTATCATCATGTCAAACATGGATCAGATTGGCCAAGTGTTTTTAATGAAATGCTTTTATTTACAACAGTAGCAACCACAAAACATGTAGCCGCGACCTTGACCTTGTGGATAGGACACACCTTCCTTTTGATCCAGTTTTAATGATGGAACTCACCACCTCATACTAGATACTCTAAGACTGTGACATAAAAGTAACATTAACAGTGATCTTTGCCTAACATTAACAGTGATCTTGGCCCCATCTCGTTGTCTACTTTTTAGTTCCTAGGGTCACCTTGTCTAACCCCTGCAAGGTGGGTTCTACTCTTTTGGGGGTTTGTATTTCTGTCTTTCTGGTCCATTCATCTGTATTTTTCTTTTGAAATTCTCCCTCCTGTCTGCGCTTCTTGCAGTTCTTTTCTTCATTTAGCGCAGGCACGTCCTGAGAAGGCCTTTGTCGCTTGCGGGACGTAAAGCAATCTATACTCACTCACTCACTCAAGGTCACTGACATGGATGTGTATATAAACTTTTATCGTATATAGTGACCAACACAGGAAACTAACAAAGTATACTGGAACACTCAAAACTCGTGTTCATTTTGACAAATTTGCTAATCTGTGACCTTGGCCTGCACTTGGGGTCAAAAGCCTATCAGTATGCAAAGAAAGCCCCATTCATAAACAAACAGTATACCATGTTAAGCTTATCTGACAACAGAGCCTTTCACAAATGCAGTCACAGACAAACTATAACTGCTTTTCGCACATTACTTGACCTTTGTGACCTTGAGTTGCCAGATGTCAACAAGATTGGAACATGCAGAAATGCTTTTCAAGCTCCAAGCTGAATTAATTTAATATGCATGTCAGGATCTCAAACTTTGACATACATTGACCACATTTCAAGCATTGGATGACCTCCAGTGACCTTGATCATTGTAAAATTTAATGTTATCTAAGGGTTGCCCTGGAAGCATAATGATGTGTGTTACGTTTGTGGTTGTGTTATTCTTTTGAGAGCATGTGTGTGTTGAGCATAGGAAAGATCCGAAATTCTTTTGAGTTATTTTGGATAAGAATTACGTACCTTTTTAATACAATTTATTTTTCACCCATGGAGAATTGCGGTCGATTTCTTTTAAATTCTGTCAGTATCCTGTGACCCTTGATGTTTGCCAGTAGTGAACCAAAATAGTATGCATAGAAAGGTCAGCTACATCCCTGCCAAATTTAGGGGGGAAAGTTTTGCAAATGTGCTGATAACAGCTAAAATTCTACTTTTTCATATCATTTGCTTATCTCATTTAACCCCCGACCTTTCCAAGGGGTCATCCACATTAGCACGCACATGAAGGTCTTAACATCAGGTAAGTTTGGCTCTGAAGTTATTAAGACTATCAAAAACTGACAATTTACCCACATTTATCTGTTATGACCCTAGATTATTTAGAGAAGCCACACAAGTTAGTACACACAGTAAAATTTTTGGCTCACTTGCAAAGAGTCCATCTTCTGGGTTAGTATACCAAAAACTTTTTTGGTGTTGTTTTCGGTTTGTAGTCGGCAAGAGCATGCGGTTTGGGGCCAATGAGAACGAGCGGAGCGAACTTCGGTTTTCCCAGCGTGCATCATTTCATTCACAAAGTGCGTCAGATAAACAGCGGTCCAAACCATGCCAAAGAGAAAGGAACCCGAATCAAAAACCGCAGGGCCTGAAAAGAATAAAGTTTGTACCAGCCAGCCAAAGCTCCGATCGCTATATATAAGGCAAATCTCTGTCGTGACAGACAATAAAGTTGTGTTGTATTGAGAAATTTCCGTGCATCAAGCGTTCAGCGTGGAGCGAACAGTAACTTACGTGCTAAACTACGCTTGACATCTCCAAAACTGCTACCACTTGTCCAAAATTCTACTGTAGCTTTTTAAGGGTTTGCAGGTCTGATGTCAAATTAAAATAATGTTTTAATGCACTCGCCCAAAATGTTGTTGTAGAACTTGTCTCTATTGCTTGCTTAGTATTACGAGAAGTGAAGGTTGAACGTTTGGGCACTTTCGGATTTAAAACTGAAAAAGTATGGCTTGGAAAATGCACGAGCGCACTCGCATTTGGTGAGTGGATTTATTTTTTCACTCGCCCCCCCCCCCCCAAAAAAAAAAAACAAAAAAAAAAACAACAAAAAACACTCGCCATGGCAAGTGAATTACTCGCCATTTTCAAGGCTGTGAGAGCATGCCGGAATCAAACCAAGTCCTGGTTTTGGGTGGTTTTCGCCACTTAGAATGTGCTTTTTTGTGTGTCTATAGCTGAGTGTGATGGATGAAAGCCTTTTCTTGGAAATAGTTGGAGGTCTCATCTGCCTCGGAAGTCGCGACAATTTGTAACCATTGACCCTGGTAGAGACGCTCTACAAGATGCCATCATTTTTTGCAGGAGAAAATTAAAGATGCCACACCATTACAAGACAAGTTCACAGTGCGCAATACAACGCTTGAAAGGTGTGACGTGCTCACACTGGTCGAAAGACAACTGAAGATCTATGTGTATTTTTAAGAGTACGCGCGGTCATAAGAATCTGTATGTATCTTGCTGAATGACAAGGTAAGAGAAAGTACAACAGTACGTCACAATTGATAAAAAGTGTATGGCCAAGCCCTAACGTAAGTAAAGGTTTGGTTTCTGGAAAGCCTTCAAGGCTGGCTGTAGCACCACCTTGTACTTCCCCAGCCCTCCACCAAATTACAGCCATATCCAAGCCCATGTCAGTATATAATTTTAATTTGTAACCTGGCTTTAAATTTCTGAGTTTTCAGAAGTGAACCCGCCCGTATATGTGCATCAGGAGATCCAAGTATATTCCGCAGTGAACCCGACTCTGTCTTTACCAGAACGAAAGAGTGGGGGGGGGGGGGGGGGCGTCATTTATATGGTCATTGATGTACATTCACTGAAAAAGAAAAGAAACGGCTGAAAGTCACTGCAAACCACAATATCGCATCTTAGTCTCTTCCTCCTCCCCCACTCAGCCTGGAAATTAAAATAAAAAAGCAAAACTTAGGCACATATTCTCATGGGTCTATCTATCTATCTATCTATCTAATCTATCTAATCTATCTAATCTAATCTAATCTTATCTAATCTATCTATATCCCGTAGTCTTGCCGACCGTTGGGGCACCACTGATGACTTAACAACCAGCTAACTTGCATGGCGGACTAAGGATCTATGCCTTTTCCCGTCTGTAGAAAGGGCCACTATCACACTGTCCTAGATACACTCACTGATACGCACCTCCTGTCTGGAATAAACGTAGATCCTCATGGCGCCCGCAGATGCGAAAGCTAATGAGAATCATGTCTCTATCATTATGCTGGTCTGTGCGTGGAAGAAGCTGCGCGAGCTGATTAAGTGATTGCCTTCCATAGTGTATTAGACCCGTTGACAGCAATTATAAACAGACCGCTCTGCTGGAAAAAGGGGACAGAAACATACAATAGCGCAAGCTCACATTCCAGCGAATCAAAATCATTAGGCATTTCAGAGTCTGAGTTAGAACTGCCGCCGGGGACAGGCGACGGATTTCAAACCTTTACTTTCATACCGAATGTTTTTGGTGGTCAGATGCATGATATTTACACGTCCATATTTATTCGCACGTGTTTTACGTTGACCTGTCGGATAAATAGGGTGGGTGGGTGGGATGGATGCATGCATGCATTCATGCCCAATGCGCAAAACGCTATCGGGCCGACGTTGGCCCGATGACCTCTGCGCACTTGGTGAACGCACGCGTGCGTGGATGATGGGCACTGGTATTTAGCGCAGAGAGGCCGCTACAAATAAGCGAATTCCGACTTTCATGGTTCAGCTACATGACGGTTTAACAAGCGCACAGTCTGAGCAAGGATATAATCCGAAATAGCGTCGGAGCGAAGGGAATCGCCGGGTCGTGGGTTCGAGTCTCCATCCCGGCCCCAGTAGCTGGACTCGTAATCCGGGTGAAAAAATGACGAGCATGTCCGTTGGAAAGTGGCACAGTTGCAGTGCGCTTGAATTGACCAGGACCTGCTCGTTCAGCAGGGCCGCCCATTACTAGAACTCATTCGCGGCAAGCCGCATCCGGATGCGCGGCTTATGCCGCGCATCCGGATGCGGCTGGCCGCGAATGAGTTCATGACTTCCGCGCAGAGTGCGGGAGCTTGTGAGAAGCTATGCCCTCTTGGAGAGTTTAGTCTAGGGAGTTATAGGTGAACATTGCTAAGCAGTTAATGCCATCCGTTACGTCTGATGTAAAAACAAGAATATATTTATCCTCATGAAAGTAAAAGTATGCGGTAACAGTGGAATGAATGTTTATTGATATGTTCATTTGTCTCTGTGCACATCAGACGGAACAGAGTAGAACCTTCTGCCGTACCATCTGACGGCAGTTCCCCTGAATCCTCACTTTTGAGACCATCTTTAGTGTGACTGTAGAGAGGTCCGTACCAGTACACACTCAGAAAGCAAAGGTCCTCGAGCGGCTCACGTCGGCCGCAGTGGCAGTGCTCGGGCTCACGTCGGCCGCAGTGGCAGTGCTCGGGCTCACTTCGGCCGCAGTGGCAGTGCTCGGGCTCACGTCGGCCGCAGTGGCAGTGCTCGGGCTCACGTAGGCCGCAGTGGCAGTGCTCGGGCTCACGTCGGCCGCAGTGGCAGTGCTCGGGCTCACGTCGGCCGCAGTGGCAGTGCTCGGGCTCACGTCGGCCGCAGTGGCAGTGCTCGGGCCGGCCACATCGGCCGCAGTGGCAGTGCTCGGGTCGGCCACTGCGGCCGTCGTGGGCCCGTAGGCATTTTTCTACTGGGTCACCAAATAATAAGTTACAGGTCCTCGGGTCGACGTCGACCGTTTGACTACAGTTGCGGGGGGGGGGGGGGGGGGGGGGGGTGGCGCACAGCTTGACCCACACAAACCCAGACGAGTTTGGCCACTCCTAAAGTCGTCATATCATTACGACGAGGGAACAGAGAGGTCAGACTATTTTTATAATGATCAAGAAATCCCCAGATAATAGCCCAATCAGCTTTTCTGTACGCCTTTAAATCGTTTAAACTTTCAAAGCCAGGCTTTATACACCTCACGATAGAATGTCGTCCCCGTTCAAACGCTACGTCAGCCGGTATCAAGTCACTTTCGTGTCACGGACCTTGCTTGCAGTTCCATCAGGCTATGGGAGATGGATTGGTCCTTACAGGTCAAGGATATAATAGCCTATAGAGCCATGGTTAGCTTGGCGCTTTTAGGCGCTAGGCAATCAGGCACTACCATTCAAGTAAGTTCTCATCAGATGCTCGGACTGAGATTCATCCCTTGCGGCACCAAGAGTGAAAGAGATAGGCCGCCGAGAAGAGGGGAGTGCGGTCTCTGCCTTTTAGCAGAATGATACGAAATCTTGGGATAATAGTCGACACATGTTATAGAATCGTCTCTTGTGTACGTCGGATTTTACAGGTGACTATTCGGGCAACGTCAGTTCAGTTCGCAGCCAAATTAGTCACATTTGTTTGGTGGTCTTTGATTCTGGACAGACCAACACATATTTTATAATCGTCTCATTGTAAAGCACTACCTACACAATACTGCATCTCCCACTGCCTGACGCCCCCACCCGGGTCTGCCCTGGGGGACTTGGGTGGGGTTAGGTATTTTTTAGTTCCCAGGGTCACCCTGGTCAGCCCCACAGGGTGGGTTTTTCTCTCTATTCTGGGGCATGTGTTTCTGTCTACCCTTTGTCCATTCACCTGTATTTGCCTTTTTAAAACTCTCCCTACTGTCTGCACTGCCTGTAGCTCTTGATATTGGATGTGTGTTGCTAAATGGTCTTAGCTTTATTTATGCCCCATGTTGTAGGTTTATTTAATGCATTTGACCGGCTGGCGACATACATTCAATTTTCTGTTTAGTTTTTTTTTCACAAGCAGTGCAGGCACGTCCTGAGAAAGCCTTGTTGCTGTCGGGACGTTAAGCAATGTACAATCAATCAATCAATCCCACTGCCTGACAAGTGACTGACTTGACGTCGCTACAGTAGTGCTCAGTCATGGGAGGTGGGGTTTCAGCTGGCCCCGGCCGGGAGTCAACTCACTGACAAAACCCTTTCTGTTGGCTTTACGCCTTAGATTCTCATGTGCCCCAGCAGTCTTCGGACGTGAAAGGGCTACGCCTGAGCCAAAAGGGTCAAAGGATAAGGATCACGCCCTTAATAGTCCAACATAATTGGATAACCCGTCATCCTTCACTGTGGAATGCGGTAACTGGTGAGAGAGAGAGAGAGAGAGAGAGTGCCTGCGGCACTGCTTGTGAAAAAAACAAGAAAAAAACAACAACAACAAAAAAAAACAACAGAATATTGAATGTGTGTCGCCAGCCGGCCCAATACGTTAAATCAAATAAATGGCCAAAAAATAACCAACCGTTAAAAATTGTTGTTGCTGGTTGTTTTGAATGCGTAACATGTGTGTCTGTTTGTCTGCAAAATATAGGGTTGTTAGCTTGAACATAAGTTTTCTTTTTGGATCTTTACATGTGTGGTGCTGACATTCAGCCGCAGGAGTGAAAAGGCTACGACATGGGGCCTAAATAAAGCTAAGACCATTTAGCAACACGCATCCAATATCAAGAGCTACAGGCAGCGCAGACAGTAGGGAGAGTTTAAAAAAGGCAAATACAGGTGAATGGACCAAGGGTAGACAGAAATACTGATAGCGTTGTGTATTCAGTTTCCAGAACGGAGTGGAGTCATTGTCAGGTTACTTGATATAACGACTATGACGACGTGTGCTGAACAGGATTCTACTGTATATTATAAATGAACCATAATTAGACCTCTGTGTAGCGTTTCCACGTAACCGGCATCTGTTACAAAAGTGTATCTTTGAACAGTCGGTAACGGCGGTAGTAGGTCTTTTAATGTTTCCCGTTTCCCGCTTTATTTCTCGATTTTCAGTCTTCTTGTTGTTGTTCAGTGTTGCAAGTTTGTACTGACATTAACAGGCAAGACGAACTTAAGAGTTGAGAAGAAGACAAAAGACATACTGACGTATATGAAAGAAATAGTCACCAGGCTTTAACAGGTTTAGTAAGGCCATCTCACGGCGGTCAAACTTAAGTGAAATAAAATATATTAACCCCTTCAGTGCCGATAAAATGTGAACGCCACCAAGCTGCAAGAGGTATACATCCTCACGAGCCCCGCACTGAGTTGCGGGGGCTCATGAGGATCTTTAAGCTTTGCCTCTTGCCGACACCACTTTAAATCCGTTTTCCAGGGACAGCTAGGGCTTTTTGGTCTTGAATTAACGAAGATTGATGCTGACCATAGCCACCACCAGGGCATACATCCTCTTGAGCCCCTGCGTCATGCAGAGGCTCATAAGAATCTATGTCTTATGCAGACGAAGCCAGTACTTCAGTCATACGGAATGCTGGTGGATTTTATGATCGTTAGCACACGCAAAGTGGATTGCTCTTCCGATTTTTTAAGATTTAGTAGCAAGGCACGAGCCTGAGGTCGGAATAAATTGGGGGAAGATTTTCATCTGTACAGTATGGTGGGCGAAATCGTGCTTATAACTTCACAGTCTTCACTGTCTACGCCAAAAGTTTCTTATAAGCAAAATCGACTGTATTTTTAACTTCTACGTGGAAAGGGGGGGGGGGGTTTGACCTGAAATCGTGGATCGTGATTGGTGTTTTTTTTCTCTCAGTAGTATCGTGATTCTTGATCGCAATACTGATTTTCATCCTCGTCATCCGTGAAAGCCGTTCATGTACAATTAATACTGCTCATTAAGGTTGATACTTACGTTCAACAGACTCGTCGCCCTCTCGGCGTCCCCTCCCCAATGCGCTAAAGGCCATCGGGCCGACGTCGGCCAGACGGCCGTTGCGCACTGGGTCCCCGGCTTCCCCACGAACTCCCCGGGCCATCCCATTGGCATTCTGCCAACCATTTCAGTCTTTGAATTTTTGTCTTCCCGGCGGCCGTGTTGAAATGTGGGTCAACGTCTTTTAGGTCAAATCACTGTCACTAACACGGCCAGCTACTTTTCACTTTTACACACATACTCATTTTGAAGCAATAATTATAAAAAATTACAACATTAACGTGAAAAACACGTTGTTCCTAATCCACAGTACACACATGCACACGCTGTTAATTCATTCTACTCCGACACCGAAAATCCAAAATTTTGCCGTTGTTCTCTGAAGACTGCATTGCAGTGCAGGACACAGATCGAGATAGTTCAAGGGTGATGCCAGAATAGCTTGGCGCCCATAGGCGCCAAGCTATTCTGGCATCGCCCTTGAACTATCATGGTCGATCCTTATCTTGCTGTGGTGTGTCTGGGGTAGAATGAGTTAAGTGTTGTAAAAAAAAAAAACACAATCACAGTGTCGGGGAAGTGTCCGTCATCGCATTAATCGGCTGGAATGTGCCGGGGCGCGACTCGCGAAGCCTGCCGACACTCGCTACATAAACATAACGAGTGAACTGACATCAGAAAGCTTTTCATAGGCGGTCCGGCCCAAACCAAGGATCGATCTATATAAAACTAGCTTCATTCTCAAGGGCGCTTCCCGACCATGTAAAATCCACCTCCTCGCTAGCCTGTTTTAAATTTCTATCAGTTTTAAAAAGGGTCTCTGCAAATATTTTGTGGATCACTCGTAGTCGGGATGCCTTAACCACTTCTGACTTGAATCATATGTCTCTCAGTTTTTTATGCTGGGTCAAGTTTATTCCCAATTAAGTCCGCTGTTATCCTTTTCATTTATCACTTGAACTACTTAGCTCTGTCACCTATGTGTGAAGGGGGCGGGTGGGGTGGGGTGGGGTGTCTGTGAGTCTATGAGTATCAGTGTCTGTCTGTGTGAACAGTATATTTGTAGTCAGTTAGTCTTGTAGTTGTTAGCAACGGCAGGTTTGTAAAATGGCTGTAAAATAAAGTTTCATTGAATCATCGATTGATTCTCTCTCTCTCTCTCTCTCTCTCTCTCTCTCTCTCTCTCTCTCTCTCTCTCTCTCTCTCTCTCTCTCTCTAATGAAAACAGGTCTGCGCACCTATTCTTTTATCCTTGGAAAATAAAGTTTCATTTCATCTCTCTCTCTCTCTCTCTCTCTCTCTCTCTCTCTCTCTCTCTCTCTCTCTCTCTCTCTCTCTCTCTCTCTCTCTCTCTGGTCTCTCTCTCTCTCGTATTCCAAAGACGAAAGACTGTTAGTTACCGTTACACGTCAGAAACACCAGCATGGCCTACTACCTTTAACACTCTCCTTAGAAAGCCAGCTTGTAGAACACTGAAGTAACTAGGCATCGCTTATTAGGCGTCATTAGTATAGTGGACAACCAATTAAGCTGCGTGGAATATGTTACAAGACTGATTAGCGTCTTCAAACATCGCCTCCATAAATATTTACTTCAGAAGTAATAATATGTTCGGCGCCCATAATGAAAAAGAAAACTGTTGTCAAAGTTTACATGATTTTACATCAGAGTTCCAGCACTTGATTGTACGACGAAGAAATTACTAGTTAAACAAGAGAAAATGCTTGCGACACAAGAGAAATAGACTTATTCGTTACTGAACTAAACTGATGCAATGAGATCAATATTCATGATATCCACTATTTGACAGTAGTCGCGGAATTGCGGTGACGGAACTATTTCAGAAACAAAATCAGTTTGTGGAACGAAAGTCTGTAACAGGTATCAGTGTTCATGTGTGTCAAAGCAAAAATCCTACATAGAAGATTCACTATTTTTAGGATCTTTGGTCAGTGGCTGCTAAGAGCTGGCTGTTGTCTTCAGGACCATTATCTGTTAGCCTCTTGCAGCATAAAACTATGAACGAAGAACTTTTCTGCCAAAACAAAAAATCCACGCGAAGCACATCACAGGAGAAACACGCCTTTCAGCAATTCTTAAAAAAATTAAGAGTTAGCGTTTTTCACAACTGACACCAAGTACCCCATGACAAAACTGTCGTCCTCAAGCCTGCATACAACCACCACTGACCTGTATTCTAATATTTAGAATACAGGTCAGTGCAGCCACTGACCTAGGTCAGTGATACAACCGTGCACATGCCCCAATTTGAATTAGGCTCCCATGAACACACTAGGTCGACTAAAATTACCGATTTGCTATTTTTTCACACCACCTGTCATGCCTTTTGTTCTTGAATCCTGCTTAGTACTTTTCGTTTCTTACGTCGATAACCAGGAAGGGGGACGCTCTTCAGTATAGACTGTGATTACAAACTGTCAGTATCACTCGCATCACACATCAATGGCGAATTCTACTTCTCTGTTACATTAACATGCATAGATAACGCCGTGTGTGCATGACCCTTCCTACGTTTTGCGGTATGCCCTTTGGCAAATGGGAGGGGGCTGTTCTCAGTTGTTGCGCCCCCGGGTGTGCCGCGCCCCAGCGTGTGCCAAAATGTCACTCTTCCGGTCTCGAATTAATCACGTGACCAATGGAACACCGTTGGGGTGTCCGATGTGGCCACACAGGGCAATTGCTTCCGGTGTATAGCGCCTACCTCAGATAAACACCAGCCGTCTCCATGAAGCAAGCCCGTCGATGTTTAATGAAACTAATGCGTGCCTGCCGGACGGTCACCTTCCGCATTTAGAAACAGCATAGATTCTCATACGCAGGTATAGAGGGGCGTTTGTTATATTTGTGCCAGAATTAACAGCTGTGCTCACTATAGTGAGGGAATCATTGCTGTTGAATCTGCGCGGCTCTGCCTTGTAGGAAGCAGCAAAACTTTCTGAAATGAAGGAGGCACATGAGTAAGTGTCATGAGGGTTCATTTCAATTCATTACCGCATCTAGAAATTATGCAGCTGTGTTCTTCAGACTTGAGTTGATTTTCAGTTTAGTATGAAGACAGCATGAGAGGTGAAGAGATACCAACCAACCGGGCGATCGGTCCCCGGCTCACTGCGCACACTTTTCTCTCCTCTTATTGATACCCTTCCTCCCCAACACGTGTCCCCGCCACACTTGACAGCTAATATAAACACCAAAATAATAATAATGCACCCCACTCATCCAGCTTCAGTACTTTGTCGCTAGGAGGCTCTAGGATATAATGGGTGAAGTTTCGTGGGCGCACTTCTTCTCTGACGCCGCAGTTGGTGTGTGTAAAGAGCAGGTTTGACTAACAGAAATGTATGAGTATTGAGAGCAAGAATTGTACAAATCAGTGTTGTGCAGTTGTTGCTCTAGAACATGGACAAAAGCTGATATATATATGCAACTACAGCACAAGTTTCAAAAGTAAACGATTAATTAATTAACTTGCCGAATAGCTACAGTTCTGACAAAAGTAAATGAAGTGCCTGATGTGACAATCTTTTCAGATTTAAAAAATAATTACAATTTTCTTGAAACTATAGATCCTTTTTCAGATAAACTGTTGTTGCTCTAATAGGACAAAATCTGTCTGAAACTGCCGATACGACACAAGAATGGCATCAAATGGCTGAAAATGTGGCTACAACTGAGAAAATAATCAAATCAGTAAAAGCCATATAAATCAGTCGCGCGCCAATGTGGCCGCCCACACACTTTCCTTCTCGTCTGCATAAAACGTCCTTCTTTTTACAGCTAGCCAACTCCGCCAAACATCCAGCCTCGCCTTTCACTAGTTTCAGTACTGTAATCTTTTTTTCTGTCGGAGAACAATTTCTTTTAAAAAAATCATCAAAACTGTGAAATTCAATGAAAACGGTGATATATTTTGTCGTAAATGTATTAGACTAAAGGCCTGTGGCAAAATTGAGAAGAAATTAAATATTGACGTTTTGTCTCCAAACTCGAGTTTGCACTGCCGTGAACCTAGCGGGCTTTCCTATCGCGCTATTGTCTGCGCCACAGCGGAGCAGTCGAGACTTGCTGACAGCGGCCGTCGCGAGTGTGGCCGGTGGATGATAAAAATCCAATGCATACTGGCTACATAAACATAACGACATAGACGTAACACTAGGCAGCAGGATGCATACAGATTCGTTTTAGCTCCGCGCCTGTCTGATGCTAATGAGCATATATATCTCTTGCAGCTGTTCGACTATTTGCCTTTGATTTTCCTGTGCGGTAAGCTACATAAACATAGCAACATAGAGGTATAAATTCAAACCAGAAAGAGACAGATTCTTATGTGCCTCCGCACTCTGTGAGATGCCTTCAGACATTTTCTATAGCACTGAAAGTCCATTTTCAGGCTTACAGCATTAAAACAGGATGTCACAATTATTATAAACTTGACTATGTGCCCTGCAAGGCACTGTGCAAGGAAGACGAAGGAGAGGAAGACAGATAGAGGAGGCCTGTGCAGCAAAATCCGTCACCAAATCACATACAGATTTTATTCAGGATCTATCTATCTATCTATATCCCGTAGTCTTGCCGACCGTTGGGGCACCACATCACTCCATAATGAGCCAGTCCATACCGTGCCGGCACACCCCCCCCCCCCCACCTCGAACCCCACCCGGGTCTGCCCTGGGGGACTTGGGTGGGGTTAGGTATTTTTTAGTTCCCAGGGTCACCCTGGTCAGCCCCACAGGGTGGGTTTTTCTCTCTATTCTGGGGCATGTGTTTCTGTCTACCCTTTGTCCATTCACCTGTATTTGCCTTTTTAAAACTCTCCCTACTGTCTGCACTGCCTGTAGCTCTTGATATTGGATGTGTGTTGCTAAATGGTCTTAGCTTTATTTAGGCCCCATGTGTTAGGTTTATTTAATGTATTTGACCGGCTGGCGACATACATTCAATTTTTTTTTTTTTTTTTTTTTTTTTTTTCACAAGCAGTGCAGGCACGTCCTGAGAAAGCCTTGTTGCTGTCGGGACGTTAAGCAATGTACAATCAATCAAAACCCCCCCACCTCGAGCCCCCCCCCCCCCCCAGTACTCAATAAAAGGGTTAAATCTCTTTGGTAAGACTAATAAATATTTAGTGCGAGCATGTGACTAATATTAAAGGCTTCACTACTCAGACTTTCTTTAACTCATTCGAGACGGGGGCTGAAGCCGCGTATCCGGATGCGACCACGGCAACTTTTGGGGATTTCGGGGTACAAGGAGTTAAGTGCGGAGACGAGGGTCTATTAATCACTGAAATGATGGTCAAAGGTCGCCGGATGTTAATCAGCATGAGACTAGCTGACACTTGACACATGATACGATGTTTGACATGATGTTTTTCTAAGCGGCCTCACGTCATGTCATCTGTGGGGGTGTCACAGCGACCGAATCGCTCGCGTGGGAAAATGGAAAACAATAGATGCCTCTCTTCCCATGTCTCCTAGTCCTACAGGTCGATGGGACTTGGCTCTGGCACTGACTGAGAAGAAAGTTACACGCTGCGAAGAAATCGCATTCGGTAGCTCATTCAATAAAAGGATTTCGTGGTGCGTACTACGTGCGTGCGTGAGCGAATGCATGCATGCAACAGTGTTTGGTATGTGTATTTTTACATGTCTATGTCACTTATGTACATGTGTGTAGTAGATGTAGCAACGGCAAAGTTTGAAAACTGGTCCTGTTACCGTTGGAATAAAGGTTTACACAGTACATGCAGTATTCAATGTACTCTTTGGCATTCAAATATTATGGTACAGCTAGGGGGAAAAGGGACTTTCTCTCTCTCTCTCTCTCTCTCTCTCTCTCTCTCTCTCTCTCTCTCTCTCTCTCTCTCTCTCTCTCTCTTACACGCCCCCACCCGGGTCTGCCCTGGGGGACTTGGGTGGGGTTAGGTATTTTTTAGTTCCCAGGGTCACCCTGGTCAGCCCCACAGGGTGGGTTTTTCTCTCTATTCTGGGGCATGTGTTTCTGTCTACCCTTTGTCCATTCACCTGTATTTGCCTTTTTAAAAACTCTCCCTACTGTCTGCACTGCCTGTAGCTCTTGATATTGGATGTGTGTTGCTCAATGGTCTTAGCTTTATTTAGGCCCCATGTGTTAGGTTTATTTAATGTATTTGACCGGCTGGTGACATACATTCAATGTTCTGTTTATTTTTTTTTTTTTTCACAAGCAGTGCAGGCACGTCCTGAGAAAGCCTTGTTGCTGTCGGGACGTTAAGCAATGTACAATCAATCAATCAATCTCTCTTACACACACACACACACACACACACACACACACACACACACATACACACACAAACTCACACGGCACACGCCGCACAAGCACACACTGGCACCTGAACACACGTGCAAGTTATCCCAATACTGTAATGATTAGATTACGTCAGAGATTCTAGGTGTTTGAAGAGGCTCCTATATGAGGTGAGCGTCTTTGCGTTCTGATTTCTGCAGGAATAGAATTCCAGAATGAACTTTCCGAGAATGACAAACTGGTTTTGAATAAATCAATACGCGGCAGGGGTACTTTAATTGTTGTCCATGTCTAGAGCTACAGAAGTCCGTTCTGAGAAAAAAGAACTCAAGTACAGTGGACATGATTGCTTGTACAGCTTGTACATCAATACACCTTTATTGAACTGAAAGTGATGGGATAGAGGGAGCATTTTTAAAGTTTTAAGCTTTTCGTCAGTTGAGAGTTCGGGATCGGGAAATATAAGCTTAGCAGCTCTCCTATGTAGGGAGTTCAGCCTCTTCAAATGTACATCACTAAGTGGTTGGTTAGTTCGGGTTTAACGTCCACAGCACAGAGGTGATCATGGACGGCTCTGACGGGCGGGTTATGGGAGACAGAGAAATCTATTGCCCGATGGAGTACGACCTGAACACTGATCAATTCATGCGCACTCCAACTGTGCCACTTTGATTTACCAGGACCTTTCAACGGACATGCTATTGAACAAATCCGTTTTTCCCCCTGGATTGTAAGTCCAGTTACCGGGGCCGGGACGGGATTCGAACCCACGACCCGGCGATTCCCTTCGCTCTCCTGCTCCGACGTTTAACCGCCTGAGCTATTTCGGACTCCTTATACATGTATATAGCGAGTGAAAATAGTCGATTGAATTTATTTAGGTTGGTTTGATCACTCAAAGGCTACAGCGCTAATGCAAGACTCGGTCTTTCTGTGCCAATGGAACGTTCACGTCATTATTCGCTGCTTGGCTGTTGACTGCGGCTGGCAGGCATCGCTACAAACGCATCCAGCTCAGTGAGCATAGAGGTCAGGAGTGGGTTGCATGTAGCGTGCTTAAATATAGTGTGTTAAGCTCGCTGACTTAAGGTCTTTCTTGCTTAGTAAAGCTCTTGCTTAGTGCGCGAGTGTTTTCTGTTGCATGGAGCGACTTAGCGATGTGCGTAGCTCCGAACGAGTTCTTAGCGAGCGGGGATAGGTTATTTATAGCTTATGGTGGGGGTTCTCCCCTACGTCATCATAGATTGTAGAAATCGGCCAATAAAAACGCACGGTTTTCGTTTCTTCTGACCTAACGGAAACGAAGTAGACAAAACGCCGGTGAAATGGCGGCGATGGAAAACAAGAAGTCAAGAGAGAAAGAATGGCAAATTTTTCGTGCAGGCAACCCTGCTTGTCAATCTAATGTAGACGTACATTAGTTAAGGAGTACCGTGTAGGCTCCCATAGTATGAGGATCTATGTCTCAAGTCTAATGTGGATGTACATTAGTTAAGGACTACCGTGTAGTAGGCTCCCATAGTATGAGGATCTATGTTTCTCTGACAACGGCTGGTGTTGGGTTATACCTATCGGTGTGCAGGGTCAGTTGAATCAGTTATGCAGACTCCTCACCGATAATTCCCAGATGTCCGTGAGACGAGGCTGGGTGGGGGGTCCGTGCGTTCCCACGTACATTTCGTGTTCCTCCTTCTCTATCCTAGATGGAAGGCTGTTTCTGCCACAAGGTTTAAGAGAGTGAATTCACATTTCCGTTCTCGCGTTAACACGGCAGCTAAGAACTCTTCCTCAGCTAAGCACGCCGCTACGCACGGGGGGGACCGTCCTTAGAATTAAGCACGCCACTAAGCTCGCTCCAGCAGATGAAGCACGCTCATGCAACGCACATTTTCAGCTAAGCTTGTGAACTTAGCGCTAAGCAAGAAATTTGCGCGCTAAGCAAGCATATGCAACCCACCCCTGCAGGCCCTTATTTTATACTTGCATAGCAAAGATTATAGTTTCAGGCAGTAGATTTTATCTTTTTAGTTCGATGTTTTCTTTTAAACTGATTTACCACCCGAATTTGGTGCAACCTATGCTCGGTCTTATTCTGTGCCTCGCGCGAATTCTATGGTGGCTGACCTGAGCCTTATGGGGTCTCCCGCCGACTGACCAAACTATAGAATCTGATACCCTCTGAGGACGAAAACTGCATTACAGCGAAATCAGTACGTTGTATGTCCTTGTACAATCTAGGCGTTTTTATGATATGCATTTGATTCTGTGGCAATAAGTTTGTTGTAAAACGACAAGTTTGCTTCTGTAAACGTATTTTGTTCACAGAGCGACCTTAAATGAGCATAGTTGCACCGGGAGTGAACTGAATTCAGTTTTCGACTAACCATGGTCAGAGCAAATCTGCCCTGATTTGTGTATGTTTTCCGATGTTTGTATTCATAAAGATGCATACAACCCAAACATGTATGTCTATAGATTGAATGTATTCAATTATTTTAAAGCCATTATTTTAAAGCCCCTTATTCGCAAAGTATGCACTTAAAAGATGTACTTAAAAGTACTTACGAGGTGGTTTTTGTAAGGGAGGTGCGATGTATGGTCTGAGCCCGAAAAGCAAACCTGACAATGTACGTTTTTAGGCGGCACAGTGGGCAGTGCATATCAACTTTTTAATATTCTATATAATCACATTGATGAAAAAGAACCGATAAAAAGTCTACAATCAAACAGTACATGTCATGGTGTACAAATCGATCTTTAATAGGTCATCAATTGCAAGTTTGTAACCATACCCACAGCCCCCCCCCCCCCCCAAAAAAAAAAAAAAAAAAAAGAAAAAAGAAAAAAAAAGAAAAGTACATGAACAGTAACTATGCATTGGCAAATTAACCCGCATACACCAAGTCCGTTTCTTTACTATAAAACTAACCAAATGTTCTTTTAATAATGATCGTTTCTGACTAATAACGCCTCATTGAGTCTACAGATTGTCATATATTATTATGTGCCATGAAACCGGCCCGACCAAATACACGCGTAGCTTCTTAAATAAACAAGTCCATTTTAATAGTGAGCTGCGTAACGTTTATTTTAATTTATCATATACATAAGATAAAAGCGCCAAAAACTCTAGACTCAAACAGTACAAGTCATTTTGACTTTGTCCTTCTCGATCTCTAAAGTGTCTTCAGTTACACGTTTGTAACCCTCCCCCCCCCCTCTCCCCACCCAAAAAAAAAAAAGAGAGAAAAAAAAAACCCCAACACCAACCACGCCCTCAGTTACAAAAACTATGCGGTGACGTTGGTAGTCGAATTCACCATGTCACACACAAAGTCCGTTTCATCACTATACCTCGCCAAAATAGTTTTCCTAATAACCTGATGTAGCCGTTTCAGTCTAATAACGTCTTATGGAGTCTACAGAGTGCTACTGATATTTGTCTCGAAAAGAAGTCCAATCAAACACGATGATAGTTCTATAAATTCAACGCGACGCCGCGTAGCATCTATATAAGTGAAATACAATCCTACAAAAGATCTTCAGTTTTCTGAGAGAGTGCCATATTTTTAATAAGATTTGAGCGTTTATAGATTATGATGTTTCTATTATTTTGACCTTTTTGAGAGTCCTTCGACGTTTTCTTTAAAGACCTGTGCGACATTTTAGCCTGACATATTTTTAAGTTATATTTACATCTTAAGACCTTTCTTTTAGTCTGGCTGACCAGATTTTTACCCTTCCCGCCGTGAGATGGCCTTAGTTGCCTGCTCGGCGTTAAACCCAAATAACTAACTAACTACAAATGAACAAAAGCGCCAGACACTCTAGAATCAGACAGTACAAGCCATTTTGTCCATATCGACATCTATACGGTGTCATCAGTTACACGTTTATCACGCTACACGAAAATACAAAAGAAATATGTTACGAATATGGACCGATGCAGTTGATGTAACTGATTTGGGTACACCTTTGGGCGTTCAGTGTCTTTAAACACAAAAAGGGTACAAAAGATATATACAACGTTTTAAGTTAGTGGTCGCGCCTCAGTCTTTTCTGAGACAAATTCAGAACTCGGTACGCTCAATAAGGCATAATTAGTCAGAAACGATACTATCTGGTTATTGGCCGGACGTTCTTGTGATAGTCATGTGATCAAACGGACTTTCAGTGTGTGTATATATATGTCAGTTCGGCCGCACCGACTCAGTGATATATAGAAAAATTCTCGATCCGCCGGACCGCATAGTTACTGCAGGTCAGAGCACCGTTTTCTGTGTGGATAGTGTTATAAACGTGTAATTGATGACACAATGGCGGAGATCGGTACGGACAAACTAGCTTGTACTGATTGATTCTGTAGTGTTTGGCGCTTCTGTTCACGTGTACGATTTTAATAAAACTTCAGCAGGTGTTTTTGTAGCGGGGCGTTAAAAGTGTACACGTTTCAGTATAAAACTATTTACGCATTTGGTCGTGCCTCAGTCTTTCCTGAGACAAATGCAGCACTCTATAGACTCCATAAGACATAATTAGTCAGAAACGATATTATCGGATTGTTATAACGTGCTGATGATGTTATTAATTTGAGTGATAAAACGGACTTTGTGCGTGATATATGCTCAATTCGCGGACTAACCGCACCACATAGTTCAGTACTGTGACTCGGGGCGCCCTTTTTCGCTAACGGCGGAGTCAACAAACTTGTAACTGATGACACTTTATAATTAATGTTCAATTTGGTCACATTGCCTTGTACTGTTCGAATCTAGAGTGGCTAGCGCTTCTATTTATACATTTGATTATAATTTATGGAATACGTGAAGGCTGATGTGCCGTTCTGCCGCCTTCAAAACCGTGAGAACAGCCGTTTACTAAATTGTTGTGTTCCGCTCTCTTATATAAATAAGTAATTTATGAAACCATGGCAGTAGAATTTGGTAATAATTATATTTAGTGATGTAAGGTTCAGCGTGCGTGATATATTATGGGAAAACTCGCGATCCGCCGCACCGCAGTTTTCAGAGCACCGTTTTCCGCAGTGCCGAGTGTTCGCCGTTTAAACGTGTAACTGATGACACAATGGAGATCGGTACTGACGAAATAGCTTACACTACTAATTGATTCTAAAGTGGTTGGCGCGTCTGTTCATGTGTACGATTATAATAAAACTTGACTGAGTAGGTGTTATGTAGGTCCGTGGCGCAGTGGTTAAGGCGCCTGCCACCAATGCTAAAGGTGCGAGGTTCGACTTCCGGGTTCCGGCGTCGGACAATTCGTGTGAACCGTCGGGGGAGTCTTTTTCCGGGTACTCCGGTTCTTCCTTCCCCTCCACTTTCGTGTCAGTTTCAGCCATGGATACTACATTACTGGATGTCTGACTGAGCGCGTGTACCGGCTTCTCAAAGCCTATTGCGAAGTTCGCTTCGGGTTTGTGCGCATGCGCCGGCTTGCGATTTTGCCTAGGTTTTTCCGGTTGCATTTCGACTATCATGGAAGACAGAGAAAGGAATGCGTGTATCCCGTTTGAAACGGACATTTTTGATTCAATCGTCGAGGTAAGGTCTTCGGTTTTCTTTTACATCAACGCTAAATGAACTTGTTTGACATCTAACAGAGTTTTCATATCGAAAAACGTTTAGGATAAAAGAGAAGTCGTTGAGTGAAATGGTCATAGTTGATTGATTGATCATTCGATGATTGACGGAGTGACCGACTCACCAAGTCAATGTTTGTTTGTTTTGTAGAGGTGGAGTGAAATTTGAATAAATGTACTCCAGTCTTTGGTCAGATTTACTGATAAAGTAACTACTGTAAGTAGTTTTTATCATTAGACTCCTGACAATAGTCCCTATGAGGTCAAAGGAAGAAGATAACAGTGGTCTTTCAGAAACGCTAAAATTCAGAGGTGTTCAGCTTAGTCATACATGTTTATGAGTATTAAATTATTTATGTCTGTACAATGACCAACTTGCTGAAATGCATATTATTCGGCTACATCTTTGCAAGTTCAGCTAGATTGTCACCAAGACAAAACTGTGAATGGTAGATGCTTCTTTGCACTACTGATACTGATAAGAAATGTATAATCATAAGCTGATTTGTTTTCTTACAGGAGACATCAGTTGATGTTGGACAAGTGACAATTGAGGATAGTTCAGCTTCTGATGGTCCGATCCAATATGATTCTACGGTGGAAAACAGAATTCAGGTACAAAGCCTAATATTATTAAATTATTAATTTGTTAGCTTATGTTTACAGTTATGTATGCCTTTTGTAACACAATAAAAAGGTGAATTGTGCTTTTAGTTATAATACAAAATAATGTCATATGTTATGCCAATCATTTTTCAGTTGTGAGTGTAAATGTTCAACTTTAAATATAGTGTTATTTTTATATATTATTACTGTTATTATTTAGGGACGAGCAAACCCACTTCCACTAGGAAAGTTTTTTCTCTTACCCCTCACAATGCACCCCCCCCCCCTCCAACTCCACCACTTATTTATTACTAACAAAAATCTTAGAATAGATTTTAATAGCTATCTGCAGTGGGATTCAGGTTTATTTCATTCGTAACAAACTCTTTACCTACCCAGTACCTTCTAAACTTTTCCATAGGTGCAGAATTTCAATACATTATCAGCAATTTGGAGATTAGCTGCAGTAATAAAAATTCAATTAAACCCCAAAGTTTGTTTCACCAAGACAAATATGTTTTTTTTTTTCCTTTATTTTTACGTTGAAGCTTACTATTTTATTCTTAAAGATGACATTTCTAATGTACAGGTTTTCTAGCCTTAAGTTTACAAATTTGGAGAGGTTTTCTAGCTTGAAACTTTTCAAGCGTAACATAGCACAGGGCCTTCTTTAAAGTAATTTTTTGGCCTTGGTCAATTCCATGCCCATCCATGAACTGCTATCTGGGTTGTAGTGATCATCTGTCTTTTCAT
>BTPG01000004.1:110039901-110071901 GCA_036245525.1 Semisulcospira habei
TCAACAGCGAACAGCCACAGTCATCGAAGACAGCAGCGGCCAACTCCTTACGGAAAACACTGCTGTACTAAACAGATGGACTGAGTACTGCCGAGACTTGTATAACTACAAGGCTGAGCCAGACACCAGCATCCTCCAAAACAACCAGGCTGGGGCCAGGAAGGCTGAAGACCTGCCAGTGTTAGCTGAAGAGGTGGAAGCAGCCGTACGCGGCCTGAAGGGAGGAAAGTCTCCAGGTGTAGACAACGTACCTGCTGAACTGTTGAAACATGGAGGAGAAGTAACAACGAAGGTCCTCACTACACTCTGTCAAAAGATCTGGGAGCAAAAGAAATGGCCAGTAGAATGGACACAGTCTCTAGTGATCCCGCTCCCCAAGAAAGGAAACCTGAAACAGTGCCAGAACTACAGAACTATCAGTCTGATAAGTCACCCTAGCAAAGTAATGCTTAGAATCATTCTCAACCGCCTCAAAACTTTCGCCGAGGAACTGCTGGCAGAAGAACAGGCTGGCTTCAGAGTTGGAAGAAGCACTGTAGAGCAGATTTTCAACTACTGCGTCCTGATCGAGAAACATCTGCAGCATCAGCGCGAACTCTACCACAACTTCATTGATTTCAGGAAAGCATTTGATCGCGTCTGGCACAACGGACTCTGGCAAGTCATGAGATCGTTCAACATAGAGGAGGGACTGATCCAAATGATAGAAGCGCTTTACAAGAACGCCTGCAGCGCGGTTCTACTTAACAATCAGTCAGGCGAGTTCTTCAGGACGACGATCGGTGTCCGTCAAGGATGCCTGCTCTCTCCTGTCCTTTTCAACATATTCCTGGAGAAGATCATGCAGGAAACCCTCCACGACCACCATACTTCAATCTCTATTGGTGGCAGATCCCTGTGCAATCTTCGATTCGCAGACGACATTGACCTCATGGCAGGCAGCAATAGTGAGCTCCAAAACCTGACAGACAAACTTTCAAGTAGCGCAGGGTCTTATGGCATGGAGATCAGTACGGATAAAAGCAAAGTGATGATCAACACCACAAGCGACAGCAGCAGCAACATTCACATGAACGGCCAGAAGCTAGAAGAGGTCAATAGCTTCAAGTACTTGGGAGCCACCCTGTCCAAAGACGGTAGTTGCATAGCAGAGATCCGTATCAGGATAGGTACAGCAACATCCGCAATGGCCAGGCTGGACAGGATATGGCGAAGTAACTCCATCAGCTTCACCATCAAGTACAGGCTTTACAAGTCCCTCGTAGTGTCTATTCTGCTCTACGGCTGTGAGACTTGGACACTGCTTGCAGACTCAGAAAAGAAAATCCAGGCCTTTGAGAAGAAGTGCCTGAGGAAGTTGCTCCGCATCTCGTACCGCGAGCACAAGACCAACGAATATGTACGGAGCATCGTCACTTCCCTGGTGGGCCCACATGAACCCCTTCTGGCAACCGTGAAACGGCGCAAGCTTGCTTGGTTTGGCCACGTGACCCGACACAACACCTTGTCCAAGACTATCCTCCAAGGCACTCTCGAAGGAAGTCGTCGGCGAGGTCGTCAGAGAAAGAGTTGGGTCGCAAACATAAAAGAATGGACCGAACTCGAGATGCCAGACTTGCTTGCCACAGCCCAAAATAGAACTCAGTGGAGAGCACTGTCTGTTGCTGCTGCCTTTCAGTCCCCCCAACGCCCAGTTCGGGCAAGGGACTGATGATGATGATGATGATGTACAGGGGCGTGTCTTCTGGTCAGAACTGCCAGCCGGACCTCTTCTCTGTATGGACAGGTCTGGATAATGTGCTAAGGAGACTGATTTTCTACGCCACATTTGCATAGGGCTTTTTCCGCATGACTCAGTCTCACGAGGTGAGTCCAGAGTAATCAGTGCGTAGATGAAAGATGGTGGCCTGGCTTTCCCTGTTCAGCTTGTTGATGTCGTCTGCCCACGGGCTGCAGCCGCCATTCTGCTGTTGCCAATCACTTTGTTGCTGTAGTGTCTTGGTTTCTTTACAGGAGGTTGTGATCTTGAGGTAGTCTGGCGCCTGCTTTGGCCAGGCTGTCAGCCTCTCCATTCCCAGCAGAATGCACAGGAATCCACTGTAGCACTATTTTGTGGACAGGGCATCCAGTCTATCTTGAAGCTTGCTGGTGAGGAAATCAGTGGATCAAGCTACTGCCTTATCCTAGCTAGTGCTCTGCTGCTGTGTTGAGCACCTGGTACGATAGTTGGAGCTGCTGCCGCCAGCTGGTAAGGAGAAGGAGGTAGTAGTGCGGTCTGCACAACAGATGTACACGCCACTTCCTTCCTTCCGCACGGCGTCTTATGCGGACCGGCCGCCTGTGTAGATTTGAGTACAGCTGCTGTGAAGCGCTTGTGCATAATCTCCAGCGAGATGGCTTTGTGCAGTGCCGCGACCTTTGGCAAAGAGTCCTGGAACATCCTTTATGTTGTCTAGAAGGCTCTTTCGAGATGTCCAGGTATCTGAAGGGAGCTCTTCATACATCTTTGGGCTTGGTTCCAGGACGCCAGCGTTAGCCCTTTACAGGACCTTCAGTTGGCGGTTCAGACTTGGGGGATTCTGACGGTTCTTGGTCTGCAGGCTCCTGTAGTCTCCAGTGCTGTCTGTGACGTTAGTAAGTCTCTTAGTTCGTCGTGTGCGCTGTTATGCGCTCCAGTGGCTCCAATGTCCTCCATGTCCTAATTTGGGGAGATCCAGATAGCTCTAATAAAGAATGTCACTGCATCATGAGAATGACCCATGTTCTGCATCTTGTCAAACCTGGCTTTTTGGTTTTGCAGGCAGAGTTTCGTGTTGTCGATGTATCTTGGTACCGCACTACTGGTCTGACCGAGCTGGTGTTTGCTTGCGCCAGGATGCTGTAATTTGCGCCAATGTGGTCCCCACAAGTTTCTTCATCAGAGACTTTTTTTTTCGCAGCTCTGAGATTCCACTATGGCTTCGATGTGAAGCCTCCAAGTAAATCCAGTAATTTATTTGTTGCCAGCAAAGTTGGCACTGGAAGGTCCCCAGTTTCAAGGTGACCTCTTCCATCTGATTGAAAGAGATGGTCTAAAAGTTTGAGTGCCCATCTTTAAAAATAATAATGATAATACATTGTATTTATAGGGCGCATTTCTCATATTTGTAATATAACTCAATGCGCAGGCGCAAACGACACACACACACACACACACACACACACACACACACACACACACACACACAGATTCTGCAGGTGGGGGAGGGGGGGGGGAACAGAAAACTGTAGAGATTACACGAAAGTCTGCGAGAAAAAGTAAGTTTTTAGCTTTGTTTTAAACTGCGTAAGGGGGGAGGCATTTTTCAGCTCAGTCGGTAAGGAATTCCAAATTAAAGGAGCAGTACATCTGAAAGAGCGTTCACCGGCAGATTTGAGATGGTACTTTGGAACTTTGAGAAGTTTCTCTCCCCGGATGAACGCAGTGAGCGAGAGGGCTGGTAAGTAATTAGACTGGAGGAAAGGTATGACGGAAGACTGTCGGCTATCAAAGTGGCGGTAAGCAAGGCCGGGTCGCAATCTTTCAGTCCAGCTGCTAACTCTATTGGCAGCACCCTGGATTCAGCAGGATGCTATTTCTTTTTGTTCTGCTGCGCTCCACACTACAAAGTCATCCGCATGGAGGATGTCCGAGACGAACCTTGGTCACTGCTGTACTGATGTCATTACTGTAGACCAAGAACAGCATTAGACACAACATCTCCCTGAGGTACACCTTCCCCGAGTTTGACATGACTGCTGAATGTGCAGACGGTAGAAGCTTCAGCGGCGGCCCCTGTTTATAGACGTTTCCCCGGCCTTTTATGCCTTAACTAAAAAGAATTACAATTAAATTGATGGGTCACATTGAAATTTGAATGAAATTATCATACATTTTTATGCTCAATATGCATACTTTGTTATGAAAACTGGCAACAAAAATATTTAAACAGAGGAGTATGACGTAAGCAATTGTCATGACTGATCATTTTGCTTTCCTTTGCGTACTGGTAAAATAGGGGTAGGGCAGCAGATTCAGCCACTGTGGCCCCTAAATGCATCACAGCATCATAAAATCAGGTTGGGAGTAACTGTGGTACTCTATCCTAACCAATTAAACCTAAAAATGACCTATCAGTTGCCATACTGACAAAACTGATTTCTGAGGGCATCGGAAACAACGTACGTTTCCCAATTCGGCAATTTTAAATGGAAAACGCCATCATTTACCACGAACGTACCATAAAGGATGCCGACTTTCCTTATTTTCTTGCACTTGATACTCACATCATTGAAACTTAATAGGTAAACTTAGAGGTCAAAATGAAATGGAATAACTTTAGTAATTGTTTCTAATTAATTTTGTGTATTTTTACAACTTGGGGGTAGAATGATAATTGTGACGTTCTGTTTTAATGGCGTAAGCCTGAAAATGGACTGCCAGTGCTATAGAAAATGTCTGAAGGCATCTGACACATTATTTTTTTTATTTTTTATTTATTTTTTTTTTTGCGGCGATTTCGCGGAAACGAATGGCCGGGCGTTTACTGGGTGCACAAATACCTTCACTGTGAGCCAGAGATTCAATATTTTTTCATTCTGTTTTTTTGTGTGCAGAGGACGCAGAAGGTGTGCCTAACATAATATTGCCTGATTTGGGTTTTGGGAATAAATTCCGATTTATTTAGAGGAAAATGTTTCTCAACCTCATTTTAGCATCGGCGAAGAGCGTGAATGGGGGTACCCTTGCTATCTATCTATCTATCTATATCCCGTAGTCTTGCCGACCGTTGGGGCACCACTGATGACTTAACAACCAGCTCCCTCCACTCCTCTCTGCCATTCTCAGCGTATCGCCCAGCTTCAGTCCTGTCCACTCTGAGATATTGTCCTCCCATCTTTTCCTCTGTCTTCCTCTCCTTCGTCCTCCTTGCACAGTGCCTTGCAGGATTGTTTTGGCAAGCCCTGCTGAACGTGTGACATGACCATACCACTTCAGTTTGCGTTTTCTCACAATGGCTAATAAGTCTTCATAGGGCCCGATGGCTTGCCTGATTCTGCTTCCCACTTCCTCGTTTGTGATATGATCTCTGTATGAGATGCCAAGCAGCCTTCGAAAACATCTCATTTCAGTGGCTTGTATCCTCCTTTCAAGGTCTGCTGTGAGGGTCCATGACTCGCAGGCATACAAGAACACTGAGATGACTAAGGAGCGCATCAGTCTGATCTTGGAGCAGAGTGTGATGTTTCTGTCCTTCCATATGGTCTTCACTTGTCAGTGATGTTGTTGTCTGCGCAATCCTGGACAGTATCTCTCGTTTTGATCCCTCATCTGTCACAATGGCTCCTAAGTATTTGCATTTCTTAACGGTTTCCAGTTTTTGGCATCCAACCATGATTTCAGAGCCAATGCCACTGGCGTTATTGGTCATCAGTTTGGTCTTCTCTGCACTGATTTCCATCCTATATGCAATGGCTGTACTATCCAGCTTTTCCACCAGCTTGTTCCATCGGCTATATCTCTGGTGTGTTCCAACTTCTTGTTTGGGAGGGGGAGGGGGGGGGCCAAACAACCCCGAAAACGGACTTTGTTATAGCATTTTAACAAATTTGGGGTCTTGGGCGTGGGGGGGGGGGGGGGGCATTTACCCCACCCCCCACCCTGGATCCGCCCCTGATCCTAAGGATTTTAGGGGAACATAGCTTAAACATCTCAGGACATACTAAAGTACACTTTGAAACCCATCTTATTGTGTACTGGGGGAGAGGGGTGGGGGGTGGGGGGGGGGGGGGGCGGTGCACGGTAGATCGGGCTAGCTTATGGACTGGTTATGTTCAGTTTCGGCCGACTCAGTAGTAGCAGTACTCGCTCATGTTTAGTCAGTTTTAGTACTTTCTTTCCATTGGTATTTGCTGTACTTGGGCCCGTTATTATCCCTCGAAATATAAAAACGAAGTCACTGGCAGGGTGTGTGTGTGTGTGTGAGTTTTTTTTTTTTTTTTTTTTCTTTTTTAGTACGTCTTTACTCCCCCAGCACGGAACAGGTCAAGTTCTTCCGGTTTGAGCACGTACACAGGTCCGGGGAAAACTATACCCACTGATCAGTTGTTTTGCTCTCTGTACAACTGAAAAAAAGACAAGACCGTAAAGGTGTCTTCTTGCCGCGATGTCTGTATTTGTCAAAATAAAAAAAAAATAATGTATGGAGAGAGGGGGGTTGTGGGTGGTTTTGGACAATTTATATCTATCCCCAAATTCCACGATTTTTGGACCACATATTACCAACACCTTTACTCCGCCCGTTTTTCTAGGTTTCTCCTTATTTTTTCAGTAAAATAAAGGTTTCCAAAATCAATGACATTAAAATTAATATTTTTTATTATAAAATGAATCAAGACGAATTACTTCTTCTAAACAATATTAATGCTGTAGAAAACAAAGACTTAGACTCGAAAAAACAGCGCCTTCTTTCTGTAGTTGTGTCAGGCAAATCAAAGACTTATCTCGGAAAACAATACATGACAGAAGACATAGAATCCCTCACCGCTGACGAGCTAATCAAACTTCATGCTAAATATGAAAACCACATTGCTTCACTAATGACTCGTGATTTGAGTCGATCTCTTGTATGTCTATACACAAAAGCAGTGAGTCACTTTCTACCTGTGGATAGTGACAGTCTATCACACGACCTTGAAAGCAATCCTATTGTTTCAAGTTCAATTGGCAAATTAGCATGTGTCATGTTTTACAAGTTTGGAAATTACCTTGCACCTGTCGTAACATTGCTTGTTACCGGGAGTCATATTGATTTTTCGAAAATAAATTTTACTGCAGAAGAAAATGGACGAAACCCAGACGACGCCACAACCGAACCCCAGTCCAGTTTTGACGCAGGTTCAAACTGTGACTAAGGCTAAAAGTCCAGGCCGCGTTGATGCAGGAAAAAGATTAGCCGAATGGAACAGGCAAAAAAAATTACAGCTTCAAACACAAACAGAAAAGACTCATGTAACTAACCAGGTGTCAACACCGTCAGGACCACTGTCACTACCATCAGGATCAACACTCCCTCATCAAAGTGAGAGACAAACAACCCAGTCTAACCCCGACCCCGAACCTCAATCAACAAAATATATAGTTGCCGGATTTGTTGTCGGATTTGTTTACGTAGGTTATCAATTATACAAAAAATACAAACCACAGACTCGTACAGTGACCAGAAAATCAGACACTCCAAAAACAAAACCAGAAGTCGCCACATTACCAGTAACACCCAAAGCCGTTGACCCATTTTATATGCAGTAAATAAAAAATATTATTTTAATTTTTCTTGCCTAAGAAATGAATGACACAAAGAACATAATGAACCTTGTCTATCACTCTGCCGTAATCAGTGGATTAGCAGTAGCTTATTCTATGCTGGGAAAAAGTCTACTCAAAATGAAATCAGCAGACTTGAGTAGACTCGATTTCGAAGACAGTGCTAAGCTAATTGTAGTTGTAACAGCGTCGATTGCGACAAAAGATTTTCTTGTCAAGCAGGGAATTATTCCCGAAAATGTTTCTATGTAAATAAAAATAATATGGCGACGATAGCTATTATGATTGGTGGGGCAGTTGTTAACGCCCTCGCATTCAGTGGCTCTAATTATCTCTTTTCAAAAATGGGTAGAGAGGAATCTGCAGAAGAAATGAAACGTCACAATGAAGCGTCTGAGAAATTAGCACAGGCAGAACAGGCGTATGAAAAACAAAGAATTGAGAAACTTGATTTCATCAATGAAAGATTGAGGCTTGAAGGCCACGCACAACATACATTTTCAAATACAGACGAAGCAATCAGGAAATATTTTCTTGTCACGGGTGAAGACATGTCTATCCCAAAACCGAAACTAAGTGACTATTACAAACCGAGTACAGAACAAAGAAACGGAGAGATAATCTTTGTTCTAGTGGGAATGACATTTGTTTATTTTACAGGAGTTTTCATTGCTAGAAAAAATGGCAGCCGAAAATAAACTATCGAAAATATATTACTCTCCATCAGGCTATTGGAAAGGGCAAACAGCTATTCAGAAATTACATGCCGCTGTGGGCGGAGATATAACACTCAATCAAGTCAAGCAATGGTTACAGAGACAGGCAATTTGGCAGATATATCTCCCTGCTCCAAGAAAGATATCTAGACCTCATTTTGAGAACACTACCCCAAATGACACACACCAAATGGACCTTTTGTTCTTACCACATGACACAATAAGAAAGAAACGATACAAGTATGCATTAACTGTCGTTGACATAGCTTCAAGATATAAAGACGCCGAACCCATATCTGACAAAACTGCTACCACAGTTGCGACTGCTTTATCAAGTATCTATAAAAGAGGCCCTTTAAGATACCCCAGACTAGTGCAGGTTGATGACGGATCAGAATTCAAAGGTGCAGTTAATCAGTTATTTGCGAAGCATGGCGTACTGGTCAGACGAGGCATTCCAGGTGTACACAGATCACAGGCAATTGTAGAGAACTTTAACAAACAGTTATCAGAAAGACTTTTCAGTTACCAGTATTCTAAGGAACTCATGCATGACACCCGTAACACTGAATGGGTAAAGAGATTACCACATGTGATAAAAGCAATGAACAATGAAGGACACCCTAAGCCTGCTGATGCTATTAAATTGAAAACAATTACAGAGCCAAAAACAATGACAGCCCAGGCACCGCTTGCGCCAGACACAAGTTTATTTACTAAACAGGTGAGATATTTATATCAACCAGGGGAGGCTGAGAACGACGACAGACGCAGGGCAACAGACCCCATCTGGTCCACATCCGTTCATAATATAAAAAAAATAATTCCCGGCGCAGATGCAACAATATATTACCTGTACGACCCTGCACCCCAGAGGGCTTTTGTCAGAGAAGAATTACAGATTATTCCCCCAGACACCGTTACTCATTTCAGTAACTAAGTCGTCAATTAATTCATCAACCAGTTCATCACAAATATCTTCAGATAACTTGAGCCTGTAATGTCCAGGTGCATAAGCTTTTTCTTTAGTGTGAAACACTCGTTTCGTGTCTACAACTGCAAGTGACTTCTTATGTGTTTGGATCATTTCAAGATTGTGTCTATTTGATCTCAGTGACTTGTTTGGATAATCAGGCATTAATGCACCATCTAACACTTGCTTGTAATGTTCATGACGTATGTCTTTATTTTTTATTGCTGTTTTTTAAATTCCTTTGGCTTTCGACTGACTTCCCTTCTGGTGCAATATAGAATACATTTTTGATCTCAGTCCAACATACTCAACTATAGGCACACCATTTAGTTCATCTTTAAACTTACCAGGCACTTTTTTGTTTTGTGTGCTGTACAGTAAATGGTCTTTAGGATAGTCAGACGTGTCATACATGTGTAGTTCTGTTTTCATGTCTTCTTAAAAGTCTTCAGTAGGCACGTCTATGATCATAGAGTCAGTGTCAGTGTATAGCAGACGACACTCAGGATACTTTGGTTTGAAGTAATCATAATAAAATTCAAGCATCAACAGTTTTGACAACTCAAGAATTGCCATACCAATGAATACTGGCTTGTCCAGTTTAACAATCTTTTTTTTGAGTGACACTGCATACAATGATGAATGAAACTCTTTATACCCTGTGCACTGTGGCTTACCTGTGAGTTTAATAGCACCCAATTCAGTTGTGACCAGTCTCACATCTTTCCTGTGATGAGGATTTTCCATAGTCTTGCCAAAACAGGCATTGTTCATAAGCTTAAAGAAGTCTTTGTCAAATGCAGTGTTGCCGTCTCTGGCACGAAGGGTTGTGTTCTTCATTATGTAATCTTTCATGAAAGCACTCTGATCAAATTGAATTCCTCTGTGAACTTTCTTTAGTACTAACCCGTGTCTGATGTAAAACTGTAACAAGCGGTAGTGACAAACATAATTGAATTTGTCATTTAGATTTGGCACAAGCTTAGTGTCTTCTTTTTTCCCTGTCATACTCAATTTCTCAACTGCTAATGGATAATCATTATGATAATCATGTAGATGGTGCGGGTACTCCAGGTCTACTTCAAAGATCCAACCCTTCGCATCGTTTCGGTCAAGATTCATAATATTGTTAGTTAACCCTGACTCTGTTACATCATACTGTGACAAATCATGCAGACAAAAGTTTTTCAAGGGCAATAACTCACACATTGCCCAGCCATACAAATTGTTAGCGTCTACATAGGTAATAAATGACCTTGACCTCGAGGGGTCAAACCCAAGGTCACCATAACCGTCCAGATATTTATTGTTGGCTCTGGCGTAGTTGTTCGCTGCAATACTAATCCCACCCCTCAATCCACGTTCCACCATTTCACCCATCGTACGATCAGACAACAGGTCTATAGATATCTTACTGGATTTCAAAAATGCATCCCATGTCATGCCAGGACTAGTTATGTAACAAGCAGGGTCAAGACTGTAGTGTAACAAACCCTTTTCACGGTAACTTTCAAATACATCTGCTAGCAAGCAAACGTCAGCTTTCAAGTACTGATCGTGGTAATCACCAATTGTCTGACACCCTAATTTATCCCACACATCAAGAGCGTGTTGATATTCAGAGTCAGAAATACCTTTGCCAGTTAGTGTAGAATAAAATTTCTCTTTTGGTGGCAGTCTTGTTTCCTCAAACACAACCCACTCACTGATGTACTCATACGGATACACTCCTTTCTTAATCAACTCTGGCTCAAAATATTTACTCGTTATTGGATACTCAGTCAGTCCTTCTGCAAGACTAGCCAACCCTAAAGACAAATGTTGCATGGAGTCATAAAATGCTAATTTATCTAACCTAAAAGTCAAGTATTTCTCAGTTGTCTGGGCAATACAACTTATGTTTTTGTACGACTCATCTACAGCCTGCATGATAATGTGTGAATCATAACCTTTGAGATTGTGGAAAAAGATTGGTAACTTGTATGTCTTAGGATCTGTTTTTAATAATAAGTTACAATTGTTATGTGCAGCACCTCTGTAACGCCCAGTTATGTGATCATGGTCACGAACTTTATCACCCTGGAGGGATTGTTCACAAATCCAACACGTCTCAGCTGTATCAAATTTTAATTTGTCTTCTTCTGTCATCACCAAAGGCATCTGACATGTCGTGAGATACTGTACTACCTGACTGTACAGATGTCTCATTTCTGTTAAAAACAGACATGCTGCATTTTCACCTCTGTAGATAACAGGTTCTGAATGAAGGCCGTCTGACCTAACAATAATGTATCCAAAAGAACACACCACTTGGTCACTTAGTTTTACAGTCTTTGGTAATGATTCTGGAACAGGACCCTCATACGGAACAACTAATGATTCGAAATCTGCGTACACTACAAACGGCAACTTTTGCTGATTCCCATAGTTCTTAAAATACACTTGACTACCAGGATCTGGGTACTTAAGTACAGTTTGTATGTCATCAGCTGACCTGCAGTGTAAAACATGTTTATGTGCCACTGCAATAGAAGAAAACCTTTGTAAACATTTTTTACACACTTCCTGTTTGCCATTGTGTTTTGTTGTATGCCCATGAATTAGACGTGACATATTTCTGATAATTGTGTAGTGAAAGTTATTGTCATCTCCGATTAATAACATGTCAACATGTTTATCTTCTGACTGACCATAGGTTGGTGCCAGTGGGGACACTCTAATTGGTTGTAACTTGTTCTCAGACTCATTATCCCACACAAACACATTCACGGATATACCAGGATTTAGTTTTTCAAACAAGTCTATGTCCTCTATTTTAACAGGGAACTCAATGCCACTGAAGTTGAGTTCGTTTACAAATTTGATGTAGTTAGATACACGTTCAGGTTTTCACTTTATAAAGTGTAGTTTAGCAAGCACACACCACATGAAACAATAGTTGTCTTTGTTCTGTATGTTAACAACAGCCTTTTTGTTTGCAACCTCTGTTGGCAGTGGTATACATGATTTGCCTAGTATGGGATGATACCTTGACTGTTTTAATTGTAGTTCATGTACGTGTCCTTCGTGCCAACCAGACCCCTTCATTCTTGCACTGTCAATTGCTTGGAGGAAGTCAGGTAATAGTCTGTCTCTAAACACGTTCTCTACCTCCGGTTCTCTTCTTGTGTTAACTGTGTGTTGTCTTGTTGATATGTACGATACAATCACTTCACCGTCCACCCTAGTGAATTCAATTTTTGCAACAATTTGAATTTTAACACTGCCTGTAAGAAGATTTTGTTGTATGACAGAAAAAGAGTTTTCTATTGATTCATAGACGTTATTAGTATTGGATATAGGTAAGTTTGTTGTGTGAAACACGTTTCTTAAACCAGATGAGCCAGGGTTTGATGGGCCAGGGCTTTGTGAATTGTCCGTCATTTTTATTTGACCGACAAAATAATAAAATAAAAAATATTAACGTTAACTCTGCTGGCTCACCTTGTGTAATACCACTTTATTAACTGTAACACTGTCAATATAAACATTTAGTTTGCGCAGTTGTTTAAATATGCTATAACAAACGTCTCCTAACCAATCATAGTTGGTATCATTAACTTTAAAGGTAGGTGTCTTTAAATCAACTGTCATGCGCTCCACATCTGGATGCTCATCGACATAATCCAAAGTCACACTATATGTAGCATATATTTCTGATGGTGCTGAAAGGCTTATGTAAGTCTGTTTGGGTGATATTAAGTCAGTAAAGTGCATAACATCTTTGAAAAGGTGTGTGAGATCAAGCACCTGTATGATTTGTCCATCTGTCATTTTTATTGGACAAACAAATGTATAAATTAATTTACATCAATTTACTAACCCATACCCTGTGGGCCGATCTGTTTTTAAAATGAGCTTTAGATGCTTAGTTGATTTCAGTTTATTTTTTACATCATCACGTTCATGCTTATTTGGGATGACATCGTTTTCTCTGAGACAGTCTTCAAAGCTGTCACGATCCTTGCAGTAAAACAAACAGATAAACTTTAACTGTTCTCGAAAATCTTTCAGTACAGCATTATATTTCTGAGTGAGAATCCATACACTGACGTTTGCGTGTCTGCCACTGAAGGCAAGTTCTGCTAGAGTGTTTCTCTTCTTGACAATGTCTTTCTCTGCAGAACAGTCATCAACAATAAACAAAGTTGGCTGTCCTTGAAATTGCTTGTAAAAATATTGTAGGTATTCATTCAGTTTCTTTTCAGGGTCAACTAAGTATATGTTGTTGTCAGTCCAAATAAAAAAACGGTTGTGATAAGCTTTGTTATGTTTGATTGTAGGACAAAATATTACAATGTTTTCAAAATGGTGGATGTATCTTGTTTGTAATAAGTCAAGTACGAATTGAGTTTTCCCACACCCTGTGGCACCAACAAATAAGCCACAGTGTGGATCGAGTGTCATTAAGCTACGGTTCATTTTAATACACAATATAATTTTAATATATGTGTCCACTCAGTCTACTGTCTTGTATATTGAGTTGTGCGTCATATATCAGGTGCAAATATATATTTATGGCTTTGGCTTTTTCAACCTTCTTTTGTATCTGAATTGTTATTCCGTCAGTACCGTTCTCGACAGTTCGACCTGACCCATGAAGGTAGTCGTCGTCTGTACTGCGAAGATCTAGCCACAGTGCATACTTGTTTGTAAGGTATTGTCCGATCCTAACATCATACAGATGTAGATCTTTACACGCAATGTTTGCTGGTTTATCTCTAATCCTTCCACCCGCAAAATACTTTGTGGTTTCGTCATAGTGCTGGTATGGTAACATTCCTGAAGCGTACACTTGATTAGGACGGCCTTCGATTGTACAGGACAAATGTGTAATCTTAGGATTGTAGAATTTTTCTGAATCCCGTTTATATGGATCTGCTGGTTCAACAAACAACATAAAAATACCTTTCAGTGACCTAGCAGGTGTGTTCAAGTTTATGTTCCACATTGGGTCGCTCTTGTCTTTGGGTATTAAACTATGTCTAATCACCCTGTCATAATAAATTGGCAGTCTTGACTGGTACTGATTTTGAATAAGTCTAGCTAGTTCAGAGTGTGTGACAATTTCATATTCCAAGGAAATGTTAGAGATCTTGTATGTTGCATCTGTGGCAGATGATTTAATAACTTTGGAGTAGTCATTGAAGGTTAGTTCAAAGCTCAGACGGTCATTCAGTGCCCCTTGATAATAAGGCAAATGTGCTGTTAGAATTTCAAACTCAAGTGGTATGTAAAATCTGGTTCCATATGTTTCAGCTATAATAACTTCCTTTGGTACCCCAGTAGTTGTTTTGTCTCCGGCATTGATTCGAAGTTTACCAACATTATATGGCTGTATGCCTTGATAAATACGATCTTCTCGTTCTTCTCTTGTGAGCCAAAGGTCTTTGTAACAGTAGAACACATCTGAGTCATCAAGACTAAACACTTCCTGTCCTTCAAGTTTTACTTTAATAGTTCTAACAATTGCTCTGCCAAGATTGTTAACCAGTGTTCTGTTTACGTCTGCGTCTGATGATAGTTCAATATTAAATGCTAGGCGTGCAGTGCCAGGAACAATAACGTCACTGGGACCTAGGTTTGGAAACTTGACTGTAAGTGTTTGGTTCTGGTCTATGGTACTTGGATTGTTTGTGATGACGATTGATTGTCTTATGCCCTTAACACCCAGAGGCTCACGTAGTTTTCTGTATGGGTCTAACTTTGATCCGTAAGACTGTGTCATTTTTATTATGCACAATAAAAAATAATAAATTAATAAAACAATGGCAGCGGGAGGATTTAATCATGAAGATTTTGAAATGGATGACACGTATGATTTTGGTAATACAACAGATATGACAGATATGACAGATATGACTGGTACAAGAAATATTTACAGTTTACGTCACGAACTTTTAGAAACCAAAGTGAACTCATTTTATGATCATGTTGGTGGCCGCCCAGACAACGTAGATCCTAACCAGTTTGAACTTGATGGCAAGGGTCATTTATATTTAAACACTGTTGACAAAGGAAAAGTACTATTGACTAACAAAAAAGACCCTAGTAGGTTTAGGGCTTTAAGTACAATAAAAAATGAAGGTGGTGTTGATGCCTTGCGTCAACTTGGTATTGGTGGGTCTCCTGTCACGCCGCTTGCGCCTAGACTGGTTAGTGTTCTTCATGACACGCAAACAAAGTTGCCAACAGGGCAACAAATTGAAATGGCACCAGTAACAAGCCTACCAGAAATAGCAAACACTGTGATACAGGAAACCTCATTTACTGAAGGGCAAATAAATGACGCTTTGAAAACAATAGATGATCCACCTTTGTCAATGAGGGAGATTATGGGATTGGATAAATCACTGCAGACAATAAGAGGTGAGATGGTTAATAATCTTGCCAAACTGGGAGAGCTTGATAAACACATAGAACGTGAAAAAGAGAAACTGGCTACAGAAGACACAGAAATGAAAGAAAGAATCCAACACAGATTAAATGATTTGCAGATAGAAAGATCAGGAAGGTTAGAAACAATTAGTATTGGAAGACAAAAACTGAAATCACAGGTCAACAGAATTAGAGAAACTATTCAGAAAATACTTCACGAAGACACAAGTCTGGCTGAGAGACTGAAAACACTTTTCAGAGAACAGGGTATTACAATTGCTAGTTTAATTACTGCTCTTGGGTTTATTATCAGTACTGTTGTGTTGGCTGTCTCTGGTGGTGGTGGTCCAGCCCCGGCACCAGCACCACCAACCCCGGGCCCCCCGGCTCCAACAGACCCAAAAGATTTACAGTCATGGGTAAAGAAACAACTGTCTCACATTTCAGACCTGCTTAAGAAATTGGCTCTGAAAGCAGTAGACGTGTTACCCAATTTAATTGGCACGGTTGTCAGCTGGTTGATTAATACTACAGCAAAGGTAGTTGGGTTTATGGCAGAACATGTGTGGGTATTTTTGGTGACAGTAGGAGGGTTAATGGTGGGTTATTTAATGAAACAGATAAAGAAGTAATACTCCTAGTCCTGTTATTCCTATTACCAATGCTGTTCTCTCTGACTCATGTGTGTCAAGGGTTGGTGATGGTGTTATCGTTATGGGTACCGGTGTCAAAGCTGGAGCTGTTACTGTCTGTACAGGTGATGATGTTACTGGTGCCGTGGCCGGGGCCGGGGGTGTTACCATCTGTAATGATTTTAATGACTGAACATGTGTGGTTGTGGCCCCCAAATTTACAGATTGATTAAGACCGAGTTTTTGACCAACACCTGCAACAATGATTTCATTATTATAATTTGTTATTGTACCCATTTGTAATTGAAGGTCAGATGGCAACATGTATAACCCAATACCAACTACAAAGTCAACTTTTGATCTGGCATATCTGAGAACATCTTGGTAGCGCTGTATGCTAGATGGGAGATCAACTACTGAATTTACTGAATCTTCTAGATTTGCAAGAAACTGTTTTTGTGCTTCGAACTTTCCACTTCCATTCAAAATATTTGATTTTGTTAATGATTGTGCTCCTAGTATACACCAGACATATGTTCTGATTGACTCATTTACGCGCTCGACTCCCGCTTGAGTAAACCCGTCAGATTTATCTAAGACAAATGTGGTCCAGGCGTTTGACTGCTTCTGCTCTATTGATCCAAACCAGACTTGTGATTTTGATGAGAATGAAGTGTAACCAGGGTAGTAATCTTGAGGGTATTGTCTGTGACTCATAGCATAATACAATGTGCCCATACCATTGTGATCATCAAGTTTTTGTGTGAAGTCATACTTAGTGCTGATGTTAAATTCATTACAGATGCGTTCAAATGCTTTCATATCCATGGGGTTGTTATATCTGTTGAAACTGGATTCAGTTGGTAGTGGTGTATGCAGTTCTGACAGTATACGTCTAAGCTGGTAGTAAGTGTGAAAACGATACACAGACTTAATCAGTTTGTTTGAGTGATTCAAATGGTCTGTAAATGAAACACCACAGCCTGTAGTAGAACACAGAATAGCAAAATTGAGTTGGTTTTGAAACATCTGTAGTGGACTTGAGGACCACTTTCTTGCAGTAGAGTCGTCTGTTATTGGAGGGTTTAGGTAATGGTCAAACGGATTTGGTACTTTGACTTGGAATAGATCTTGTACGCTTGCGTCAGACACAGCTATGTCAAGCTGATTTAGTTGAATTATTTTCTGTTCATAAGTTGGTGCAACATTATATTTGGCATCCACATTAAATTGAAATGCGTTTGTTGTGGTAATGGTTGGTGATTTAAATTCCATCCTTTTTTATATGAGATAATAAAAATGTTTATTACCTTAACAAATCTTGACACAAGCAAACCAGTGTGGTTAACTAATGGGATTGATAATCGTGATGGTAGTAAGGCTGTAGCTATCCATGAAATGTTCTACACAGTAAAATGGTTTAACGTAGAAGATGATATATATAATAAAGTAATTTTTGGTGGTAAGACGGAAGCTTTACCGCCTGGGTATTATGACTTTTGTACTATAGCTGAATGGTTTCAAAGTAATTTTAAAATTAAAGCAACTTTAAATCCAGCTAACCTACTTGTTACATGGGCTAAACCACGTGAGGGGGTGGTGTTCACATTGCACCACTAGGCGGATGAGCTGTTTCTGACAGCCAACGGCTAGAGGACGGAGGAGATCAGGTTGGATCCAACGGCCAAATGTGGGGGAGTAAACCTTTCAAATCAGGAGTGGAGCCCCGAAGGCAGACAGCTGCCTGTATTCACGCACTGTTCTGGCAGCTCCTGCAGCCAAACTGGTGCCAAACGTACTGCTTTGCATTCCTTTGGATACATCAGCGAGGCCGAGAGGGGGATCTTGACGACTGGGCACCCCAGGATCTCCATACACTTCGCCCAGGCTTGCGCCCTGGAGAGGTCACTCCAGTGACTGACCCAGCAAGCGCATATACCCATTGTCTTCCGAGACAGGATGCCAAACAACTTGTTACATTAGAATCTCCGACACAAGATTGGTTAAAGATCTCAGATAGATTTGCATATTTACTTGGATTTTATATTGACGAAGATTGGTGGAGATCAGATGATTTAGATGAAGCTATGTTTGGTATTATAACAATGAAGACAAAAAAACTTAAAATAACTGGAAAACGTCCTGTCAATTTGTCAGTACACACAGTGCTAAATGTTTATTTGAAAGAACTAAACACATCTGAGAATGTTCACAATGGAAAGCCTTCAACTTTGTTGAGATGCTTACCTACTGGAACTGCACCCTATTGTGAAAGTGTGGTTGTTAGATTTCCTAATTTACAGTTTAAGAAATTAGGTTCCAGTTTCTTTGAGTCACTGAGTATATCTGTAACTAATCAGGATGACAAACCAGTTCTTATGCATGATTTTAGTGTTGTGTTAGAAGTTAAATAATTTTATTTTTGTTTATAAAAATGAGTGGTCTTGGTCCGAAGCGAACAATCATACCAGTTGCGTGTCCAGTAACAGAGTTGAAAGATTTGGCTGATGTACAGGATTTTGAGAAGGAAGGGGATGTTGGAGAAATATATGGTTTTGAACTTGATTCAAATGGCATGTACAAGAGGAAAGTAATTGTTGACATGAAAGACGGTGAAAAACAGATTCCTAAACTTGGTCAGCTGCGTGATGTTACTGTACCTACTCCACCTGTAAATAATGTGCCCTACAACTTAATACATGTGGGAAATAAGTGGGTTGTTTCGCTTGTGCCTGCACCACCACCATCAATTGACTGGGACATAAAGTTGGAATTTATTAGTCCTTATGTATACACTGATGACGAAGGCGCCTTAGTGTTTAGGAAGGTTGTTAATTCTGGGCCGCTGATTGTAAGCCTTGTTCCAAGCTTTGCTTCAGATGACAATAGCAGAGATAAACTGAAAGTTGAAAATTATGAGAGACGGAGATATCTTCTTACACATAGGAAGGGTAGATCTGATGCGAAGGTCGTGTTTGCACCAATAAACTTTCCCATCGCAAGAGAAGCGACAATAGTATTTGAAATTATCATGAGATCAGTAACTACTGCTAAAGAGGCTCAAATTGCACAAGGAATTAAACTTACATGGAATGACACAGTAACAGAATCATCAAAGGTCTTTATTGCTATTACAAAAAATAATGATGTTATTAATGTTTCGAGCAGTGTTCCAGCTGTCAAGGTGGTGGTAGACAAAGCAACTTTTGTTCGTCTAACTTACATAAACCTTGAACACATTGATCTTGTTGCATTTTATTATGCTAACAAATTGTATACTTTTGAAGAGTTGCAAAATGTAATTGCTGATTAAATAAAAAAAAATATTTGTCAATAAAAAAAATGGTAAACTTCTATCCGCAACTACCGACGCTTGAGCCGACTGAAACAAATGTGATGACTAAAACAACACTTGCGCCTGATACACAGGTGACAGCTGTGCCAATTGCATCAGATAAAACATTACAGGCAGATGCATTCAGATTAAATAATATTACAGAAGCTTTGAAATATTTAGAAAGTGAAGAGGCGAAATATTCACGGTGCAAAAGGAGGTATAAGTCAGTATTTAATTCTGTTCAAAACACTTCTATGGCTATTGGTGCAGTTTCAGCTTCATGTTCTGTAGGGGGTATAGTTCTGTTTGCCACGGGAATTGGAAGTTTGGCTGGAATAGCAGTTGAGGGTGTTAGCGTTGCTACATGCCTGGCTTGCTTTGGTTTGGAGGCCTTGAACAAGAGGTTTCACACGAAATTACAGAAACATGAAGCATTGAGTACGCTTGCTGGTGCAAAGCTGAGCAGTATGAAACTTATTATCAGTAAGGCATTGAACGATAATTTTATTGATGATGAAGAATTTAAGCGGGTCCAGGATGATTTAAATAATTCCAAGAAACAGAAATCTGAAATACAAAATAAAATGCGTAGTCAATCTCCCGTGAATGTTGAAGAACTGAAGGCTAGTTTTTTAGCAGAGGGAAAAAGGATCGGTGTTCAGGAAACCACAGAAAAACTACACAATCTTTTAAACAAATAAAAATCAGATTTGGTAATCGTTTATTAATGACATACACTTCACAGAAAAATGACATGCCACCTAACTATTTAACCCCATCAGCACCACCACCTGACTATTACTAAAAAAAAAGTTTTTTCATTGTCCTTGTATCTTGACAAATCTGTCCGAGTAAGTTGTGACTTAAGTTGTGACTTGAGTCAAGAACTTACATTTTGTTATGTTTAAGTTCTTATAAGTTATTGACTTAAGTCACTTAATAACTAATTATAGGTTCTTTAAAGGTTACCTGTAAAGTTATTTGTCAGTTATAATTGACTTTGGAAAATTTGTTATCAAGTATCTGCAGGTAACTTAAATAATTTGTTATCAAGTGCATATAGCAATGTTTTTTTTGTTGTTGTTGTTTGTTTGTGTGTGTGTGTGTGTGTGTGTATATATGAATATGTGGACATTGACTAAAAAAAAAATAATGGTATAAATGGTATTGGAATGTATTTTTTTCTATCTCTAATAACTAATTAATATGCACACGTATAGGCAAACAAAAACACAGGCACACACACAGACAGATAGACATGCACACATACATACGCAAAAACATGCACTCACACAGACGCACATACACATATAAACACATGCACACACGCACGCATACACACTTTCACTCACACACATATACATATACACACACTATGGGTTGTAACCATACAAACCGGAGACGTCCCCGGTTTACTGAAAGTCCCCAGTTGTGGGTGTTTATCCCGTGTGTGTCCCCCGGTTTACGGGATTTGAATACTCACACACACACACACACACACACACACACCCACATTACAGGCAGACGCATTCCGATTAATATAATACACACATGCACTCACGCACGCACGCACACATGCATACATACACGCATACAGATGCATGCACGCATACACACGCACACGCATACACACACGCACAGACAAACAAACACAATGCACGCACACACATAGAGAGAAACACGCACTGACATGCACGCACATACACACGGCACAGTCATACAGACACACACACTGACAAAGACAGACGATCAAAGGCAGACAGACACATGCACTCACTTCACCGGTTGTATGTCACGCTGGACAGCAGGCTGGCAAAAGCAAACAAAGCGGTTTCGTTTTTGTTAAGACGCTACGTCATTGTATACGATGAGATTACACAGCTTGCTAAGACCCTTGTAAACAGAGACATTTAACTCTGTGTTTTGTGATAGCAATGACTATGATTGAAAAAATCAATCTTCTGTTAACACAGTCGTTTGCTTTCTGTTCATTTAGCTGGATATCACTGATGATCGCATGAGATAGTTACCGTCCTTTGTAAACAGAATCAGAATTCCGAATTGCTCAGACATTTCTTAGCTGGCAAGTGATAGCTGTCATCCATTTCCCAATCGGCCTTTTCAAGAGGGAGTCAAACATGCCCCCTTGAAGAGGCATTGGGAAATGGATTGACGTTCCGTCGCCCAGACGGGACAAGGGAAGGAAGGACAGACAGACACACACACACCCCACCCAACCCCCCCCCCCCCCCAACCCCCCCCCCCAACCCCCCCTTAACCCCTTACCCCCCCCCTTATTCCCCTACCCCCCTTATCCCCCTTATCCACCCCTTCCCCCCTTATCCCCCTTTTTTACCCGTGCGCACATTTTATTTTATTTATTTATTTTCCGGCATTTTTTAAATTATTTTAATTATTGGATCGTCACACCCCAGTGGAAATCTCACAGCTCAGACATTTATCGAAACGAAAATTTCTGAGATTTCGAGGTGATTCGAACCGCGACGCCACACACGTACCTAGTAAACGGCACCACGATCTACTCGGTACATGTGTGGCGGAGTCGAGACCACCAGGCCAGCCTCGGCCCAGGGCAATGTAGTTATTTTTACCTACTTAAATATAAGCAGATCAATACCGGAAGTTGAGCAATGGGTCTTTTCCGGCGACCGGTTCTGTATTGATCGATTTACAGGTCTGTGGCGCTAACTAATCATATAACCGATTGAGCTGTACATTGTTAGCAGTCAGATTAACCTTGTTTAGTTGATTGTTATAGATAAGTGAGTAATTATGTTTTTCTTTTCTCAGAAACTGGAGCGGCAAAAGCCGTAAGCCGCTACAAATAGATTTCTAAGGGTTGTTTTGGTTATAACCAAATCGGAAATTCCCGAAATACACCACACATAAGCTACGCAAATGGTCCGCGCTGATTAACTGCATTTTAGTGTGTAAATGTTTACATAACCGATGGATTAATTAGCTCAGGTGTTAACCCCCTGATGATAACTACTCTGCTGAGAGGTACATAAAATGGTGACGTGACTGTTCAAACAATAATGCCGCAGTGGCGTGTTCAGTAGCGGACAGTAATTTACGGACGGTATCCCGAGGCGCTGAAAAATATGGGCGGAGTAAAGGTGTGGTAATATGTGGTCCAAAAATCGTGGAATTTGGGGATAGATATAAATTGTCCAAAACCACCCACAACCCCCCTCTCTTACGGTATGCGGCAGAGTGCACAATGAAATTGTAACGAAGGCAAGGGACTAAGAAAAAGGGAAACAACCACGAAAATGAATCATTTATAATATATTGCTTCCCTTGAACCGTTCCGCTTCTAACCGATTCTAGACTGTATTTCTTGTGTAATTTTGGCAACAATATTGTGAATGAATGGCAATTATTTTTACGAGACATATGATCATAATTTAGACATGATTTTAAAACGGTAAAAAAGATTATCTTCCGTACGTGGAAGGTTGCCGGTCAACTCGCTCATATGGCATCTCGACCATGTGCCATTTCGCTCAAAGTACGACTGAATCAACTCGGCAAAGCATAACGATTCAAGAGGCCAAAGATTTGCATGTGTCCCTGCAGAGACAAGAGACATAGATTCCTATGTGCCCCTGCAGAAACAAGAAACATGGACTTTTGTGTACCCCCTGTAGACACAAGAGACAGATTCTTATGTGCCCCTGCAGAAAGAGGAAACATATAGATTCTTCATATCGGCAGTGTGATCCTTTAGCAGGAAACAGTGTCTCATGTGCCCCTGCAGAAACAAGAGACATGGATTATAATGTGCCCCTGTAGAAACAAGAGACATAGAGTATCATGTGACTCTGTTAAAAAAAAAAAATCCCTGATAAAACATAGATTTGCAGGAAAAGAGAGATAGATTATCAGATGTCCCTGCAGAAAAAGAGACTTAGATTCTCATGTCTCCCTGCAGAAACTTTACAAGAGACATAGATTGTCATGTGCCCTCGCTGTAAAAGCAGGAACCATAATTATTCACATAAAGTCAGCAGAAACTTGACTTGAGACCTAGATTTTCACGTGTCCCTGTAAAAGGAAGAGACATGGATTCTCGTGTGTCTATGGTTAGTTCGGGGTTTAATGTCCATGGCACCAAAGTGATAATGGACAGCCCTGACGGGCGGGTTATGGGGGACAGAGAAATCTATTTCCTATGGAGTATGACCTGAACACTGATCAGCTCAGGCGCACTGCAACTGTGGCACTTTGTGATTTACCACTAGGACCTTTCAACGGACATGCTATAGAACAAGCCCGTCCTCAGTTTTCCCCTGAATTCGTGTGTCCATGCAGAACAAGAGGCATAGATTAGCATGTGTCCCGGCCCTACAAAAAGAAAGATATAGATTCCCATGTTCCCCATTTAGAAACAAAAGACATAGATTAGCATGTGCCCCTGTTAGCCCATTTCATTCTGAGACTGATTTTGTAAACTGTGCTTATTGTCCTATGTACGAAAGGCTGCATTACTGATTAGGAGATAGACTGATCAACTGTTTTAGTTTAAGGCCGGTGGTGCCAGCATAGCCTGGCTTGGCGCCTCAGGCGCCAAGCTATTCTGGCACCACCCTTGAACTATCTGTCAAATTTATTTCAAGCAATGGGTTAAAAGGATGAAAAGGGTTAGTGTTTGCCAGTGATCTAGTTGTTCTCTGTGCAATGGGCGTATCAGGATGAAAAGGGTTAGAACAAGTGGCATAGCAGTTTCTTATGAATTCCTTCAGAAACACTCGACAAGACATAGATTCTCATGTGCCCCTGTACAGAGCAATATTCTAATGTGTCCCTGCAGCAACAAGAAGCATAGATGGCTGCTACATGTACTTCAGGCGTGTTGGCCAATGAGTACCTCGGCGAGTTGACTTGGCGCGAAGGCATATGAACGAGTTTACCGTCACCCCACATGAAATACGCAACACCAAACGTTTCCATGTAAAGCTGTCGGTACTTCCTGTCTAGAAAAACTTCCGAAGCGAACGTGATTCCTGTAAATCAACAAGCGTCAGTTGCATAATCAAACGAAGGGTTGTCGTCCAAGGTTAGTAGTCAAGTAGTAAAATGTGGTGGCTCTCCAGGTGTACATACTGCTGGGCATATCACTGTTTCAGATTGCACTGTTATGATTCACACGAAGGCCGCACGAAAACGCATTTCGTTGATTAGCATGTTGGCGGGATGCTTTGAAATCGACACCACCATCAGTAGAACTAAGATGTTAATCGCTGGTACTCATCAGAAGAAGAAGACGTATTACTGTTGAAAACAATATGTGCATTTAATTTTGTAACATTACTTAATCTGCTGCAAAGAGCATCGCTATATCTCTAGTTGAGTAGTTCCCTTGCTCACTATCTGATAACGCATTAGCAGTCCTGGAGGGCCATGAAACGTTTGGCTAAAACCACCTTATCCAATTTTTATCAGTCGGCCGTGGTTTTGATTTTGAGAAATCTAGCTTGTATTTTATGGTACTGAATTCACTGTTCGTGTTAACCGTCATTTCTTGAGTTCAACATTTATCCCCAGCCGGTAGATGAACCCAGTTTGTGTTGTAAATTACCAGCAGTGGAGGTAAGGACACAGAAAATACATAAAAAATACTGTACCAGGTAATTGTGTCACTTGATTTTCTAAAATCACATTTAACCCCTGCTGCCACCCCCCACCCCCACCCCACACACACACCCACACCCACACCCCTCCCCCCCACCCCCCCCCCCCCCCCCCCCCCCCCCCGCCCTGTTAATCTTGTTTTTCCAAAGCCTGACTTTAATCAGGACCGATTTTAAAGGAAAAATACATTTGGCCACAAAGAAAGTATCGTGTTTCAAAAACACTAGCCTGCAAAGGTGCAACTAAACATTTCCGCAAATTGGTCAAATGTCCTGGGTTTTCCAACATGAATGGGACAGTCTGTGTCCACCATGTAGAAATTTAATACTGACATTAACAAGCAAAAGAAATGCAACATCATTTGAGTCATCGGAAACATTTTAATGTTTCCAGTGACTTGAATGAAGTTGCATTTCCTTTGCTCATCAGTATTGTAGGTATACAAAAAGATAATGTTTTGTGAGTGGTCACTGCATGCAATGCAGACTGTGTGCTGCTAACATGCTACATGAAGTAAGAAGATCAAGACAACAGAAAGATGATTGGACATAGGCAGCTTCAAAGCAGTTATTAAAGGACATTTGACATACTGGCACATACTCTAATCAGACATTTTAACCCTAAAATCGGGCTATGACCCATGCCTGACACCTAGTTCCATCCCTGGTGTGAACACTGCGCTGTGGTGTTCTATGACTCCTCCCCAGCTCCGCAGGTAAAGTGAGTGCAACTACAAAAATAAAAATGTCATCAGCTGTTTTTAACATGTTGCACTTGCAGGCCAGTATTGGAGCTGATTGAAAAGAAAATCTGCAGGAAGATGGTGGTAGCTGACGAAGATCCCCCTCGCAAGAGGTCTCGGCTGTCATTGAAGACAAACAAGAAGGGAGAGAACTTGCCTTCAGCTGATGAGCCACCTACACTGGAATCAGTGGGCACTACTCCCCAGGGACCTGCTTTGACGTTAGTTTAAGTTCTTAAGATTTACTTCTTCTTACATGCACACTGACTGCATAACACTCCGACTGACACACACACACTCTCTCTCTCTCACACACACACACGCACAGAGAGAGAGAGAGACAGACAGACAGAAGAAACGGAAACACTGACAGACAGACAAGAGGCAGAAACAGACAGACAGACAGAAGAGGCAGAGACACTGACTGATTGACAGACAGACAGAAGAGGCAGAAATACTGACAGACTTACTGACGAACATAAAGTCTGAAAATGGAGCTGATAATTTGATTATGCAGACGCTCTTTATTTCGTGCCCAACTCTAACGAGATCAAATCATGTAAAAAGCGTCTCACATTCACTGTCAGTGTTTCAGTGACTCTTGCTCTTATCCATAGGATTTACACACTCATACTTTATAAACAGACAGAACGGTATGACATGCGAACATTTTCAATTTATAACTTGAAAGTATCCTATTTTTAGCCGACTAAACAATACAAGACAAAAGAATATATTAAAAGGATCCACCACGCATTCTTATGCCATGTGTACTTTTGCCACTAACCAAAGTACAAAACAATGTACTATGTGTACAAGCTAGTCACACTACATGATGCAATGGCCTGTTTATCGGCCGGCCGTACACACTTGAGCGACACGACAAGTCAGTCTGGATTTTTATATCTAGTTCATGTGTGTTTCGAGGACGTTTTGCTTTGAATTGCCGGTACTCCTCGTCGTCAGCGGATCAAACCGTGGAGATGAAAATTTAGTGTAGCGTTCTCCTGCATGTATCCTGATCTCCATTTAAACCCTTTCCCCCGTATTGGCTGTGGATTAGGATTGATAGCTCAAGGGCTTTCCTACTGACTTGTGTTAGTAGGTCGTTGGCTCACTTTCGGAACGATGCTCGAATAGAGTTGTATCCTAGCATTTGTGATGTTCAACTTTCATGTTGGACAATTTTACATCATTGCACCCTTTTTTTTTTTCAATTTTATTTTTTTAATTTTTCTTCCTTCTTCCCCTCCAGCTTTTATTTTCTCAAGTCATGCCTTTCTCCTGATTTTCGTGAATATCGCGATTGTTGCAGTGAAAGCTGCGCAGTAGGTCATTGTGTGTGAATGCAAACATGAGCTGTCTCTGCCGCTAGTGCCAGAAACGCTGGCGCCGGCATTCACAAGATGGCGACTGATAAGCGTGCGACAGCGCACTTTGCGAGGCTGGAATCGCCACTCCCTTTGTATACACTCTATGGTTCCATTTGCAAGAGGCATAAATTCTCATGAGCCCCTGCATCACCAGGGGCTCATGAAAATTTAAGTCTCTTGCTGGCCATAGATCATGGGGTGTAGTTATTCCATGATCCATTTTCAGTCTTTCAGTTTTTCTCACTGTCACCCTTGTGTGTCAGAGTGCACTGTTCATCCAAGGAACATGGATAAATTGGGGTCAGAAAGTGGTACAGATCCTTATGAGCTCCCACAGGTGCAAGAGCTCATGAAAATCTGTGTCTCATGCTGTTTGATTGGGTTCACCTTTTCTCTGCAGTGATGAGGTTAGTGCTTTGAAAAGAGTGGCACAACGAAGCATTACTTCACCCTTTTGATCCTGATCCACCCCATTGCTTGAAATAAATTTGACTGATAGTTCAAGGGTGGTGCCAGAATAGATTGACACCTGAGGCGCCAAGCTATTCTGGCACCACCCTTGAACAAAAGCAGTTGATTTGTCTCGTTTGTTCGTGTTCGAGGAAGAAGAAGAAGAAGAAGTCTCTTTTGTTCATTGTAATGTAGCCTTCATAGGTCAATAAAAGCAAATTTTACAAAATCAGCCTCAGGATGTAATGGGTTAATAATCTTAATACTTTCACAATTAATTGTTGTTAATAATAATAATAATAATTACGGTATTTATAATGCGCTTATCTTATAATAATTATAACTTTAAGCGCGCACTCACAACTCGCACACGCATGCACACGCTTTAGACAAAGTTAGTTAGTTATTTGGGTTTAACGCCAAGCAGGCAACTAAGGCCATCTCACGGCGGGTTTAGACAAAGACTCGCATACCACAAATAGTGAAAATACATTATGACGGTCAGCTTGGGGTGGGGAGTGTGGTGATGTAGTGCTAGAACTGTTGAAAGAGGTGAGTTTTGAGGGCGGACTGGAAGGAGGAGAGAGAGTGTTTCTGACGGAGAGAGAGTGGGAGAGTGTTCCAGGTGGTTGGACCATATACTGAGAAGGAGCGGGGGCCGAAAGTGCTAAGTTTGGTGCGAGGGATGAGGAGGCGGAGAGGGTCATTAATCATTTATAAATGTTTGCTTATGATTTGCCTGTTTTAGGAAACAGATTGAAATCTCATCATGAGGTTTAGAGATTACAATGACTCATAAATAATAAACATTTTCATAAAGGTTCCTCATAACTCGCATAAGTTATCTAGGCAACAATCAAAACTTATGCTTTTGCGTGGTATGGAAATTGTGATTTATTGCTGAAGGTGGCAGGGAACCTGACATGGAAACCCTCAACTTTTGCAATAAGTAAACACTGGCTTAATCATTTTGTGTTTTCTATTTATTTATTAACATAGGTTAGCTGACTGCTTCTTTTTTTTTTTTTTAGAGTAAACTAATTTAGACTTGCACAATTAATAGGGATTTCTTCATTTTTTGCTACATGCTTTAGTTTTGGTTTGCTTCTTGTTTTGAACTATTTTTCATAATGCAGGCCTGAGACGGAGCCAGTTGCAGAAGACTGCCCACCACCACTGCTGGACCTGTCGCAGAGTGATCTCCCATCTGATAATTTTAATGTTCCACCGGTAGCCTCCCTGGAGAATCTAGGTAACACTGAGACTAAGAGCCACTTACCTACCAGAAGCATAGATCATAAAGTGTCCCTGCTGAGCAGGGGGTCATCTGGAAATTTGCATCTTGCTATTTGCTTCGGGGACAGTCTTCAGTCCTGGAGACATACAAGAGACTTGTACATATCAGTTTTCAAGGCGCTCTTCATCAATAGCTGCAAAAGTATTGTATAGCGTTGCCATCAGCACCTTGAATGAATTAATATCATCGCATATTGTAAGTACAGTAGTTCAAGACACTGTGGGGATTGGTTACACCAGGGACCAGAATCTTCGAAGATTATGTCCTGCAGAATGCAGATTTGCGAATATCAGCACTGTTTCAAATTGAATCAGAATTAATTGATGACTAGTGGATATTGTACTGTGCAGGGAACACTTGTTTCCTGAACAGTGTGCTGGAAGTGCTGCGCTACACACCATGTTTCCTGGACGGTCTTGGAGAGCTCTACCGTCACATTGTGTACATTGAAAAGGCCAAGGCCACAGCTGCTGAACAGTCGACAGCGGAGGTGAGATTATTCAGCCAGAACCCCCTTAGGCATGCAGCCATTGGTACTGTAAACATCAGAAAAAGTGCTAAGCAAATCAGGCACTATGGCACGCTTGAGATATATATCATTCTCCTACAGTTCTTACAGCAGAACCTATTTTAAGTGACCAGTCTTATGAAACATCACTTGTCATTAAAGACCATCATTAAGTGGCTTTTGCCACCACAGCAGAACCTGTTCTAAGCGACCAGTCTTATGAGACATCGCCTGTCAATTTAAAGACCCACATTTAGGTGGCTGTCGCCACCTAATTGATGGTCTGTCATTACACGGAAAACACTGCTGTACTAAACAGATGGACTGAAAACACTGCTGTACTAAACAGATGGACTGAGTACTGCCGAGACTTGTATAACTACAAGGCTGAGCCAGACACCAGCATCCTCCAAAACAACCAGGCTGGGGCCAGGAAGGCTGAAGACCTGCCAGTGTTAGCTGAAGAGGTGGAAGCAGCCGTACGCGGCCTGAAGGGAGGAAAGTCTCCAGGTGTAGACAACATACCTGCTGAACTGTTGAAACATGGAGGAGAAGTAACAACGAAGGTCCTCACTACACTCTGTCAAAAGATCTGGGAGCAAAAGAAATGGCCAGTAGAATGGACACAGTCTCTAGTGATCCCGCTCCCCAAGAAAGGAAACATGAAACAGTGCCAGAACTACAGAACTATCAGTCTGATAAGTCACCCTAGCAAAGTAATGCTTAGAATCATTCTCAACCGCCTCAAAACTTTCGCCGAGGAACTGTTGGCAGAAGAACAGGCTGGCTTCAGAGTTGGAAGAAGCACTGTAGAGCAGATTTTCAACTGCCGCGTCCTGATCGAGAAACATCTGCAGCATCAGCGCGAACTCTACCACAACTTCATTGATTTCAGGAAAGCATTTGATCGCGTCTGGCACGACGGACTCTGGTAAGTCATGAGATCGTTCAACATAGAGGAGGGACTGATCCAAATGATAGAAGCGCTTTACAAGAACGCCTGCAGCGCGGTTCTACTTAACAATCAGTCAGGCGAGTTCTTCAGGATGACGATCGGTGTCCGTCAAGGATGCCTGCTCTCTCCTGTCCTTTTCAACATATTCCTGGAGAAGATCATGTAGGAAACCCTCCACGACCACCATACTTCAATCTCTATTGGTGGCAGATCCCTGTGCAATCTTCGATTCGCAGACGATATTGACCTCATGGCAGGCAGCAATAGTGAGCTCCAAAACCTGACAGACAAACTTTCAAGTAGCGCAGGGTCTTATGGCATGGAGATCAGTACGGATAAAAGCAAAGTGATGATCAACACCACAAGCGACAGCAGCAGCAACATTCACATGAACGGCCAGAAGCTAGAAGACGTCGATAGCTTCAAGTACTTGGGAGCCACCCTGTCCAAAGATGGTAGTTGCGTAGCAGAGATCCGTATCAGGATAGGTACAGCAACATCCGCAATGGCCAGGCTGGACAGGATATGGCGAAGTAACTCCATCAGCTTCACCATCAAGTACAGGCTTTACAAGTCCCTCGTAGTGTCTATTCTACTCTACGGCTGTGAGACTTGGACACTGCTTGCAGACTCAGAAAAGAAAATCCAAGCCTTTGAGAACAAGTGCCTGAGGAAGTTGCTCCGCATCTCGTACCGCGAGCACAAGACCAACGAATATGTACGGAGCATCGTCACTTCCCTGGTGGGCCCACATGAACCCCTTCTGGCAACCGTGAAACGGCGCAAGCTTGCTTGGTTTGGCCACGTGACCCGACACAACACCTTGTCCAAGACTATCCTCCAAGGCACTCTCGAAGGAAGTCGTCGGCGAGGTCGTCAGAGAAAGAGTTGGGTCGCAAACATAAAAGAATGGACTGAACTCGAGATGCCAGACTTGCTTGCCACCGCCCAAAATAGAACTCAGTGGAGAGCACTGTCTGTTGCTGCTGCCTTTCAGTCCCCCCAACGCCCAGTTCGGGCAAGGGACTGATGATGATGATGATGAATGACAGGTGATACTGTTGAGATGCCTGTTGAAGTGCACATCTTTTAATACCACTTTTCCCTTGCAAAAGAAGGTGGTTGCTCAGAACAGGTTTGACTGTGTTTGGTTATAGTTCAAATGCTCTGTCTCTGCAAATTGAGTCAGTGAAAAAGTTGAATGAAGTAAGATTTGTCTGTGCAAGTATGTATCAACCCACATGTGAATACAGCTTCTAATCCATTATCCCATATCATACTGAGGCTAAAGCTTCAAATCTGTACACTGCCATATGCAAGCGACATTATAGTACTTACAGATAAGGATATAGACCAGTGGCTTTAGTTCAAGGGTGGTGCCAGAATAGCCTGGCGCCTAGAGGCGCCAAGCTATTCTGGCACTACCCTTGAACTATTTTAGTCTCACTTATTTCACACACTGGTGTATTCCGAATGATAAGGGTTAAATGCTACCAGTGTACCAGTGGCTGCATATAATATACAAGGAAACTTGATCAGATCTCCCAGGTGCCAAACTTAGCTCTCAGTTCCAGTAGAATTTGTACTCTGCCTTGATGGC